>JAAFCE010009127.1:19872612-19911357 GCA_013389805.1 Trigoniulus corallinus | reverse complement strand
GGAATGAGGTTCTCCAATCATGTGCAAAATGGCATGGCTGTAGCTTTAATGGAAATTGAGAAATAGCAAAAAAAATGAAGTTTTTACATAGAAATCAATGGGAAAACATCCTTTGTGCGATATTTTTTCTCCTAAACAACATAGAACTATAAATTTTTGCTAGATTGTAGGGAATGAGGTGCTGCAATTATTTGCAAAATGGCATGGCTGTACCTTTAATAGAAATTGAGTTATAGCAAAAAAAATGGAGTTTTTACATTGGAATTAATGGAATATTTTCTCTGTCGTACAACATGAAATGGTTGTTTTTTAAAATGGCGGCCACCAGCTGAGTGGATTCTTTCTTACTGGTAGCACTATTTTTATTATGCTCACCATCTTCTTGCTATCTGCTAGCTATAAGAATACTTTACCATTGCCAGCACTATTGATATTTGATATTTTTCCTGTTGTATAGTAGTTTAGGCTGATTTTTTTTATCTGTTTTGTTTTATGTTATTTTGTTGATAATTTAGCCTATGGCACCTCTAGGGTCTTCTCCCCTATGCAAAAAGGATATTTATCCTCGAGGTGCTTATCTTGGATATACATTGTTTTCATCAAAAACTCATACTGATTGTTTAAATATTATTGGGAATGAGATAGCTCTCCTTGCCCCCACATTTAAAAGTTCTGTATGCAGGCAGGCTTGGACTGAGGATTCTCCTGAAAGAGTTCAGTACTCTAAAGGCTGATATTGAAGCAATGAAAGACGTTTTGTCAAATATAACAGAATTATTATCAAAGAAGCCTACTCATTCAAATAATTCAAAGGTTTGCTCTTTTGCTTATGTTGCGAAGTACAGAAATTCAAACAATTCTCAGTGCTCCCCTGCATTAACTTATGAGCAGGGATGTACTGTAATGTTAAACAACCATGAGGGAATGCTAAGCATACTAGTTCCTCTTCAAAGCAAAGTACTCCCAGAGCTCCAGCCCCTCTTTCTATATTAACAGGGGCCAATACTGATGAGTCTCTGCAAGCTGTTCCAGAGGATTGGCAGTTTCATCTATTTATAACCAGGTTTAAGAATATTGCACTTGTGTTGAAATTATGCAATTTTTGCAAAAAAATTCTATTACTGCTATCAATTCTATAATCAAATTAAAGTCTAAGCATGTCTTTTACTCTTTATTTGAATTATTTGCTGATCAGAATATTGAGGCTACCCTTTCCAATATTGATCTTTTGTCTGCTAAGCCCCAGTTTAAACGTTTTAGGGGCATATTACATGAAAACATGATAGCAGTGAAGTTGTTACAATCATCTGAAGTTGCCTCTATAAGTTCAGTATCTGGTGTTAACTGGTTGTCTTTTGCTTGCACTGCTGCCAGAGAGGGGCACTTGGCTCTATCAAATGATTGGTGAGCTAATTGCCAGTCTTGGTCTTTATTATCAAAATGTTCAAGGCAGAAGGTCAAAATCCCAAGATATTTTTACTCATATATTTTTATCTTAGTTTCATATAATTGCCTTAACAGAGACTTGGTTAGTTCCAAAATATAGTTCTACCAATTATTTTCCTCCTAATTATATAGTTTACTGGTCTGATAGGCCTTGTGGTAAATTAGGTGGCAGATTATTTGTGGCTTGTAATAGAGCCCTCATGCCTTGTTTATCTACTTTTACACCTCATTGAAGTCTAGGTGAATATACCTTGAGAGTTATTTTCTCATCCTCTTCACATGGTAGGCTCCTTTGCTTTACCCTGGTTCTCTGTTACATTCCACCATCTATCTCTGTTGACTACCATAAGACTTTGATGAATAAATTGGTTTCCAGGGCAGTTAATTATTCAAATATAATAATTTTAGGAGACTTCAATGTCCATTCCATAAACTGGGCATGCTGCATCCCAAAAAGTGTGGGCTCATCTAACCATGGGAAGGCTATTGCCTTGACTCGACTGGTAACCTATTTAAACGTTACTCAAGTAAATTTTGTTCTTAATAAATCAAATTGGTTGCTTGATATATGCTTTACATATATTTGTGGCAGCATATCTGAATAAATTCCATTATCTGTACCAGATTCTCATCATCCCCCACTTCTTCTCACATTTAATGCCCCTCTGTAAAGGGTGACTGCAATAAGTTTAAAGAAGAGAAACTGGAGATATAGAAATTATATAGACCTGCATCATTACCTAAATAATATTGAGTGGGACCGACTTTGGAGTCTGACATCCCCATCTGATATGTTTGAAACTTTCCAGTCTAAAGTACAATTCGGGCTTGATGGTTACATTCCTGATATATCTAACAGGGTGGTTGATAAAAGGTACCCGACTTGGTTCAGTAGGAAGCTGATTTACACATTAAATACCAAATGTAAAATATTTCGCAGATATAAGAACCCTACCATGTATCGTTATGCCAGATTTTCAAAACCTCAGGCTAAGATAAAATGGCTGATTAGGCATGATTGAGGCAAATTTTTAGACTATCTTTCTTTATTGGTCCATACTCCATCTCAATTCTGGCGTTTATATCAGCGTTATACTGGCAAGTTGGACCCTGATTTCACAATTCTCCATAAAAAGACCTTATTAACTGATCCAAGGGAGATCTCTTCATTGCTAGGTACTTTCTTTGCAACCATAGGTTCTGACTCTCCCATTACTTCATTTATCTCTAAGTACCCCTATATACTTCCAGAATCTTCTTGTATTTTGCATATTACAAACTTGAGCAAAGATGAAGTATATAAAGCGATTGACCAGTTAAAACCATCTTTAACCCTGGTCCAGATATATTTCCACCTACACTCTGGAGGGCTTACAAGGATATACAAGCACCTGCTTTGTCAAGACTATATTCGTATAACTTGACTAATAATTTTATTCTTCAATTATGGAAATCATCTTTGATAATTCCATCTCTTAAATCTGGGTCTAAACACCTCTTTTCCAATTATAGACCTATTGAAAATATCGCACCTGTGACCGAAATATTGGAAAAAGTCATACTAGGGCATCTTCAGCATTGGGCACATGGTTTCCTTAATGAGGCACAGCATGGATTTATGTCTGAAAAGTCAACAGAATCAAATCTTCTTTGTCATGAATCTCAGATCCAGGATGCTTTCAGTGTGAAATCCCAGGACAAGACACTATTTTCTTGGATCACTTGAGACACTATTTACTATTGGTTCACTGAATATTTACAGGTAGACGAAAATATCTGGAGCTTTTATCTCACTTTCAATTTAGAGTTCCCCCAAGAGTAGGGAAGAACTTTAATTTATTCTTTAATTTAGCACATCTGGCATCTCATATTAAGATGGCGCTAATGTCGTTCAATAGACTACAATTAACAATAAATGATTTACTGCTATCATATAGATTATTCAAGGTGAAATTACACCAAGTCCTTTATGATATATCTTTATGCAGATTTAAAAGTCTTGACAGACATAGACTATATAAGATATCTTCCTGGTTTGCTATTTTACATTTTAGGCAATTATTCCCTCTTTAATATTTGCCCCCTAAACCCCATACCCATTCCACTCAATCTCGATTAGGCTTGTCCGGTTTAATTGATATTTAGAATCTAGGGAATAAGGTACTCCAATCATGTGCAAAACTGCATGGATGTAGCTTTAATTGAAATTGAGATATAGCAAAAAAATGAAGTTTTTACTTTGATATCAGTGGGAAAACTCACATTGTGTGATATTTTCTTTCCCATACATAATTGAATCATAACTTTTATCCCGAATGTTGGGAATTTGGTACTGCAATCATGTGCAAAACGGCATGGCTTTAGCTTTTATAGAAATTTAGATATAGCAATAAAGAAAAATGGAGTTTTTAAATTGAAATCAAAGGAAAAACACACTTTGTGTGATATTTTCTCTCCTATACAGCACAGAACTTTAAATTTTTGGGAGAATGTAGGGAATGAGGAACTCCAATCATGTGCAAAACGACATGGCTGTAGCTTTAATAGAAATTGAGATGTAACGAGAAGAAAAATGGAGTTTTATGTTGAAATCAATGAGAAAATACTCTTAGTGCGACATTTTCTGTCCTAAAAAAATTGGAATTGAAGATTTTTTTGTGGAAGTAGGGGATGAGGTACTCCAATCATGTGTGAAACGGCATGGGTGTAGCTTTAACAGAAATTGAGATACATAAAAAATGACGTTTTTACATTAAAATCAATGAAAAAACACACTTTGGGCGATATTTTCTGTCCTATACAACATTCAACTGTAAGTTTTTGCTAGAATATTGGGAATGAAGAACTACAATCATGTGCAAAGTGACATGGCAGGAGCACTAATAGAAATTTCAGATTTAACAAAAATAAAAATAAAGTTTGTACATTGAAATCAATGAAAACACGTACTTTGTTCATTTTGTCTCCTATATATTATAGAACTGCAAATATTGTCGAGAATGTTGGGAATGGGATACTTCAATCATATTAAAATCAGCTTGGCTGTAGCTTTAATAGAAATTTAGATATAACAAAAAGCGAAATAGAGTTTTTAAATTAAAATCAAGGGGTAAACACGCTTTGTGTGATATTTTCTTTCCTATACATAATTGAATCATAACTTTTATCCAGAACGTTGGAAATGAGGTATAGCAAAATGAAAAATGGAGATTTTACATTGAAATCAATAGGGAAACATAATTGGTGTGATATATTCTCTAGTATACAATATAGTACTGTAAACTCTTGTGAGAATGTAGGGAATGAAGAACTCCGATTACATTCAAAATAGCATGGCTATAGCATTAATAGAATTTGAGATATTGCAAAAGGAAAATTAAGTTTTCACATTTAAATCAATAGGTAAACACAATTTGTGTGATATTTTCTCTCCTATACAACATAAAACTGTAAATTTATAAGGCAATGTAGGAAATGAAGTACTCAAATCACGTGCCAAATAACATGGCTGAAGCTTTAATGGAAATTATGATAAAGCAAAAAGAAATATGAAGTATAACCATTGAAAGCAATAGGAAAACACACTTTCTGCGATATTTTCTTTCCTATACATAAAAATCCACGAATTTTGGACAGAATGTAGCGAATAAGGTACTTGAATCATGTGCAAAACGGCATAGCTGTAGGATTATTTACAAGATAAGATATAGGAAAAAAATGAAATTTTCATTGAAATCAAGTGAAAACACACTTTGTTCGATATTTTTTCTCCTGAACAAAACAGAGCTGTGAATTTTTGCAAGAATGTAGGGACTGAGGTCCTCCAATCATGTTCAAAACGGCATGGCTATAGCTTTAATAGAAATTGACATATAGCAAACAGAAAAATCAAGTTTTTACATTGAAATCAATGAAAAAATACACTTTTGTGATATTTTCTCTCCTACACAGCATAGAACTGTAAATTTTTTTGTGAGAATGTGGGGAATGAGGTACTCCAATTTTCTGCAAAACGTCATGGTTGCAGCTTTAGTAGAAATTGAGATATAGCAAAAAGAAAAATTTAGTTTTTACAATAAAATCAATGGGAAAACACACTTTGTGTGATATTTCCTCTACTATAAAACATAGAACCGTTAATTTTTTAAAGAATGTTGGGAATGATGTACTCTAATCATGTTCAAAACAGCATAGCTTTATCTTTATTAGAAATTGAGGTATAGCAAAACGAAAAATGGAGCTTTTACTTTGAAATAAATAAGAAAACACATTTTGTGCGATATTTTCTCTCCTATACCATATTGAACTTTAAACTTTTGCGAGAATGTAGGGAATGAGGTACTTCAAATACGTGAAAAATGGCATGGCTGTAGCTTAAATAGAATTTGAGATATAGCAAAATGAAAAATGTAGTTTTTACATTTAAATTTATAGGAAAACACAGTTTGTATGAAATGTTCTCTTTTATAGAAAATGAAACTGTAATATTTTGTGTGAATGTGGGAAATAATGTACTCCAATCATGAGCAAATTGGCATGGCTGTAGCTTTAATAAAAATTGAAATATTGCAAAAGAAGAAATAGTGTTTTTATCATGAATTCAATGGGAGCACACACTTTGAGTGATATTTTCTCTCTGGTACAACATAGAACTGAGAACTGTGACTTTTTGCCAAAATGTAGGGAGTGAGGTACTGCAAACATGTGCAAAATAGCGTGACTGTGCTTTATTAGAAATTAGGATATATTTTCTCTCGATATTTTCTCTCCTATACAACATTGAACTGTAAGTTTTTCGAAGAACTTTGGAAATGAGATACTCCAATCATGTACAAAACGGTATGGATGTATCTCTAAAAGAAATAGAGATATAGCAAAAATAATGGAGTTTTCACATTGAAATAAATGGCAAAACACACATTCTCTATATTTTCTTTCCTATACGTTATAGAATCATAACTTTAACCCAGAATGTTGGGAATATGGTACTTGAATCATGTGCAAAACAGCATGGTTGTGGCTTTAATAAAAATTCACATTTAGCCAAAACAAAAATGGCTCTTAAATTGAAATCAATGGGAAAACACTTTGTGCAATATATTCTATCCTATACAAACAGAGAACTGTGAATATTAGACAGAGAAGGTAGGGAATGATATACTCCAATCATCTGCAAAACGACATGGCTGTTGCTTTAAAAGAAATTGAGAGAGAGCAAAGGAAAAAATGGTTTTTACATTTAATTAAAAGGGAAAACACACTTTGTGCGACATTTTCTAACCAATACAACATAGATCTGTAAATTTTGGGGAGAATGTAGGGAATGAAGTACTTCATCCATGTGCAAAACAGCATGGCTGTAGCTTTAATCGAATTGGAGATATAGGAAAAAGAAAAATGGAGTTTTTCCATTATAATAAATAAGAAAACACACTTTGTGCGATATTTTCTCTCGTATATATTATAGAACTGTAAATTTTTGAGAGAAAGTAGGGAATGAGGAACTTCAATGATGTGCAAAACAGCATGGCTTTAGCTTTAATAGAAACTGAGGTATAGCAAGAAGAAAAATGGTTTTTACATTGAAATCAATGGGAAAACACACATTGTGCGATATTTTTATTCCTATACATAATAAAATCATAACTCTTTTTTCAGAATGTTGGGAATTTTATACACAAACCATGTGGAAAATGGCATAGCTGTAACTAAAATAAAATTGAGATACAGCAAAAGGAAAATGGAGTTTTTACATTAACATTTATAGGAAACTACACTTTCTGCCATATTTTCTCTGCTTTACAACATTGAACTGTAAATTTATTCTAGAATGTAGGGAATGAGGTACTCCTATCATGTGCAACATGGCATGGCTGTAGCTTACATAGAATTTGAGATATAGTCAAAAGAAAAATTTAGTTTTTACATTGAAATGAATGGGAAAATACACTTTGTGTGATATTTTTATTCCTATGTGTTTGTCACGCATGGTCAATAATGTGAGAAGGCATGATCACACATGTTTTGTATTTTGAATTTAATAAGTGCACATGCATTTATACTAATATTTATATTTCATACTAGAATTCTTTTCAATGTGTAGTTTGCGTTGGACACACCAGTTCCTGGTAGATCACCGAAGATAAGCAGCGCACACCCATGTAAATACCAAATTGGGTGGTTGGTAAAGAACGTTGGGTGCTGCAAATTAACCCTCTTCCTCCTCCTTTCACCTGCCTTAACATCTCCTGTGGGCAGCCTCATAAGGGGTTTACCTGTTATGGCTGCCTGGCTTACACCCCAACCCACAAACTAATCAAAGATTAGAATTTGTAGAATTTTTCTTGCAACTCACAGTAAGGACGCGTTTTTTATTCCTCTGCCACTTAAATAGTGCAAAAACTATATTACTACTGTTATATGTTATTAAGTATTTGTTAGATTTAATAAGTTTCATCATCTGATCTTTTGGATTTCCAGTTAATTCATATTTGCTATCAACATCTCCACAATGGAATTTAGGAATATATTTAAATTAACCTTCTGATCAACAGTCAAAAAATTAATGTTGTGAGGTCTAAATGTTTTACATAACGACTAAATTTGCATATTTGAATTTAAGTGATTTAGACCTTTGAAACAATTGGTGTCCTGGACGTGATACCAGCAAATTATGAGACACCATACAGGATTAATGAAAACCACACCCTAAATTATTTATTACAATAGTTATAACAACATTTTAAAACTTCTAATAATTCCACATGAATAAAAAAGATTTTTTTTAGGAAGATCTAACATCACACCTCTTGGTATATGGTAGGGCACTCTTATTTCCACAAATAAAAAATATTATTGCAATAGCAGTTGCACCCACAATATTTTAATACTAAAACAAATAAAAGAATCATCATTTTTACATTGTAATCAATAGGAAAACATACTTTGTGTGATATTTTCTCCTCTATACAACATCATTATAATGCCCTTGTCCCGCCTATGGTTTCGTCGGGTCTGTGGTTTCTACTCCCCCACTCCTGTCTATCCCCATCCAGGCTTTCATCCACCCTGCATGCCATCATGTCCCTGTGTTCCACCTGCTACCCCGTCGGCTTCAGTCTTCCCTACTCATGATGCCACCCACCACCTGCTGCCTCATAATATATTGCACAAGCTCCTCCTTACTCTTCACATCACATGCCCTCATCTTCTCTCATTCTCTCATCTTCTCCACACTGTCTCCCACCCCCAAGCTGCCTCCAATCACTGCATTTGCATCTCGGTTACTTGAATTCATCTCTCATGGTTCTTTCTCACTACCCAGCATTCAGATCTATACAGCATTATGGGGATAACTAAAGTTTTGTATACCTTACCTTTTAACATTATTGGGACTATGCGGTCACACAATACCTCACTTGCCTATCTCCACTTTAATCATTCAGCATTGATTCTGTGGCTTTAATCGAAGTCGATTTCCCCATTGCTCTGAATCACTGATCCTAGATACCTGAACTCTGTCACTGCTGGTAGCACCTCATCTCAGCAATGAACTACATTTTCTTGGTCCTGGCCACTCCAATTGAAAGCTAAGGACTCTGTTTTCTTCATGTTCACCTTCAGGCCCTCCATTTGCCATTGCTGTTGTAATGTTTTGTAAGTGCTGTGGAACATTACCTTGGGACTCCTCCAAACTTCCTACATCATCAGCAAACACTAAGGACTGGGGTCCCATTCCCCTATTCCTGTCAGCAGATCATCCATTGCCAAAGCAAATAGATGTGGGCTGAGAGTTGATCCTTAATAAAGCCCTACCTTCACCTTAAATCCAGCAGCATTTCTCATGACATCCTCAACCTAGTGGTGGAACCATCATACATATCCTGCATTATTCTGATATGAATATGAATGTGTAATCCTTTGTGATGGATACCTTGCTGGCGAGATCATTTCATGCTAGACTCATATGCCCATATCTCCACCAGCACCACAGCAACACCTTTGCCTTCTGTTCCCATTCCAGCCATTCCACCCAAGAACCCACCACCCCCAGAACCTCTTCCAATGTGGTGGTTCTCCAACGCCTTCTGCAGTGATCCAGTGCTTTGCAGACCAGTATCACATGCCTGACGTTCTCCACCTGATCCTTGCACAATCCACAGCCCTCCTCTCCACCAGTGATCTTTGCCATCCTCTGCTTCATCTCCAGTGACAACATTCTTGCCCTAAACAGAAGTGAACTCTCCCACGTATTGTCATAGATTACTTCCCTGTCTATGTTAAGCTTGTTCCCAAACACCCTTAGCGATTTCTTTGCAGCCCTTCCCTCCATACTCTGTCGCCACTGTCCTAACCAACATTCCTTGTATATGCACTTCATTAACTCCTTTATTTCTTAAAACATCTCATACTACCTGTCATGGAACACTATCATAGGCCTTCTCAAGATCCACAAAAATTTCATGCAGGTCCTTCTTTACTGCTCTATGCTTCTCAACCATTTGTCATAGAAAAAAGAGAGGTTGCATTGTTGACATACCAGGCATAAACCCAAACTGGTTTCCTCATACACTAGTAAAATTTCTGAGGCGATATTCTATGACACTCTCTCACAGCTTCAAAGAATGGCTCATTAGCTTAATGCCTCTATTGTTTCCACAGTCCTGGGCATCACCGTTGCCCTTCGACAGTTTAACAATGTAACTCTCCAGCCATGCAGATGGCATTTGGTCCCCACTGGCTATTTTATTGAAAAGCTTCTCCAGCCATGTAATTCCTGTGGTCCCCAAGCTTTGCCAAACGTCAATGGGAATCTTATCAGGACCTATGGCTTTGTGTCCTTTCATCTTGTCAAGGGCCATGTCTATTTCTTCCCCACTCACCAAGTCCAAAGCTACTGTGGTGGCAGGGATACTGATCATGTCCATTTCACTAGTATCTGTGTTTAAGAGATTGTAGTAATATTCCTTCCACATCTTCTTTACCTCCTCTGGCTGGAATAATACCCCACCGTCTCCACCCTTGATCGTTATGGCCCTGGAGACATGCTTACTACTTCTATCTCGGGTCTTGGCTAGTCAAAACGTTCCTGCTAACCTTCTTTAGTCCCTAACCTCTCATAAAATTCCTCATACTTTTGGAGTTTCACATGGGCAATGCTCATCCGGGCATGCTTCTTTGCCTGTAAAAACTCTGTCATTGAACCCTGGTTTCCATCTCCTTCCACCTATGAAATGCTGCCATTTCTAATGAATTTCTGCTTCTACCTCCTCATCCCACCACCAAGACTGCCTCCCTGAGTGTGAGCCTCCTTCTCTAGCTGTGCCAAAATAGCATTTCCACATGGTGTAATCTTCATTAGTCCCACATAGCATCAGCTGACCCTTCCAAATGCTAGTTGAACTGGTAAATAATCTCCGTCTAAAATTCATGTGAATTAGGTGGCAACTTCCACCACCTAATGACTGGTTCACCTTGCCATGGGTGGGTCTTAGCTGCACCCTCACACCATTATCTCCATCTATAGTGAGGGGTGCAGCTGCAGGAAATGTAAATTTTTGAGAGAATGTAGGGAATGAGGTACTCCAATCATGTGCAAGATGGCAAAGCTGTAGCTATAATAGATATTGATATATAGCAAAAAGAAATTAATGTGAATTAATGTGAAATTTTTATCTACTTCACAACATAGAACTGTAATTTTTTGCGTTAATGTAGTGAATGAGGCACTCCAAACATGTGCAAAACGGCATGGCTGTAGCTTAAATCTAAATTCAGATATAACAAAAAGTAAAATGGAGTTTTTCCATTAAAATCAATAAAACACACTTTGGGTGATATTTTCTTACCTATACATAATAGATTCATAACTTTTATCCAGAATGTTGGGAATGTGGTACTTCAAGCATGTGAAAAATGGCATGGCTGTAGCTCTAATAGAAATTGAGGAAGAGGAAAAAGAAAAATGGAGTTTATACATTGACTACAATAGGAAATCACACACTGTGCAATATTTTCTCGTGTATAAAATGTAGAACTGTAAATCTTTGTTAGAATGTAGGAAATGAGGTACTCCAATCATGTGCAAAACTAAAAGGCTGTAGCTTTAATAGAAATTCAGACAATGCAAAAAGAAAAATGAGGTTTTTACATTGAAATCAATAGAAATACACACTTTGTGTGAGATTTTCTTTCCTATGCATAATAAAATCACAACCTCTATCAAGAATGTTGGGAATGTAGTACTCCAATCATGTGCAAAATGGCATGGCTGCAGCTTTAATAGAAATTAAGATATAGAAAAAAGAATAATAGAGTTTTTACATTGAAATCAGTAAAAAACAAATTGTGCGAAATTTTCTCTCCTATACAAAATAGAACTGTAAATTTTTGTTAGAATGTAGGGAATGAGGTACTCCAATCATGTGGAAAACGGCATGGCAGGAGTATTTACAGAAATTGAGATATAGCAAAAAGAAAAATGGTGTTTCTCCATTGAAATCAATGAGAAAACACTTTTTTTGATATTTTCTATCCTATACATAATAGAAGCATAACTCTTATTCAGAATGTTGGGAATGTTGTACTCCAGTCATGTACAAAACGGCATGGCTGTAGCTTTAGAAGAAATTGAGATATAGTGAAAAGAAAAATGGAGTTTCTACGTTTAAATCAATGAAAAAACACACTTTGTGACATATTTTCTCTCCTATGCAACTTAGAACAGTAAATTTTTGCAACAATGTAATGAATGAGGTACTCCAATCATGTGCAAAACGGCATGGCTACAGCTTTAACTTAAATTGAGATACACCAAAAACAAAAATAGAGTTTTTACACAAAAATCAATGAGAAAAGACAATTTATGTGATATTTTCTCTTCTATACCAAATAGAACTGTAAATTTTTGCGAGAATATTCGGAATGAGGTACTTCAATTACTTGCAAAACGGCATGGCTGTAGCATTAATACAAATTGAGATATAGTAAAAATAAAAAAATTATTTTTTCTATTGATATTTATGGGAAAACACCCTTTCCTATACAACATACAAATGTAAATTTTTGAAAGAATGTAGGCAATTATGATCTTTGAATTATGTGCAAAACGGCATGGATGTAGCTTTTAAAGAAATTGTGGTATAGCAAAAAGAATAATGGAATTTTTACATTGAGAAAAAGCTAAAACACACTTTGTACGTTATTTTCTCTCCTATACAACATAGAGCTTTAATTTTTGTGGGAATGTGGGAAATGAGGTACTTCAATCATACGCAAAACGGAATGGCTGTAGCTTTAATAGAAAATAATGTATAGTAAAAAGAAAATAATAGTTTTTTTCATTTAAATCAATGGAAAAAAACACGTTGTGCGTCATTTTCTCTCCCATACAACATAGAAATGTAAATTGTTGTGAGAAGGCAGGGAATCTGGTACTCCAATCATGTGCAAAACGGAATGGCTGTAGCATTAATAGAAATTGAGATATAGCAAAAAGAAAAATGCAGTTTTTTATTTATATCAATCGGAAAACACACTTTTTGAAATATTTTCTCTCCTATAAAATAGAGAACTGTAAATTGTTGTGAGAATATAATGAATGAGGTACGTTAATCATGTGTAAATCGAAATGGCCACAGCTTTAATAGAAATTAAGATATTGCAAAAATAAAAACGGAATTTTTTACAATGAATCAATCAGAACACTCACTTTGTGCAAAATTTTCTTTCCTACACATAATAGCTTCTTAACTTTTATCTAGAATGTTGGGAATGTGGTACTCCATTCATATGCAAAACGGCATGGCTGTAGAATTAATAAAAATTGAGATACTGTATATTAAAATGAAAAACAGAATTTTTGCATTGAAATTAATCGGAAAACACACTGTGTGATGTTTTCTTTCCTATGCATAATATAATTATAACATTTATACAGTATCTTGGGAATATGGAAATTCAATCATGTGCAAAACGGCATGGCTATAGCTCTATGATAGAAATTGAGATAAAGCAAAATTAGTGCGATATTTTCTCTTCATAACATAATAACATCACAAATTTTATCCAGTTGTTGGGGATGTGATACTCGAATCATGTGCAAAATGGCATGGCTTTTGCTTTAATAGAAATAAGGATATAGAAAAAAGAAAAATGGAGTTTTTACATTAAAAACAATATGAAAACACATTTTGTTCAATATTTTCTCTCCTATACAACATAGAACTGCAAATTTTTTTGAGAATGAAGGAAATGAGGTACTCCAATGATGTGCAAAACAGCATGGCTTTACATGTAATAGAAATTGAGATATTGCAAAAAGAAATATAAAGTCATTCCATTGAAATCAATAGGAAATCAAACTTCGTTCAATATTTTCTTTCTGATACATAATAAAGCCACAAATTTTGGACAGAATGTAGAGATTGTGGTACTCCAATCATGTGCAAAGCGACATGGCTGTATGTTTAAAAGAAATTGAGATATAGCAAAAACAAATATGAAGTTTTTCCACTTAAATCAATGAGAAATCACACATTGTGCATTTAGACTCCCATACATGATAAAACTGCGAATTTTTCCAGAATGTAGGGAATGTGGTATTCCAATCATGTGTTCAACGGTATTACTGCAGTTTTAATAGAAATTGAGATATTGCAAAAAGAAAAATGGAGTCTTTAAATTGATATCAATGGGAAAACACACTTTGTGCAATTTGTACTCTAATCATCTGCAATATGGCATCACTGAATCATTATTAGAAATTAAGATATAACAAAAAGAAAAATGTAGTTTTTGCATTGAAATTAATGGGAAAACACACCTTGTGTGAAAGTTTCTCACCTATACAACATAAATCTGTAAATTTTTCCTAGAATGTTGTTAATGAGTTACTCCACTCATTTGCAAAACAGCATGAATGTAGCTTTAATTGAAATTGAGATATTGCAAAATGAAAAATTGAGTTTTTACTTTAAAATTAATAGGAAAACACACAATCTGTTTTATTTTCTCTCCTATAGAACATAGAACTGTAAATTATTTTGAGAATGTAGGGAATGAGGCACTCCAATCGTATGGAAAACATTATGACTGTAAAGTTGATAAAAATTGAGGTATAGGAAAAAGAAAAGTGGAGTTTTTACATTGAAATCAATGGAAAAACACACATTGTATGATATTTTCTCTCTTATACAACTTAGAACTGTAAAATTTAGCAAGATAGTAGGGAATGAGGTTCTCCAATCATGCTCAACAAGGGCTTGGCTATAGCTTTAATAGAAATCAAGATATAGCAAAAAGAAAAATGTTGTTTAAACATTGAAATCATTTGGAAAACACACTTTCTATACAACATAGAACTGTTCATCTTTGTGAGAATGTAGGGAATGAGGTACTGTAATCATGTGCAAAACAGCATAGCTGTAACTTCAATATAAATTGAGATATAGAAAAAAGAAAAATGGAGGTTTTACATTAAAATCAATAGGAAAAACACACTTTGTGCAATATCCTCTCTCCTTGACACCATAGAAACGTAATGGGCTACTCTAATCATGTGGAAATCGGCATGGCTGTAGCTTTAAAAGAAATAAGGATATAGCAAAAAGAAATATTGAGTTTTTACATTGAAATCAATGGGAAAACACACTCTGCGACATATTTTCTCTCTTATACAACAAAGAACTGTAAATTTTTGCTAGAATGCAGGGAATAAGGTATTCCAATGATGTGCAAGACAGCATGGCAGTAGCTTTAATAGAAATTGAGATATGGAAAAAACGGAGATTTTACGTTGAAATCAGTGGGAACACACATTTCGTCCGATATTTTCTCTCTTATATGACATAGAACTGTTAATTATTGCGAAAATGTAGGGAATGAGGTACTCCAAAAGGGCAAAATGGTATGGCTTTTGCTTTAAAAGAAGTTTGAAATCAATAAGAAAACACACTTTGTTTGATAATTTTCTCTCCTATACAACATTGAACTGTAAATTTTTTTCATAATGTAGGGAATGAAATACTCCAATGATGTGCAAACCCACGTAGCTATAGCTTTAATGGATATTGAGATATAGGAAAATGAAAATTGAGTTTTTATGTTAAAATAAATGCAAAAACACACATTGTGCTATATCTTCTCTCTTATACAACATAGAACTCTAAATTTTTACTAGAATGTAAGGAATCGTGTACTCCAATCATGTGAAAAATGCCATGGCTGAATCATAAATAGGAAATGAGATATAGCAAAAATTAAAATTGGAGTTTATGCATTAAAGTCAATGACAAAACACACTTTGTTTGATATTTTCTCTCCTATACAACATAGATCTGCAATTTTTTTTGAGAATGTAGTAAGTGAGGTACGTCAATCATGTGCAAAACTTCATGGCTGTAGCTTTCAAAGAAATTGAGATGAAGCAAAAACAAAAGTGGGTTTCTTCCTACGAAATTGAGATATAGCATAAAAGAAAAATTTACTTTTTACATTACATCAATGAAGAATCACACTTTGTGAGATATTTTTTCTCTGATAAAACATGAAACTGTAAATTTTTTTGAGAATGTAGGGAATGAGGTACTTTAATCGTGAGTAAAACGATATGTCTGTAGAGTTAATAGAAATTGAGATATAGAAACAGAAAAATGGATTTTTTAAATTGAAATCAATAAGAAAATACACTTTGTGTGATATTTTCTCTGTTATACAACATAGAACTCTAAATTCTTTTGAGAATGTAGGAAATGAGGTACTTCAATCATGCACAAAATCTAGCCAATCTAGAATGTAAGGAATAAGGTACTCCAATCATGTGCAAAACGGCGTGGCTGTAGCTTTAATACAAATTGAGATAGAGCAAAAGGATAACTGGAGTCTTTACAATGAAATCAATGGTAAAACACACTTAGTGCTATATTTTCATTCATTTACATTATACAATTATAGCTTCTATCCTGAATGTTGAGAATTTGGTACTCCAATCATGTGCAAAACGGCATGCTGTAGCTTTAATAGAAATCCAGATATAGAAAAATGGAACTTTTATATTTTAATGAATAAGAAAACACACTTTGTGCGATATTTTCTCTCATATATAATATAGAACTGTAAATTTTTTTGAGAATGTAGTGAATGAGGCACTCCAATCATCTTCAAAATGACATGGTTAGCATTAATAGAAATTGAAATATAGCAAAAACAAAAATAGAGATATTACATTGATATCAATGAGAAAACTACTGTGCAATGTTTTTTCTCCTATACAACAAGGTAGGGAATGATGTACTCCAATCATGTGTGAAACGGCATGGCTGTAGCTTAAATAGAAATTGAGATGTAGCAAAAAGAAAAACTGAGTTTTTACTTTGAAATCAATGGGAAATCACACTTTGTGTGATATTTTCTTTCCTAAACGTAATAGAATCATAGCCTTTCCCAGAATGTTGGGAATGTGGTTCCCAAATGATGTGCAAAGTGGCAGGGCTGTAGAGTTAATAGAAATTGAGATATAGTGAAAGAAAAATGGAGTTTTTACATTGAAATCAATTGAAAAATCTCTTTGTGTAATATTTTCTCTGCTACAGAACGTAGAACTGTAAATTTTTGTATGAATATAGGGAATAATGTGCTCCCATCATTTGCAATTCGGCCTTCCCTTTTGCTTTATTAGAAATTCAGATATATCAAAAAGACAAATAGAGTTTTTCCATTGAAATCAATGAAAAATCGCATTTTGTTCATTTTGCCTCCTATACATGATAGAACTGCAAATTTTGTCAAGAATTTAGGGAATATGGTACTCCAATCATGTGCAAAACGTCATGCCTGCAGCTTTAATAGAAATTGAGATATAGCAAAAAGAAAAATGGAGATTTTACAATGAAATCAATGGGAAAACACACTTTGTGTGATATTTTCTCTCTTACACAACATGGAACTGTCAATTTTTGTGAGAATTTAGGGTTTCAGGTACTCCAATCATGTGCAAAACCGCATGGCTGTAGATTTAATAGAAATTGAGATATTGCAAAAAGAAATGTGAAATTTTCTATTAGAATCAATGGAAAACCACACTTGGTGCGATATTTACTTTCCTCTACCTAATAGAATCACAAATATTGGACAGAATGTACAAAATGTGGTACTCCAATCATGTGCAGAACGGCATGGCTGCAGCTTTAAAAGAAATTGTGATATAGCCAAGTATGAGGTTAGTAAGGTGGTAGTGGAACTGCTCCAGAAGCTATATGTGGGTACAAGGTATTATTTCCATTGGGAGGGAATAAATACAGGACAGATAGGTGTGGACAAGGGGTTGTGACAGGGCTGTCCATTATAACTAATTCTGTTCCTAGTGTACATCAATGAACTGGGTATTAGGCTCCAAGATAGCGGGCTGGGGTTTTCTCTGGGGGATGGTATCAAGTTGCCTGCCATCTTCCAATGTGATGATATAGTGCTCCTGACAGAGACAAAGGGAGAACTCCAGGAAGAACTGGATATCTGTGAACAGTACAGTAGAGATTTTCAGTTAGTGTTTTGTCAGGACAAATCAAAGCTGATGATCATAGGAGAGGATGTGCTGCCTAGAATTCAGGTACCAATCAAGCTTGGGGAGAGGGATATAGAGGTAGTGTCAGAGGTTACAAACTTGGGGATTAAACTTACAAATGATAGAAGATATCTGAAAGCTATGGAGGAAAGCATCGTTTGTAAGCTGAAAACCAGAGAAGGACTAATAAGGAAACTGGCATTCGATTTATTCTCAAGATATGAATTGGTTAGGGGCCTATGGAAAGCTGTAGCAGTACCAGGGTTAACATATGGAAACGAGGTCCTATGCATTAGTAAAAAGCTAATGGACTGCATGGAAATAGCCCAGAGAAGGTTAGGTAGCATGGCCTTAGGGGGAAATAGGTTTACAGCAGTGGAGGCTATACAGGGGGCATGGGTTGGTCTACATTTGAACAGAGGGAAATGATTAGTAAGCTGGTATACCTATGCAGGATATGGGGACTAGAGAAGGAAAATCCAGTATGGCAGGGAAATGCATGGGTAAACAACATGAGGGTATCTACCAACTGGGAGAGGAGGGTAAACTGGATGTCAAAGAAGATAGGCATAACACTGCACCCCAGGGAGGGCAAGGAGGGGGTAGTAACGATGCAAAGACTCTTACAAGACAAAGTGAAGGAATGGGGGTTAGGGCAGTGGCGACAGAGTATGGAGAAAAGGGCTGGAAAGAAAACGCTGAGTGTGTATGGGAACCAGCTTAACATAGAGAGGGAGGTAACCTATGACAATACCTGGGAGAGCTCACTTCTGTTTCGGGCAAGAGCTGGGTCACTGGAGACGAAACAGAGATGGCAAAGATCACAGGTGGAGTGGAGGGCTGTGGATTGTGCAAGGATTTGGTGGAGGACGTCAGGCATGTGATACTGGTATGCCCAGCACTGGATCACTGCTGAAGGGGTTGGGGAATTCCCACATTGAAGGAGGTTCTGTTGAAAGTGGGTTCTGGGGTGGGGTGGCTGGAATCTGGGCATATGGATCTGGGCATATGGGTCCAGCATGAAAAGATCTTGCCAGCAAGGTATCCGTCACAAAGGATTACATATTCATATGGGAATGAGGTACTCCAACAGTGTGCAAAATGGCATGGCTGTAGCTTTAAATAATAGGAGATACAGCAAAAAGAAAAATGAAGTTTTTCCATTCAAATCAATGACTCCTATACATGATAGAACTGCAAATTTTTGCTAGAATGTAGGGAATGTGGTACTCAAATCATGTGCAAAACGTCATGGGTACTGTTTTAATAGAAATTCAGATATAGAAAAAATAAAATTGGAATTTTTACCTTGAAATCAATTGGAAAACACAAATTCTGCAAAATTTTCTCTCCAATACAGCATAGAACTTTAAATTTTTGCAAGAATGTAGTGAATGAGGTACTCCAATCATGTGAAAAATGGCATGGCTGTAGCTTTCATAGAAATTGAGATGTAGCAAAATATATACTGAAATCAGTACGAAAAACAAACTTTATGTGATATTTTCTTTTCTATACAACACATCATCATCATACCCTTATTCCACCAGTGGTGGGGTCAGGTCTGCAGGTTCTCGCCAACCACTCCTGTCTATCTCCCACCAGTTCTCTATCCACTCCACACACCACCATATCCTAATGGATGACTTGCTCCCAAGTTAACTTTGGCCTCCCCCTACCCCAGGTTCTCCCAACCACCTGCACTCCTGGTATGGCCATAATAAGCTCCTCATCCCCTCTCCTCATTATGTGACCATACCACCTCAGCCAATTTTCCCTCATCTTTTCGGCAATGTCCACTACCGCCAGGTTTCCCCTAATATATGCATTCCTAATCCTGTCTGCTCTTGAAACACCACTTGAATACTGCAGCATATGTATCTCAGCTACTGGCATTCTGCTTACATGGCTTTTCTTCCCTGCCCAGCACTCTGAGCCATATAGCATAGTTAGGCTAACCACCGTCCTGTAGAACATCCCTTTCAAATTGATTGGAACCCTCTTATCACACAGGACAGCGATTGCCTTTTTCTATTTCAACCACCCCACATTGATTCTATGGGTCACATCCAAGTCTATCTCCCCATTTATTTGAAATGTTGATCCTAAGTACTTTACCCCCTGTACGTTTTTCACCAGTTCACCACTCGAAAGTATGTCCCCATCCTTTTCTTGACAATACCAATTGAAGGCTAGGTACTCAGTCTTATTCATGTTAATCTTTAGTTAAACCTTTTCCATTGATCCTCTTATATCATTTAGTCCCTTTTCTATCTGCTCTCTGCTGTCACTAATTTTCCCTATATCATTGGCAAATGCCAGACACTGTGGGGCCCATTCTTCTACACCTGTCAGCAGTTCATCCATAATCAGGATAAAAAGGTATGGGCTGAGTGCTGAGCCTTGATGCACTCTGACTAATACTAGGAAGCCCCCAGTATTCCCCCAAGGTGTCCTTACTCTAGCTGTGGAGCATTCATACATACTGTATCTTTACTATTTGGCTGAACTCTTCTTCTACACCCCTTTTTCATAATACCTCCCAAACTACCTGTTAGGGTACACTGTCATAGGCCTTCTCCAGGTTGATAAAGACAGTATGGAGATCTTTCTTTGCTGCTCTACATTTTTTTTAATCTGCCTCATAATAAAGATTGGCTCCATTGTTTACCTACCTGGCATAAACCCAAACTGGATTCCTCGAACACTGGTTCCATCCGTGAGGCAACGTTCCATAACACTCTCCCAGAGTTCCATGGAGTGGCTCATTAGCTTTATACCTCTGTAGTTACCACAATCCTAAACATCCCCTTTGCCTTTGAATAGTGGTACTATCCAGCTCTCACGCCATTCTGATAGCATTCTGTCTCTGGCAGCTATCCTACTGAAAAGTTTCCCTAACCACTTGGTTTCTATCGTCCCTAGGCTATGCCACATTTGAATGAAAATTCTATCTGGGCCTATGGCGTTTCACCCTATTTTTTACCTGAGTGCGAAGTCTTCTTCATCCTCTGTTACACAGTCCAACCCCAACTGATGCAGAATAGGGTGCAGGGTCCTCATCCCTCACACCAGAATTGAAGAGGTTTTGGAAGTATTTCTTCCAACCTTTCCTTCACCTCTGGTAGGGAGAGCAGGACCCTACCTTCACCATCCTTCAATGACATGGCTCAGGGTTTAGCTTAAACTGCTTTATCCCAAGACCTGGCCATTTTGAAAATTTCTTTCTCCCCTTACTTTGACACTAACTGCTAATAAATTGCATCATACTTCTGTTGTTCTGTGAGAGCAATGGCCCTCTTGGCAGAGGGCTTGGCCTGCCTATATTGAATCTCAGATTAATGGTCCCCTATCTCCTGCTACCTGTGGAAAGAAGCCTTCTTCTGCTTGATGGTTTTGCTTCTACCTCATCATTCCACCACCATGGCTGTCTGTTACCCTAGACTGTGCCTCCTACTAGCCCCTGCCCCAAAATGTCTTTCCTACAGGTTCTAATCTTTCTGGCAACCGTGTCCCACATGGCATCTGCTGTCCCTTCCCAGTCCCAGTTTACCAGGCTATTCACTGCTTGTATAAATTCTTCTGACTTGGTTGGCAGTTTCCACAACCTGATGACTTGTGCTCCCTTCCAATAATGTACCTTGCCTGCCGTTTTCACAAGGATTTCTAACATAAGCAGGCTATGGCTACTTTCCTTTTGGAAATTTTCACTGGGAGTGCCCAGAAATAACAAACCACTGTTCTGTAACACCCTCTAACCATAAAGAAATCTATCTGTAACATCCCTTGTGGTGACTGGAATGTGATTAAGTGCTCGTCCCTCTTCCTAAACCATGTATTAGCCAAAGCAAGGCCTTGCACGTTTGCTGTGTAAAGGATGTGGCGCCCTTCTGAGCTAACTGTTCCATAACCCCATCCCTCATGCACCTTCCCATCACCCTGGCATTCTTTGCTGACATGGCCATTAAAGTCCCTACCAATAACTAAGCGCTCTTTTCCTGGACCTTGGCCTACCTCAGCCTTCAGTGAGTGTACTAAACTCTGTCCAGAAGTCCACCTTTGTGGATTCATCAAGACCTGCCTGGGGGCGTATGTGTGAATGAGGTGGGGCATTAAACTATGCCAAATCACTGTTACCAACAGTAACCTGCAGTTGATGCGTTTCACAAGAGTAACCCCTTGCTGCAGTTCCCTATCTAATACTATGACCACCCATTCCGTCCCCTTCACTAGCTGAGTATATTATTTTGTATCCCTCCCCCAGGGCTCTTGACCTATTCCCCTTCCATCAGGTTTCTTGGAGGAAAGCCACCTGGATCCTCCTTCTCTTTAGGATATTGACCAATTCCCCTGTCTTGCCACTAAGGGTCCCCACATTCCATGTTCCTAGTCTAATGTTTGCCCCTATGTTTCCCAAACACAACCTGGCTGGGGTCACCCCAGCCAGGCGCCTGGAACCCAAAGGAATGTTGGTGCTGCTTGCAATGGGGGATGCCAGCCTACACCACAGAGGACACTTGGCGTGCTACCTGCCATGGGGTTCCAGGTCCCTACCCTGTGACATTGTGGGCTGCTGTTGGCGCTGGCCTAGAGCCCACCAGCGTAACCATGCAATCTGTTGGTGCTTCAGAACCCCCCCCCCCACCACTGACCTGGTGACTTGTGGATTTCTCATCCTTTATCCCCTTACAAGAAACCACACTTCAAAACTAAGTAATGATGACTAAATTAAATTTAATTTTAAAAATGAATTAGGTTAACAATAATATTGTAATTAATTAAAATAATATTCAAAATGAATTAGAATAAGAATAATAATGTAACTCAACTAAATATAATTTTCAAAATTGAATTAGGATAGGAATAATAATGTAACTAAATTATATTATATTTTAATTATATTTTAATATATATGAAAATTTCTGCCACTCAGCATTGGTGATCGATCCTCACGTGGTTGAAGACGACGCTGCCCAACAATGCCATGATCAGCAGACAATGCCACGAGGTTAGGCTTAGGCCAAACCCCACAGCAAGTTGTCCACAACCCAAAAAGCTCCCAACACCTGTAGCCCTACCATGAACCAGAAACTTTGGGTCTACACCTTGAAAAACATTCGGGTATAACCCCAGCTCTTGAAAACAATCCAAATTGGTGCTAAAATTGCAAAAATTTGTGAGAGTGAAAAATCAGCCACACAGTAGGCAAGCGCCACCTAGCGAACCTTTCCTAAACAACAGAAAACTGTAAATTTTTGTGAGAATGTTGGAAATGAGGTACTCAAAACATGTGCAAAATGGCATGGCTGTAGCTTAAACGGAAATTAAGATATACCCAAAAAAAATAATTTTTACATTTAAATCAATGGGAAAACACTTCGTGTGACATTTTCTCTCCTATATCACAAAAACAGCACATTTTTGACAAAATGACGGGTGTTAGGTTCTCCAATCACATACAAAATGGCATGGCTGTAACTTTAATAGAAATTAGGATATAACAAAAATAAAAATTGTTTTTACATTTCAATCAATATAAAAACACACTTTGTGCGATATTTTCTCTCCTATATGACAAAAAACTGTAAATTTTGTGAGAATGTAGGTAATGAGGTACTCCAATCATGTGCAAAGCGGCATGGCTGTAGCTACAACAGAAATTGAGATATAGCAAAAAGAAAAATAGAGATTTTACATTGCAATCAATAGGAAATCCCAGTTTGTGTGATATGTTATCTCCTATACAGCATTGAACTGTAAATTTTTTTGAGAATCTAGGGGATGAGGTACTCTAATCATGTACAAAACGGCACAGCTTTAGCAAAAACAGAATTTAGAAAAAAAAAAAAGAAAAATGGAGTTTTACCATTGAAATCAATGAGAAAACACACTTTGTGCAATATTTTGTTTCCTATACATAATAGAATCATAACTTTTATCCAGAATGTTAGAAATGTGGTACTCTAATAATGTGCAAAATGGAATGGCTGTAGATCTAATAGTAATTGAGATATATCAAGAAGAAAAATGGTTTTTACATTTAAATCAATATAAAAACCCACTTTGTGCGATATTTTCACTCCTATAAAACCTAGAACTGGAAATTTTTGTGAGGATTTAGGGAATGAGGTACTCTAATCATGTGCAAAACGGCATGGCTGTGGCTACAACAGAAATTGAGATATAGCAAAATGAGAAATCGAAGTTTTACATTGAAATCAATTGGAAAAACAATTTGTGTGATATGTTCTCTCCTACATAACATAGTACTGTAAATTTTTTTGAGAATGTAGGAAATAAGGTACTGGCTTTAGATTTAAAAGAAATTGAGATATTGCAAATAGAAAAATGGCCTTTTTACATTGAAATATGGAAAAACACACTTTGTGTGATATTTTCTCTCCAATACAACATAGACCTCTAAATTTTTGCAAGAATATAGGGAATGAGGTATTCCAATCATGTGCAAAACTGCATGGCTTTTGCATTAATAGAAATTAAGATATAGCAAAAAAATGCAGTTTTTCATCAACATTATGAGAAAACACACCTTGTGCGATATTTTCTCTCCAATGCTACATAGAACTGTAAATTTATGTGAGAATGAAGGTCATGAAAAATTGCAATGATGTGCAAAACTGCATGGCTTTAGCATTAATAGAGATTGAGATATAGCAAAAAGAAAAATGGAGTTTTAGCACTTAAATCAATGGTAAAATACACTTTGTGAACTTGTCTCCTAGATATGATAGTACTGAAAATTTAGGCAGGGATGTAGGGAATGTGGTACTCTAATCATGTGCAACACGGCAGAGATGCAGCTTTAAAAGAAATTGAGATATAACAAAAAGCAAAATAGAGTTTTTACATAAGTAAACACTTTGTGCGATATTTTCTTTCCTTTACATAATATAACCTTAAATTTTACACAGAATGTAGGGGTTGTGGTACTCAAATCATGTAGAAAACGGCATGGCTGTAGCTTAAATATAAATTCAGATATAGCAATAAGAAAAATTATGTTTATCAATTGAAATAAATGTGATAACACTCTTCATGCATTTTGTCTCCTATGAATCATAGAACTACAAATATTGGCCAGAATGTTAGGAATGTGGTACTCCAATCATGTTTATAATAGCATTACTGCAGCTTTATGAGAAATTGATGTATGGCAAAAAGAAATATGAAGTTTTCACATTGAAATTAATGGGAAAACACGCTTTGTGCGATATTTTCTTTTCTACACAACAGTGAACTATAAATTTTTTGCTAAAATATTACAATTCGGCATGGCTCTATCTTTAACGGAATATTAAATATAGCAAAAAGAAAAATGAAGTTTTTCCATTGAAATAAATGGGAAAACGAATATTGTGCATTATGCCTCCCATACATGATAGAACTGCAAATTTTTTGCTAGAATGTATGGAAAGTAGTACTCCAAACATGTGCAAAAGGGCATGGCTGAAGATTTAATAGGAAATGAGATATAGCAAAAAGAAAAATGGAGTTTTTGTATTAAAGTCAATAAGGAATCACACTTTGTGCGATATTTGCTCTCCTATGCAACATAGAACTGGGATTTTTTGAGAGAATGTAGGGAATGAGGAACTCCAATCATTTGCAATACGGCATGGCTGTAGCTTTAATAGAAATTGTCATATAGCAAAAAGAAAAAAGGAGTCCTTACATTGAAATCAATAGAAAACACGCTTTGAGTGATATTTTCTTTCCTATACATTATAGAATCATAACTTTTATCCAGAATGTTGGGAAAGTGTTACTCCAATCATATTCAAAACGGCTTGGCGTTAGCTTTAATAGAAATTGAGAAAGAGCAAAAGGAAATTTGAAATTTTTATATTGAAATCAATGGAAAAACACACTTTCTGCAATATTTACATTTCTATACCTAATTGGTTCATGACTTTTATCAAGAATGTTGGAAATGTGGTATTGCAAAATGACATGACTGTAGCTTTAATAGAAATGGAGATATAGCAAAAAGAAAAATGACGTTTTACAACAGAAATCAATGGGAAAACGGACTTTGTGTAGTTAGTCTCCTATATATGAGAAGAACTTCAAATTTTCGCAAGATGTAGGGAATATGGTAATCCAATCATGTGCAACATGGCATAGCTGTAGGTTTATTAGAAATTGAGATATAGCAAAAACAAATATGAAGTTTTTCCCTTGAAAGAAATGGGAAAACACACTTTCTGCACTTAGACTCCTACACATTGTAGAACTGCAAATTTTGGCCGTAATGTAGGGAATGTGGTACTCCAATAATGTTTTAAACGGTATCACTGCAGCTTTAATAGATATTGAGATATAGCAAAAAAATGGAGTTTTTACATTGAAATCATTAAGAAAACACACTTTCTTTGATATTTTCTCTCCTATAAAACATAGAGGAAAGAGGTAATCCAATTATGTGAAAAGCGACATGGCTTTAGCTTTAAAAGATATTGAGATATAGCAAAAGAAGAGTGGAGTTTTTACATTGCAATCAATAGAAAAATTACTTTGGGCTATATTTTTTTTATATACAACTTTGAACTTTAAATTTTTGCAAGAATGTAGGAAATGAAGTACTTCAATCATGTGCAAAACGGTATGGCTATAGTTGTAATAGAAATTCAGATATAGCAAAAAGAAGAATGTAGTTTTTAGTTTTAAATCAATGGGATACCATATATTTTATGCAATATTTTCTCTCCTATACAACATAGAAGAGTAACATTTTTTTAATGTAGGGAATGATGTACTCCAATCATGTTTAAAACAGGATGGCTGTAGCTTTAATAAACATTGAGATATAGCAAAAGGAAATATGGAGTTTTTCAAATGAAATCAATCGGGAAATACACTTTGAGAAATATTTTCTCTACTATAAATAATATAATCATAACCTTTATCAAAATTGTTGAGAATGTAGTACTTCAATCATGTGCAAAATGCATGGCTGTAGCTTTAATAGAAACTGAGATTTAGAAAAGTGGAGTTTTTACATTGAAATCAATAGGAAAACACACATTGTGCAATATTTACTCTCATATAATATTTTCTCTATACAACATAGAACTGTAAATTTATGTGAGAGTGTAGGAAATGAAGTACTTCAATCATGTGCAAAACGGAATGGCAGTAGCTTTAATAGAAATTGAGATATAGCAAAAAGAAGAACAGAGATTTTACATTGAAATCAATGGAAAAATACAGATCGTGTGATATTTTCTCTCCTATACATAATAGAATTATAACATTTATAGAGAATGTTGGGAATGTGGTATACCAATTGCAAAACAGCATCGCTGTAGCTATATTAGAAATTGAAATATATCAAGAAAGAAAATGGAGTTTTTACATTGAATCTAATAGAATACCACACTTTGTGTGATATTGTCTCTCCTATTCATTACATAACTGTAAATTAAATTGAGAATGTAGGGAATGACGTACTCCAATCAAGTGCAAAGCGGCATGGCTGTAGCTTTAAAAGAAATTGAAATATAGTAAAAAAAAACTGGAGTCTTTACACTTAAAATCAATGGTACTCAAATTATGGGGGAAACGACATGGCTGCAGCTTTAATCAAAATTGAGATATAGCAAAAAGAAAAATGAAGAGTTTCATTAGAATCATTGAGAAAAAAACGGTGAGCAATATTTTCTTTGCTATAAATAATAGAATCATAACTTTAAAGCAGAATGTTGCGAATGTAGAACTCCAATCAAATGCACAACAGCATAGCTGTAGGTTTAATAGAAATTAAGATATAGCAAAAAAAATAAAGTTATTAAATTGAAATCAATGGTTAAACATGCCATGCAATATTCTCTGTCCTATACAACATAGAACTGTAAATTTTTGTGAGAATGTAGGGAATGAGGCTCTCCAATGAAGTGCTGAACGGCATAGCTGTAGTTTTAATAGAAATTTAGATATTGCAAAAAAAAAATAGCAGCATTTCATCAAATCATAGGGAAAAACACACTGCCAAACACACAAACAAATTTTCTCTCCTACACAACTTAGAACTGTAAATTTTTAAGAGAATGTAGGGAATGATGTATTCCAATCATGTGCAAAACGGCATATCTTTAGCCATAATAGAAATTGAGATATAGCAAAAAAGAATAATAGAGTTTTTACATTGAAATCAATATGAAAACACACTTTTTCAGATATTTTCTTTCCTGTACAAAATTTAAGAATACATTCTTTTCCAGAATGTTGGGAATTGTGGTACTCCAATCATGTGCAAAGCGGCTTGGCTGTAGCTTTAATAGAAATTGAGATATTGCAAAAGGAAAAATGGAGTTTTTACATTGAAATCAATGGAAAAACACACTTTTTGAAGTATTTTCTTTCCAATACAAAATAGAATCACATCTATTATTCAGAATGTTGGGAATGTAGTACTCCAATCATGTGCAATACGGCTTGGCTGTAGTTTTTAAAGAAATTGAGTTATAGCAAAAGGAAAAATTGAGTTATTACATTGAAATCATTGGGAAATCACACTTTGTGCGATATTTTCTCACCTATACAACCTAGAACTGTAAATTTTACCGAGGATGTAGGGAATGAGATACTCCAATCATGTGCAAAACGGCATGACAGCAGCTTCAATAAAAATGGAGATATAATAATATAAATGATGGAGTTTTTATATGGAAATCAATAGAAAATCACACTTTGTGCTATATATTATCTCTCCTATCAAACATAGAAATGTAAATTTTTGCGAGAATGAGGAAAATGGGGTATTGCAATCATGTGCAAAACGTCATGGGTGTAGCTTCTATAGAAATTGAGATATAGCTACAAGAAAACAAAGTTTTTACATTGAAATCAATGGAAAAACACACTTCATGCGATATTTTCTTTCCTATACCTATTAGAACCACAAATATTTGACAGAATGTTAGTAATGTAATACTCCAATCATTTGCAAAACAGCATGGCTGTAGCTTTAAAAGAAATCAAGATATAGCAAAAAAAGGAGGTTTCACTTTGAAATCAATGGGAAAAAAACACACTGTGTGATATTTTCGTCCTATGCATAATAGAATTATACCTTATTATCCAGAATTTTGGAAATGTGGTACTTCAATCATGGGCAGAGTGGAATGGCAGTAGATTTATTAGAAATTGAGATATAGTGAAAAGAAAAATGGCGCTTTTACATTGAAATTTATTGGGATAGCACACTTTCTACGATACTTTCTATTCAATACAACAAAGAATTGTCAATTTTTGTCTTGAGGTAGGTAATGAGTTACTCAAATCATGTAAAAAATGGCATGGCTGTAGCTTTAATAGAAATTGAGATATAGCAAAAATAAAAATGGAGTTTTTACATTGACATCAATGGGAAACCACACATTGTATGATATTTTCTTTTCTATACAACATAAATCTAAAAATTCTTGTGTGAATGTAGGGAATGATGCACTACTATAATGTGCAAAGTTGCATGGCGGCAGCTTTAATAGTAATTGTGATATACAAAAAGAAAAATAGGGTTTTTAAATTGAAATCAATGAGAAAACACAGTTTGTTTGATGTTTTCTCCCCTTTATAACATAGAAATGTAAATTTTTGAGAAAATGTTGGGAATGAGGTACTTCATTCATGTGCAATATGGCATGGCTGTAGCTTAAAAGAAAATGAGTTACAGCAAAAAGAAAAAATAGAGTTCTTACATTGAAATCAATGGGAAAAATCACTTAGCATGATTTTTTCTCTCCTACATAACACAACGGTAAATTTTTGCGAGAATGTAAAGAATGAGGCTCTCCAATCCCATACAAAACGGCATGGCTGTAGCATTAATAGAGATTGAGATATATAAAATGAAAAATTGAGTATTTATATTGAAATGAATGTTAAAACACACTTTGTGCGATATTCTCTCTCCTATACAACATAAAACTGCAAATTATTGCAAGAATGTAGGCAATGAGGTATTAAAATCATGTGCAAAACGGAGTGGCTGCAGCTTTAATGGAAGTTGAGACTCCAAAAAAAGAAAAATGGTGATTTTACATTGAATTCAATGGGAAAACACACTTTGTGCGATACTTTATCTTCTATACAACATTAAACAGTAATATTTTGCAAGAATGTAGTTAATGAGGTTCTCCAATCATGCAAAAAATGGCATTGTAGTAGTTTTAATAGAAATTGAGATATCTCAAAAAGATAAATAAAGTTTTTACATTAAAATCATTTAGAAAACACACTTTGTGAGTTATATTTTCTCTCCTATACACCATTGAACTTTCACTTTTTGTGAAAATGTATGGATTGAGGTACTCTATTCATGTGCAAAATGGCATGACTGTAGCTTTAATAGAATATTATATATAGCAAGAAGAAAAATGAAGTTTTTCAATTACAATGAATTAGAAAACACACTTCATGCCATTGTTTCTTTCCTATACATAACAGCATAATAACTTTTATCCAGAATGGTGGGAACGTGGTACTCCAGTAATGTGAAAAACGACACGGCTGTAGCTTTAATAGAAATTCACATATACCAAACAGAAAAATGAAGTTTTTACGTTGAAATCAAATGGAAAACACACTTTTTGGGATATTTTCTTTTTTGTCAAACACAGAACTGTAAAGTTTTTTTAGAATGCAGGGAATGAGGTACTGCAATCATGTGCAAAATGGCGTGGCTGTTACTTTAATAGAAATTGAGATATAGCAAAAGGAAAAATTAAGTTATTACATTGATATCATTGGGAAATCATATTTTGTGCGATATTTTCTTACCTATTCAACCTAGAACTATAAATTTTTGCTGAGGATGTAGGGAATGAGACACTCCAATCATGTTCAAAACAGCATGGCAGCAACTTCAATAGAAATGCAGATATAATAAAAAGAAAGATGGAGTTTTTATATTGTAATTAATAGAAAATCACACTTTGTGCAATATTTTCTCTCCTATACGACATAGAACTGTAAATTTTTGCGAGAATGAGGGTTATGGGGTACTCCAATCATGTGCAAAACGGCATGGCTGTAGCTTTTATAGAAAAATGGAAATGGCTAAAAGAAAAACAAAGTTTTTACATTGAAATAAAGAGAAAAACACACTTCATGCGATATTCACTTTCCTATAATTATTAGAACCACAAATATTTGACAGAATGTAGGTAATGTGATACTCCAATCATGTGCAAAACGGCATGGCTGTAGCTTTAAAAGAAATTATGATATAGCAAAAAAGGAGGTTTTACTTTGAAATCAATGGGAAAAAACACACTGTGTGATATTTTCGTCCTATGCATAATAGAATAATACCTTATTATCTAGATTGTTGGAAATGTGGTACTTCAATCATGTGCAATGAGGCATTTCAATAGCATTCATAGAAATTGAGAAATAGTGAAAAGAAAAATGGCGCTTTTAGATTGAAATTTATTGGGAAAGCACACTTTTTACGATATTTTCTCTTCTGTACAACATAGAATTGTCAATTTTTGTCTTAATGTAGGTAATGAGATTCTCCAATCATGTAAAATACGGCATGGCTGTACCTTTAATAGAATTTGAGATATAGCAAAAATAAAAATGGAGTTTTTACATTGAAATCAATGGGAAACCACACTTTGTGTGATATTTTCTTTCACATGCAACATAGATCTGAAAATTCTTGTGAGAATGTAGGGAATGATGCACTACTATCATGTGCAAAGTGGCATGGCAGCAGCTTTCACAGAAATTAAGATATACAAAACGAAAAATAGGGTTTTTAAATTGAAATCTATGGCAAAACACAGTTTGTTTGATATTTTCTCCCCTATATAACATAGAAATTTAAGTTTTTGGGAAAACGTTGGGAATGACGTACTACAATCATGTGCAATATGGCGAGGCTGTAGGTTAAAAGAAAATGAGATAGAGCAAACAGAAAAATGGAGATTTTATATTTAAATCAATGGGAAAAATCACTTTGCGTCATTTTTTCTCTCCTATATAACAGAACTGTAAATTTTTGCGAGAATGTAGGGAATGAGGCACTCCAATCCCTTGCAAAACGGCATGGCTGTTCCATTAATAGAGATTAAGATATAGAAAAAGAAAAATTTAGTTTTTATACAGAAATGAATGTTGAAACACACATTGTGCGATATTCACTCTCCTATACAAAATAGAACTGCAAATTATTGCAATAATGTAGGCAATGGGGTATTACAATCATGTGCAAAACGGAATGGCTGTAGCTTTATGGAAGTTGAGACTAAAAAAAGGAAAAATGGTGATTTTACATTGAAATCAATGGGAAAACACACTTTGTGCGATACTTTATCTTCTATACAACATTAAACTGTAATATTTTGCAGGATTGTAGTTAATGAGGTTCTCCAATCATGTGCAAAATGGCATGGCTGTAGCTTTTATAGAAATTGAGATATCACAAAAAGATAAATGAAGTTTTTACATTAAAATCATTTGGAAAACACACTTTGTGCATTATTTTTTCTCCTATACAACATTGAACTTTAACTTTTTTTGAAAATGTATGGAATGAGGTACTCTATTCATGTGCAAAATGGCATGACTGTAGCTTTAATAGAATATTATATATAGCAAATTTTCAATTAAAATCAATGGGAAAACACACATTATGCCATAGTTTCTTTCCTATACATAATAACATCATAACGTTTATCCAGAATGTTAGGAATGTGGTACTCCAGTCATGTGAGAAACGACAAGGCTGTAGCTTTAATAGAAATTGAGATATGCCATAAAGAAAAATGGAGTTTTTACATTGAAATCAATGGAAAAACACACTTTGTGTCATATTTTCTTTTCTGTCAAACATAGAACTGTAAAGTATAGTTAGAATGCAGGAAATTAGGTACTCCCATTACACGCAAAACGGCGTGGCTGTAACTTTAATAAAAATTGAGATAAAGTAAAAAGAAAAAAACAAGTTTTTGAATTAAAATCAATAGGAAAACACACTTTGTGCGACATTTTCTCACCTGTGAAACATAGAACTGCAAATTTTTCCAAGAATATAGGGAATGAGGTACTCCAATCATTTGAAAAACTTCATGGCTGTAGCTCTAATAAAAATTGAGGTACAGCAAGAAAAAAGAAGAAATTTTTCCATTGAAATCAATAGGAAAATGCAGTTTATGCATTTCACCACCGATACATAGTAGAACTGCAAATATTGGTCAGAATTCTGGGAATGTGGTACTGGAATCATGTGCAAAACAGCATGGCTGTAGCATTAAAAAAAATGTGAGATATAGAAAATAAATGAAGTTTATCCATTGAAATCGATGGGAAAACACACTTTGTGTAATATTTTTTTACTATATACATAGATTCATAACGTTTATAAAGAATTTTGGGAATGTGGTACTAAAATCATGCGCAAAACGGCATGGCTGTAGCTTTAATGGAAATTGAAATATAACAAAAAGAAAAATGAAGTTTTTTCATTGAAATCAATGACACTTTGTGAGATATTTTCTTACCTATACATAATAGAATCATAACTTTTATCCAGAATGTTGGTAAAGTGGTACTCCAATCATTTGCCAAATGGCATGGCTGTAGCTATAATAGAAAGTGAGATACAGTAAATTGAAAAATCGAGTTTTTACATTGAAATCATTAGAAAATCACACTTTGTGCGATATTTTCTTTTCTAAACATAAGATAATCATTACTTTTTTTTACAATATTGGGAATGTTTTACTCTTATCATGTGCAAAACGGCATGGCTATAGCTCTATAATAGAAATTGATTAATGGCAAAATGAAAAATGGAGTTCTTACATTGAAATCAATGGGAAATCATAGTGTGTGCGATATCTTCTCTCCTATAGAACATAAAAAAAATTTCCAAGAATGTAGGGGATGTTGTACTCCAATCATGTTCAAATAGGCATGGCTGTAGCTTTAATAGAAATTGAGATATAGTTAAAAGAAAAATGGAGTTCTTATGTTTAATTCAATGGAAAAACACACTTTGTGCAATATTTTATTTCATATACAGAATAGAATCATCAAAATTATCCTCAGTGTCGGGAATGTGGTACTCCAGTCATTTGCAAAACGGCATAGCTTGGCTGTAATAGAAATTGAGATATAGAAAAATGGAGTTTTCACATTGAAATCAATGGGGAAACACACTTTGTGCGATATTTTCTCTCCTCTACAAAATGGAGCTGTAAATTTTTTTGGGAATGTAGGGAATGGGGTACTGCAATCATCTGCAAAACGGCATGGCTGTAGCTTTAATAGAAATTGAGATATAGAAGAAAGAAAAATGAATCAATCAGAAATCTGAAATCAATCAGAAAACACACTGGGTGATATTTTCTCTTCTATAAAACATAGAACTATGAATTTTTGCTGGAATGTAAGGATTATGGTACTTTAATTATTCGCAATACAGCATTGCTGTAGCTTTAATAGAAATTAATTTAACAACACCTTCCCAGGAAATCATCATAAGCACAATTTATTAAATTTTTCAGGATAGAGAAACAACTTCTTATTTCTCTAATTATTGTACTTTCTAGGTACTTATGTAAGTGTGGTACATAATGTTTAAATTTCATTTAAATTTAAAAAAAAATTGCATGTTTAATAAATTTTCAAAGAAATTTCACTTACGACTTTTTGTGGGCCTTAGTTTTGAATGTTTGTGATGATTTGATGATTTGACCAGCAAGAAATCATAGTAATGTTTATTACTGAAATCTTTGACAATGCAAATTATTTCACTTACTAATACAACAATCTTTTTTTGATGTTCCCTCACTATCTTTAGTGCATTTTGTTCTGTATATTATTGAAGAGGTTAAACCACATAAATTATAATCAATAAGAAATAGTTGAGGTGTTATCGGCATGTTATAAGGAGGGGCGAGGAGGAACTTTTTATGTCCATTGTAATACTGCAGGTGATTGGAGGCACCAGAGGTAGAGAAACACCAAAGCAAACTTCAGTACAGGTTGTGCAGGCAGACATGGAGGTGTGTGGGGTGCAGAGGGACCTGGTGGGGGATAAGTGGTAGTGAAGGATTAGAACCTGCAGACCATACCCTGCTTCAGGCAAGAGAAGGGTGAGATAATAATGATGATGAAGATGATAATGAACAACAACCCACAGAAATGGAACTACTTGTACAATAAGTTCAATATGGCAGTGGTTCTGAAAGCATGTTTTGCAAAACCACTTCAGGTGTTCCAAAAAAAATTTAATGCACAAATAAAGCAATGGAGAGATACTCTGATGTGACCCACAGAACCAATGGGGAGGTGGCCAATGAAGTGGCGACAGGCAAGCGGAGTTCTGTGTGATATGAGGATCCTAATCTTGTTGAATTGGAAGTTCTACAGAACAGTTGTTAGACCAGCTATGCCATATTTATAAAAGTGCAGGGCAATGAGGATGAGCTACATAATTAGAATATGAGTAGCTGAAATGCCAATGCTGTGGCACATATGTGGCATGTCGAGAGCTGTCAGAATTAGGAATGAGCATATTAGAGATAACCTGGGGTGGTGGACATCGCCAAAAAGATGAGGGAGAATAGGCTGAGGTGGTACAGACTCGACATGCGAAAACGGGAAGAGGAGCTTGTTAGGTTAGTTCCAGGAATGCAGGTGGTTGGTAGCACCAGGGGCAGGGGAGACCAAAGCAGATGTGGGAACCAGTTGTCCATAAGGATGTGACAATGTGAGGGGTGGATGGAGAACTGGGGGAGAGATAGACGAGAGTGGGAGGCTAGAACCCATGGACCCAATCCTGCCACAGGAGGAATAAGGGTATGATGATGATGTAGTAAATACCAATTGTAGAATGTGTACAACCTTCTTTAAAGTTTATGTTGAATTGTAAGTGTTCAATGCTAGTGAAATGTCAGTTTAGTGTTCCGTGTCTTCAAAATGATTGAGAACCACTGCAATAAGGAAATGATAACAAGTTTAAGGTCATGGGAACGTTCCATGAGGGGATGGGCTGACTGCAGGACTGTGCTACACAATTGTAGACATTTAATATATGGATTAAATATATTTTTTGGGTTCATCTTTTTTTTTTAAAAATTAAAAAAGTTTGCTAAAATGCTCATCATATAAAGGGATATTGCAAGCACCAACTTATATCATAAGCACTATATAAAATGTCGCTTAAAAACAAAAATTAGAGGTTGTTGGTAAAACACCGCCAAAAGTTGTCACTTGTGATAAATTTTAAAAAATGGGTTGCTTACAATGATATTTAATATTTTTAAACATTAAAACATAAAATAACCATTTAATGAATGATAAAAATGATTAAACCACCAATTGATATTCAATGTGCAGAATATAATGATGACAAAAAGTGAAAATTTAAAAAAATATTGTTAACAATGTTTTACCGGAAAGATGGCGATATAGCAAAAAGAAAAATTGAGTTTTTAAATTGAAATCAATGGAAAAACACACTGTGCGATATTTTCTCTCCAATGATACATATAACTTTAAATTTTATCAAGTATATAGAGAATGAAGTACTCCACTCATGTTCTTACCAGTATGGGTGCAACGTTAATAGAAATTGAGTGATAGCAAAACGAAAAATGGAGTTTTTACATTAAAATTAATAAGAAAACACACTTTGTGTGACAGTTTCTCTCCTATACAACATAGAGCTGTAAATTTTAGTGAGAATGTAGGGAATTAGGTTCTCCAATCATGTGTAAAACTTCATGGCTGTAGCTTTAATAGAAATTGAGATATAGCAGAAAAATGGAGTTTTCACATTGAAATTAATTGGAAAACACACTTTGTGCGATTTTTCTCTCCAATACAACATTCAACTGTAAATGCTTGCAAGAATGTTGTAAATGAGGTACTCCAATCATGTGCTAAGCAGCATGGCTTAAGCTCTAATAAAAAAATGATAAATTGCAAAAAAATGGAGTTTTACATTGAAATTAATAGGAAAACACAATGTGTAATAATTTCTCTTCTACACAACAAAGAAGTGTAAATTTTTGCTAGAATGTAGGGAGTGATGTACTCCAATCATGCTCAAAACGGCACTGCTGTAGCTTTAATAAGAAATGAGAAACAGCAAAAAGAAAAATGGAGTTTTTACATCGAAATCAATAGGAAAGCACACGTTGTGTGATATTTTCTCTCCTCTACAACATAAAACTGTAAATTTTTTCGAGGATGTAGGGAAAGAGGTACTCCAATTATGTCTAAAACGGCATGGCTGAAGATTTAATAGAAATTCAGATATAGCAAAAAAGAAAGAAAGGAGCTTTTAAATTGAAATCATCAGGAAAACGCACTTTGTGCAATATGTTCTTTCCTAAAACAAAATAGAATTGTAAGTATTTGTGAGAATGTAGGGAATGAGGTATTCCAATCGTGTGCAAAGTAGAATGGCTGAACCTTTCACAGAAATTGAGATATAGCAAATTAAAAATGGAGTTTTTACATTGCAATCAATGGGAAAATTTTCCCTCCTATGGGCTTGTTCAGTGGCCAGCGCAACCAGCCAAATGAGCATGCGCACAACCAACAAAAAGGTGACATAGACTACCATCATCAAGACGAACTCTGCATGAACTCGTTCAGTGGTGTTAGATAGCATGCATACTGATTGATTTTGGCAATGTCCACTAGGTAGTGTAATGAGCAAACAATAGTGTAATGGCATAATGGGTGTCATCTACAGTAGAACTATCCAATCATATGTGGGGTTGACTGCTAGTCAACTGCACTTTTTCTCCCATTCCTCAACTCCCTCCCTACATAATTACACACAGACGTCATTCGTTCCTGTGTTTCTTCGTCTGCTCACATGGTATCTGCCGCACTTGTGTGCCACTGAGCCAGTCTTATAGATAATAGAATGATCACTTTTATCCAGAATGTTGGGAATTTGGTACTCCAATAATGTGCAAAACGGCATGGTTGTAGCTTTTAATGCAAATTGAGATATAGCAAAATGAAAAAGGAAGTTTTTCAATTGAAATCAAAAAGAAAACCCACTTTGTGGTATATTTTCTTTCCTATACATAATAGAATCATAACTTTTATTGAAATTTTTGGGAATGTGGTGCTCTAATAATGGGCAAAATGGCATGGCTGTAACTATAATAAAAATTTAGGTATAGCAAAAAGAAAAGTGGAGAATTTACATTGAAATCAATAAGAAAACACACTTGGAACGATATTTTCTTTCCTATAAAACATAGAACTGGAAATATTTGTGAGAATGTAGGGAATGAGGTACTACAACCATGTGCAAAACGGCATCCCTATAGCTTTAATAGAAATTAAGATATAGCAAAAAGAAAAATGGAGTTTTTACATTGAAGTCAATCAGAAATTGCACTTTGTGTGATATTTTCCTTCCCATACATAATAGAATCATAGCTTTATCATGAACGTTTTGAATGTGCTACTATAATCATGTGTCCCCGTGTGTGCCCGGGGTAGAATAGGCACACTGCATACCTGCATGTCGTAAGAGGCGACTAAAAGGGGTGACTTTTTCTTGCCCCAGTTTGGACAACACCACTGTCGTGTTTGTCTATGACGTGGTCTGGACAGGACGATACCATCATTGTGGTTGGTTGTATCTTTCTTTTCTCCTTTATTGGATGAGTGTCTGACTTGTTCGCGGTCGACGTAGGTTCCTCACTGAGGTGACCGTAAAAAACGCCTACCCG
>JAAFCE010009127.1:19786401-19867009 GCA_013389805.1 Trigoniulus corallinus | reverse complement strand
TTTTTGCAATATCTCAATTTTTAGTAAAGCTCAAGTCATACCGGTTTGCACATGATTGGAGTACCACATTACCTACTTGTTGGCGAAAATTAGCATTTCTATAATGTATAGGAGACAAAGTGCGTTATCCCATTGATTTATATGGAAAAACATAATGCTATAGCTCAATTTATATTAGATATACAGCCATGCCGTTTTGCACATAATAGAAGTGAAACATATCCCACATTCTAACAAAAATTAACAGTTCTACGTTGTATCGGAGAGAATATATCACACAAAGTGTGTTTTCGTATTGCTTTCAAAGTAAAAACCATTTTTCTTTTTGCTATATTTCAATTTCTATTAAAGCATTATATATGATGTTTTTGACTATATTGAAATACTTTATTGCCTACATTCTTGCCAAAATTTACAGTTCAATGTTGTATAGGGGGAAAATATCAAACAATCTGTGTTTTTCCATTGATTTCAATGTGAAAACACCATTTTTCTTTTTTCCATATCTCCATTTATATTAAAGCTACAGCCATGCCATTTTGCAAACGACTCGAGTACCACATTCCAAACGTTCTGGATAACAGTTATGAATCTATTATATATATAGAAAAGAAAATGTCACACAAAGTGTGTTTTCTTATTGATTTCAATAGAAATGCCCCATTTTTCTTTTCACTATATCTCAATTTCTATTAAAGCTAAAGCCATGCTGTTTTGAACATAAATAGATTACCACATTCCCAACATTCTGGATAAAAGTTGTGATTCTATCATGTATAGGAAAGAAAATCTCGCAGAAAGTGTGTTTACCCATTGATTTCCATGGAAAAACTCAATTGTTCTTTTGGCTATACCTCAATTTCATCAAAAGATACAGCCATACCTTTTTGCACATGATGGGATTACCTCATTCCCTACATTCTCGCAAAAATTTACAGTTCTATGTTGTATAGGAGAGAGCATATTGCACAAAATTTGTTTTTTCATTGATTATAAATATAAAAACTCCGTATTTCTTTTTTGCTATATCTCAATTTCTGTTAAAGCTAAAGCAATGCAGTTTTGCACATCATTGAAGTGCGACATTTCCATCATCCTTGCAAAAATTTACAGATGTACGTTGTATAGGAGAGAATGTGTTGTGCATTGTGGGTTTTCCATTGATTTCAATTTAAAACTCCATTTTTTTGGAATATCTCAATTTCTACTAAAGGTGCAGCCATACCGTTTCGCACATGATTGGAGTACCACATTCCCTACATGTTTGCCAAAATTTGAAGTTTTATTATGTTTAGGAGATATAATGCACAAAGTGCGTTTTCCAATTGATTGCAATGGAAAAACTTCATTTTTCGTTTTGCTGCATCTCCTATTATTTAAAGCTACAGCCATGCCATTTTGCGCACTGTTGGAGTACCTCATTTCCCAACATTCTCGTTAAAATTTACAGTGCTATGCTGAATAGGAGAGAAAATATCAAAGAAAGCATGTTTTCCAATTAATTTAAATTTAAAAACTCCAATTTTATTATTATCTCAATTTCTAATAAAGCTGAAGCCATAATTTTTTGCACGTGATTGGAGTACCTAATTCCCTAAATTCTCTAAAAAAATTTCAGTTCTATGTTGTATACTAGAGAAAATATCGCACAAAGTATTTTCCCATTGATTTTAATTTTAAAACCATTTTTCATTTTGCTATATCTCACTTTCAATTAAAGCTACAGCCATGCAATTTTGCACATGATAGAAGTATATTATTCCCTACATTCTTACAAAAATTTCAAGTTCTATTTTATATTAGAGAGAAAATATTACTAAAAGTGTATTTACCCATTGATTTCAATTTAAAAACTTAATTTTTTTTTACTATATCTCAATTTCTATTAAAGCTACACCCATGCCGTTTTTGCTCATGAATGCAGAGCCTCATTCTCTGCATTCTTGCAATAAATTACAGTTCTATATGGTATAGGTTTGAAAATATTGCTCAAAGTGTGTTTTCCCTATGATTTCAATGTAAAGACTCCATTTTCCATTTTGCTCTATCCTAATTTCTATTAAAGCTAGAGCCATCCCATCTTGCACATAGTAGGGGTACCACATTCCCAACATCCTGGGTTAAAATTTATGATTCTATTACGTATAGGAAAGTAAATATTGCACAATGTATGTTTTCCCGTTGATTTCCATTTAAAAACAATTTTTCTTTTTGCCATATCTCAATTTCTGTTAAAGCTACAGCCATGCGGTTTTGCACATGATCAGGGTACCTCATTCCCAACATTCCTGCAAAAATTTACAGTTATATTTATTAAAGGGGAGAAAATATCACAGAAAGCGAGTTTTCCTATTGCTTTAAATGTAAAAACTCCATTTTTGTGTTTGCTATTTCTCAATTTCTATTAAAGCTGCAGCCATGTCGTTTGCTCATGATTGGAGTACACTATTCCCTACATTTTTACAAAAATCTAATGTTCTATGCTGTATAGGAGAGAAAATATTACACAAATTGCGTGCTTTCCTGTTGATTTTAATGTAAAAATTCTATTATTCGTTTTGCAATATCTAAATCTTTATTAAAGCTACAGCAATGCCCTTTTCCAAAATATTTGGAATATCTCATTCCGTACAATCTTGCAAAAATTTACAGCTTTATGTTGTATAGGAGAGAAAATATCAAACACAGTGTGTTTTCCGTTGAATTCAATGACAAACTCCTTTTTCTTTTTGCTATATTTCAATTTCTTTGAAAGCTACAGGCAAGTGGTTTTGCACATGATTCAAGTACCTCATTCCCTGCATTTCTGCAAAAAATTTGCAGTTCTATGTTGTATAGGAGAGAAAATGCACAAAGTGCATTATCTTATTGATGTCAATGGAAAAATTTCTTTTTTCTATATCTCAATTTGTATTAAAGCTAAAACCATGACGTTTTGCACATGATTGGAGTACTTCATTCCACTACATTCCCACTACAATTTACAGTTCAATGTTATACAGGAGAGAAAATATCGCTCAAAGTGTGTTATCTCAATTTCTATTGAAGCTACAGCCATGCAGTTTATCACACGATTGAAGTACCTCATTTTCTACATTCTTGCAAAAATGTACAGTTCTATATTGTATAGGAAAGAAAATATCGCACAAAATGTGATTTCCCATTGATTTCAAAGTAATATCTCCCTTTTTCATTTTGCTATATCTCAATTTCTGTTAGAGCTACAGCCATGCCGTTTTGCTCATGATTGGAGAACCACATTCCCAACATTCCGGATAAAAGATATGATTCTATTACGTATAGAAATAAAATTATTGTGAAAAGTGTGTTTATGATTTATTTCAATTTAAAAACTCCATTTTTCAGTTTTCTGCATCTCAATTTCTATTAATGCACGTGATTGGAGCACCTCATTCCCTACATTCTTATAAAAATTCACAGTTCTACATTGTATAGATCTACATAGTATTGATTCCATTATAAAAACCCCATTTTTCTTTTTGCAATATGTCAATTTCTATTAACACTACAGCAATTCTTTTTTGCAAATTCTTAAACAACCACATTTTAAACATTCTGGATAAAAGTTATGAATGTATTATGTATAGGAAAAGAAATATTGCACAAAGTGTGTTTTCCCATTGATTTCATTAGGAAAATATCCATTTTTCTTTTTGATATATCTCAATTTAATTTATAGTTAAAGCTCTGCAGTATTGCAAATGATTGAAGTACCACATTCCCAACATTCTGGATAAAATTTATGATTCTATAATGTATAGGAGAGAAAACATAGCACCAAATGAGTTTTCTCCTTGGTTTCAATTAAAAAACCATTTTCCTTTTTGCTATATCTTAATTTCTGTTAAACCTACAGCCATGCTGTTTTTCACATGATTGAAGTACCTCATTCCCCATATTCTTGCAATAATTTAGAGGTCTATGTAGTATAGGAGAGAAAATATTGTACAGAGTGAATTTCCCCTTAGATTTAAATTTAAAAACTCTATTTTTCTTTTTACTATATCTCAATTTTTACAAAAGCTCCCGCCATGCCGTTTTGTATATGATTCGAGTTCCTCATTCCCTACATTTTGGCAAAAATGTGCAGTTCTATCATATATAGGAGACAAAATGCATGAAGTGCGTTTTTTCATTGATTTCAATGAAAAAATTTCATTTTTCTTTTTTCTATGTCTCAATCCATTCCTATTGATTTTATTATAAAAACTCCATTTTTCTTTTCCCATATCTCAATTTCTATTAACACTACTGCCATGCCGTTTTGCACATGATTGGAGTACCACATTCCCTGAATTTTCACCAAAATTTTAAGTTCTACCATGTATAGCAGGCGAAATGCACAAAATGCATTTTCCTATTGATATCAAAGGAAAAATTTCTTTTTTTTCTTGCTATTACTCAATTTTTATTAAAGTTTCAGCCATGACGATTTGCACATAATAGAAGTACCTTATTCCCTACATTTTGGCAAAAATTTACAGTTCTATGTTGAATAGAAAAGAAAATATTGCACAAAGAGGGTTTTTCTGTTGAATTCACTGTAAAGACTCCATTTTCCTTTTTGCTCAATCTTAATTTCTTATAAAGCAAAAGCCATGCCGGTATTCACAAGATTAGAGAACCTCATTCCGAAATTCTCACAAAAATTTATAATTTTATGTTGTAAAGGAAAGAAAATATCACACAAAGTGGATTTCCACCTTGATTTCAATGTAAAAACACCATTTTTTTTGCTATATCTTAATTTCTTTTAAAGCTGCAGCCATGACATTTTGCACATGATTGGAGTACCACATTCCCATCATTCTGGCAGAAATTAGCAGTTCTCTCATGTATAGCAGACAAAATGCATAAAGTGAATTTTCCCATTGATTTCATTGTAAAAACTCCATTTTTCTGTTTGCTATATCTCAATATCTACTAAAGCTGCAGCCATGCTGTTTTGCACATGATTGGAGTACCACATTCGCAACATTCTGGATAAAAGTTATGATTCTATTATGTATAGGTGTCAAAGGTTAAAATCACTAATATTCAAATATGCAAATTTAGTCGTTATGTAAATCATTTAGACCTCAGAACACTAATTTTATAAATGTAGATCAGAAGGTTAATTTAAATATATTTCTAAATTCCATTATGGAGATGTGGATGGCAATTATTAATTAATTGGTAATCCAACACATCAGATGATGAATCTTCTATAATCTAACAAATATTTAATAACATATAACAGTTATAATATAGTTTTTGTTATGTTGCACAATATATGTAGCAGAGCAATGAAAAACGCATCCTTACTGTGAGTTGCAAGAGAGATTCTATGAATTCATTTTTCTAACTAAAATGAATTCTAGTTTAAAATATAAAAATTAGAGTAAATGCATGTGTGCTATTTAAATTCAAAATACAGAACATGTGTGATCATGCACTCTCACATTAGGGATCATGCATGATCACCTTATTACTCCCCAGGCAGAATTGATGCCCAAAGGAAAATCAAAGTGAACATGTTGTGCATGAGTACAGGAGCGAGTAAGCATGGATGTACAACTTCTGACGGGATCAGAGGTTCTATTTTTGTAAGGAATGTCGAAATTCAAAATAAAAGCAGGTTTCACGCAATCAATGGAGACATTATCAGGGTGACCATTGATATATACTGAAAAATATTTATCAGAACGATTAGGAATTTTGTAGGTACCTTCATATGGTTGAGTTAGTTGGTGATGGAGAGCACCTCTACATATAAATACCTGTAAGGCTTGATGAAATTGTGGAAAAAATGGGAGGATTAGTTTGATTAGTTTGTGGTTTGGGGTGTAAGCCAGGCAGCCATAACAGGGTAACCCCTTAGGAGGCTGTTGGCAGAAGATGAGAAGGTAGGTAAAAGGAGGAGAAAGAGAGTTAATTTGCAGCACCCAACGTTCTTTACCAACCACCGAAGTTGGTATTGACGTAGGTGTATGCTGCTTAACTTCAGTGATCTAACAGGAACTGGTGTGTCCAACGCAACTTGGCTGCACTATGCAAATTGGCCATGCATGCAACTTGGCTGCATGTGCAACTTGGCCACACTCAAAACTTGGTGATGGTGGATTGCACACACCGAAATGTCAAATCCAATATGTGAGAAAATCACAGGCTACTGTAGGTGCAGTAGCCTCTTAAATGGGAATTGGCTTTAGGCCAGTAAGTAAAGCAATTGATACATGTCACGATGTATCGTTGATCATGTGAAGGTGGAAGGGGTCGAAAGATAACAATATGGATGCGTTCAAACTTTGTGGATGGTGGTGTGCAAATGCCAATAGTAGATGAAGTATGGCGTGTGACCTAACTACGTTGGCATTTAATACATGATCGAGTCAAGACAGCAACGTTCTTGTTAAGGGATGGAAAAACATATCTCTCAGCTATCTACCATCAAGTTGCTGCAATTCCAGGATGAGAAGTATTATGTAGACTATGGAAGACAGCTTAATGAAGAGATTGAGGGACTATTTGACATAGATGAGGCATTGAAACATCACAAAATAAGCAAATATTGGTATCTTGAATAGGCACCAACTGTATGGATAAGAACTCAGGATGGGTAAGTAATTGTTGAAGTTCTACATCTTGTTGCTGTGCTTGGTGTGACTGCTGGAGTGGGAAGCTCTAAAGAGTGAATAGTTGAACGTGAAGAGCATCTGCAACTATATTGCTGGAACTTTCAATATGACAAATATCCATTGTAAAGGCAGCAATATAATCTAAGTGATGAGCTTCACGTGGCACGTGTTTGTCAATGTGGGTTGACATTGAGTAGATCAGACGCATTTCGTCAGTATTTCTACCAAATGTCAACCTTCAAGAAAATGACGAAAGTGTTTAATTGCTAAATAAATAGCAAGAAGCTCATGACCAAAAGCACTATAACTGAACTCTGGTGTCTTGAATTCTTTTGAAAATAATCCAATAGGTTGCCAGTCACTCTAAACACACTGTTGCAGAACAGCACCTGCTGCAATGTCAGATGCATCTGTAAAAAGTGCAATTTTGGGTTTGGGATTAGGATCTGGATGAACAAGTGTAAAAGAATTGGCAAAAGCAACTTTAACCTTTGTAAAGGAGGTTTCCATCACATCAGACCATGGTCACTTTGCACTCTTATGAGGTTTCCAAACCAACAAGGTATAAAATGGCTGTAATAGTGTAGTAAAGTTTTGAATGAAACGATGAAAAAAGTTTACTAGGCCCAAATATCATCAAAGAGATCGATGAGAATCTGTGTGGGGGAAATTTTGAATTGCCTCAACTTTACATGGCAATGGGGAAATTCCTTCTGGAGTAACTTGGTGTACCAAGAAATCCAAGGAAGTGCAACCAAAAACACATTTGCCAAGGTTGATAGTGAGAGAATGTTAATGGAGTTTCTCAAATACTTGTCTCAAATGGATGGTGTGTGTCTCATCATCAGCACTGGCAATTAGAGTGCCATCAAGGTATTTAAATAGAAATGGCAAATCACAGAGGACAGAATCAATAAATCTTTGAAATGTTTGTTCTGCATTATGTAACCCAAAAGGCATCCTTGTAAATTCAAATAAACCAAATGGTGTAATGAATGTCCTAAGGAGTAATTGGAATCTGATGATAGGCTTTTTGTAAATCTAATTTTGTAAAGATATGTACACCACACACTTGTGCATTTAAGTCCATCACATGTGGGATGGGATATTGGTCTGGTGCAGTTCTGGTGTTTAAAGCATGGAAATCACGAACTATTCTTCATGACTTACCATTGGAAACCAGATGCAGTTGGCTTCACCACAAACTAGAAAATGGATTATTGTAGCCAAGCTCAAGAAGATTGCAAAATTCTTCTTTTGCTGCCTTCAATTTATTAGGATCAAGACGTCTTGCTTTTGAATATACTAGTGGTTCATTGGTGGTAACTATGTGGTGATAAGTGGTGTGAGAAGGAGTGCTGGAAACTGGTTTTGGAATAGTGATGTCTTTAAATTCTTGAAGGAGTGCTTTGTAGTGAGTTGCAATATCTAGAGCTATTGTAGACAAACAGTGATATTGCACAGGGTTATGGAGATAGATTCCAGAAATCTCAAATCCAGTAAGACTATCACACAGTTTTTGTCATCCTACATCTACAAATAAATTAAAGTGGGATAAGAAATCTATGTCCAGGATAGCAAGTGCCACATCAGCATTAGCACAATTCCATGAGAGGGAAAGACGTAACCCTAGGTCAAGGAACAAATAATGCATTTCATATATTAAAATGGAAGACTTATTTGCAGCCTACAACACAAAGTCACTAACTTTAGATGTTTTTGGAGTTACCTGTGACAAAGTTATCATGGTAATTTCTGCTCTGGTATCATTAAAAAATGTAAATGAGTGTTTTTATCTCAAATAAAAAGAGACGATTAGAAGAAATGCCAACATTGCTGTGAATCTCTAAGAACGATTGGCCAGATCATTTCCCACAGAGCTGGGCATATGACACTTTCTAGCCTTATCCCCAAATGTTTGTTGATACCAACATAAATAAGGGTTTGGTGAGGTGGACTGAGTATCCCTGCGATGTGAATGTGAAGAGCAGCAAGATCGACTGTAACGTCTTTGAAATGGTGACAAATGGCAACAATGCAGGGATAGGGAATTGACTTTTGCAGTTAAGTCATCTATTCGAGATGAGAATTTGGTAATTTCAGCCATGAGAGAATCGGATGGAGTTGGAGCTGACAGGGCATTAAGGTGCAAGACATGAGGATCCATGACTTCCATGATTTTATCAGCTATTTCTGCCAATATATCAATGGCTGTGGCAGGATCAGCTGTGGCTAGAACTACCCTAACTTGTCTAGGCAGACGTGAGAGGAAAAGTTATTTTATTATGAATGCATCACCTGGAGATTTAACTGCATCTCCTGTTAATGGCTGCTTTCTTCACAGAAGTTGTGATGGTTTTCTATCTCCTAGTTCTTGACTTTGTAATAATTGCTGCAGCTTCTGCTGTTGAGATAGTGAACTTCTCTGCATAACTGCTAGCTTCAAGGTTTTATTAGGGTGAACTGTTGGTGGATTAAGAATCAGATCACACATATTGGAAATCATTTCTTGTGGAAGAGCATTCACTGTTAATTCAAATTTCCGTGAACCTGATTTAATATTGTACACTTTGAAACGAAATGCAATCGTTGCAAACCACATCTCTCGATCACGAATCCAGAAAGTGGGAAGGTTGAAACACTTTAACTCTTGATGTGCAGCATTAATAAAGAAATTCTCATCATTTTGAACTGTTGGAGGGACGGATGACGAAGGGGGCAAAATTGGATATGCAAACTGCATTGATGTTTCTTTTATTTGCATTAGTTATAATATATTATGGGTGCAACAGCTATTGCAATAAAATTTGTTATTTGTTGAAATATGTGTGTCCTAATGTATACAACAGGTGTGATGTTAGATCTTCCAAAAATATTTTTAAATCCACTGTAGAATTATTAGAAGTAGAAAAATGTTGTTAAAACTGTTTTAATAAATAATTTTGTGTGTTGTTTTCACTAATCTTGTATGGTGTCAGAAAATTTGCTGGTATCACGTCTGGGTCACCAATTGTTGCAAAGGTCTAAATCACTAATAATCAAATATGCAAATTTAGTCATGATGTAAATCCTTTAGACCTCACAACATTAATTTTATGAATGTACATCAAAAGGTTAATTTAAATATATTTCTAAATTCCGTTATTTAGATGTTGATAGCAATTATGAATTAATTGGTAATCCAACAGATCAGATGATGAAACTTATGTAATCTAACAAATATTTAATAACATATAACAGTAGTAATACAGTTTTTTATAAGTTGCACTATATATTTGGCAGAGAAATGAAAAACGCGTCCTTACTGTGAGTTGCTAGAAAGATTCTGTGAATTCAAATCTCTAACTTAAAAGAATTCTGGTTTGAAATATAAAAATTAGAATAAATGCATGTGTGCTAATAAAATTCAAAATACAGAACATCTGTGATCATGCATACTCACATAAGTGATCATGCATAACCATCACATAGAAATGAAAAAATCACAAAAAGTGTATTTTTCCATTGATTTCAATGTAAAAACTCCATTTTTATTTTGACTATATCAATCCCCTACATTCCTGCAAAAATTTAAAGTTTTATGTTTTATGGGGGAGAAAATATAGCACAATGTGTGTTTTCCCATTGATTTCAATAGAAAAAAACCATTTTTCTTCTTGTGATATCTGAATTTCTATTAATGCTATAACCATACTGACTTGCACGTGATTGGAGTACCACATTCCCAAAATTCTGGATAAAAGTTATAATTCTATTATGCATAGGAAAAAATGTATTGCTCAAAGCGTGTTTTCCCATCAATTACAATCTAAAAACTTTATTTTTCGTTTTGCTATATCTCAATTTCTATTAACGCTACAGCCAAGCCGTTCTGCAAGAGATTGGAGTACCTAATTCCCTACATTCTCGCAAAAAATTTAGAGTTCTATGTAGTATAGGAGATAAAATATCACAACAAGTGTGTTTTCCCATTATTTTAAATGTAAAAACTCCATTTTTCTTCATTTACTAAATCTCAATTTCTATTAAAGCTACAGCCATACCGTTTTGCACATGATTGGAGAACCACTTTCCCTACATACTTGAAAAAATCTGCAGTTTTTGTGGAATAGGAGAGAAAATACGGTGAGAATGTGGTACTCCAATCATGTGCAAAACGGCATTACTGTAGATTTAATAGAAATGTAGAAACATCAAAAAGAAAAAATTAAATTTTACATTTAAATCAATAGGAAAAAACGTTTTGTGATATTTTATCTCCTATTCAACATAGAACTGTAAATTTTTGCGAGAGTGTAGGGAAAGAGGAACTCCAATCACGTGCAATCAAGGCTGTAGCGTTAATATAAATTGAGATATTGCAAAAAGAAAAATAGTTTTTAAATTGAAATCAATGGGAAAACACACTTTGTGCATTTTGTCTCCTGTTTATGTTAGAACTGCAAATTTTGCGAAATAGTTGGGAATGACGTTCTTCAATAATGTGCAATATGGCATTGCTGCAGCTTTATTAGAAATTGAGATATATTAAAAAGAAGAAGAGGGTTTTTCCATTAAAATCAATGGTAAAACGCTCTTTCTGCATTTTGTAAACTAAACTTGATAGAACTACAAATTATGGCTAGATTGTACGGAATGTTGTTCTCGAATCATGTGCAAAACGGCATGGGTACTGCTTCAATAGAAATTGAGATATAGCAAAAAGAAAAATTAAGTTTTTACATGGAAATATATTGGAAAACATACATTGTGCAATATATTCTCTACTAAACAATATAGAATTTTAAATTTTTTCAAGAATGTAGTGAATGAGGTGCTAAAATCATGTGCAGAATGGCATTGCTGTAACTTTAACAGAATTGGAAATATATCAAAAAGAAAAATGGAGTTTTTACATTTAAGTCATTAGGGAATCACACTATGAGCGTTATTTTCTCTCCTATGCAACACAAAACTGTAAATTTTTTTCCAGAATATTGGGAATAAGGTACTGTAATCATGTGCAAAGCGGCATGGCAGTAGCTATAACAGAAATTGAGATATAGCAAAAAGAAAAATCGAGTTTTCACATTGAAATCAATGGAAAATCACACATTGTCCGATGTTTTCCATCCTATGGATAATCAAGTCATACATTTTATCCAGAATCTTTAGAATGTGGCACTCTAATCATGTGCAAAACGGCATTGCTGTAGCTTTAAATTAAATTAAAATGTAGCAAAACGAAAAATGGAGTCTTTCCATTGCAATCAATGGGAAAATGGGATTTTCTCTCCTATAAAACATTTTGTGAGAATGTAGGGCATGTGGTACTCCAATCACGTGCAAAAGGGCATGGCTTCTGATTTAATAGAAATTGTGTGATATTTTCTCTCATAGAATCATAACTTTTATCCCGAATGTTGGTACTCCTATCATGTTCAAACCCACATAGCTGTGGCTTAAAAAGAAATTGAGATATAGAAAAATGGTGATTTTACATTGTAAACAAAAAGAAAACACACTTTGTGCGACATTTTCTCTCCTATACAACATTGGACTGTGAAATTTTGCAACAATGTAGGGAATGAGGTACACCTATCACGTGCAAAATGGCATGGCTGTAGCTTTAATAAACATTGAGATATAGTAAAAATAAAAAAGTTTTAACATTGAAATGAAAAGGAAAATACATTTTTTGTGATATTTTCTAAACTATACAGAATAGAACTGTACAATTATTGTGAAAATGTAGGCAATGACGCACTCCAATCATGTGCAAAATGGGATGGATGTCGCTTTAATAGAAATTCAGAAGTAGCATCTAGAAATTTGAAGTTTTTCCATTAACATCAATGGAAAAACACACCTGGTGTGATATTTTCTTTCCTATACTAAATATGTTCTAAAATTTTGGACAGAATGTATGGAATTTTGTACTCCAATCATGTAGAAAATTTTATGGCAGTAGCATTAATAGAAATAAAGATATAGGAAAAAGAAAAATGAAGTTTCAGATTGAAATCAATTATGAAACGGTTTTTCCGCATTTTGTCTCCTATACAAGAGAGAACTGCAAATTTGGCCTAAAATGTAGGGAATGTGGTAATCCAATCATTTGCAAAAGGGCATGTCTGCAGTTTTAATAGAAATTTAGATATAGCAAAAGGAAAAATAGCGTTTTTTTCATTGCAATCAGTGAGAAACGCGCCTTGAGTGATATTTTCTCTCCTTACATTTTCTCTCCCTCCCTATTTTCTCTCTTTTTGCAAAAGTGTAGCAAATGAGTTACTCCAATCATGTGCAAAACGTCATTGCTGTAGTTTTAATAGAAATTGAAATATAGCAATAAGAAAATTGGAGTTTTTACATTTAAATTAATGGGAAAACACACTTCATGTGATATTTTCTTTCCTATACATCATAATATCATAACTATTATTCAGAATGTTGGGAATGTGGAAATTTACTCTTGTGCAAAAAGGCTTGGCTGTAGCTTTAATAGAAAATTAAATATAGCAAAAAGAAAAATGGTTTATACATTGAAATCAATAAGAAAAAAACGTTGAGCTATATTTTCTCTCCTATACAACATAGCTGTAAATTTTTGCAAGTTCGTAGGGAATGAGGTACTCCAATGATGTACAAAATGGCAAGGCTGCAGCTTTAATGGAAATTGACATATAAGAAAAGGAAAAATGGAGCTTTTCTATTGAAATCAATGGAAAAACACACTTTATGCCATATTTTCTTTCCTATACATAACAGAATCAAAACTTTTATTCAGAATGTTGAGAATGTTTTACTCCAATCATGTGCAAAACGGCATGGCTGTATCTTTAATAGGAATTGAGATATAGCAATAAGAAAAATGCAATTTTTATATTGAAATCAATGAGAAAACACTGTGTGCGATATTTTCCCTTCTATAAAATTTAGAACTGTAAATTTTTGAAAAAATGTAGAGAATGATGTACTCCAATAATGTGCAAAATAGCATGGCTGTAGCTATATTAGAAATTTAGGTATAGAAAAAAGGAAAGTGTAGTTTTTACATTAAAATCAATAAAAAAACATATTTTCTGTTATGTTTTCTCTTCTATACAACATAGGACTGATCATGTGCAAATCGGCATGGTTGTAGCTTTGACAGAAATTGAGATATAGCAAAAAGAAAAAAATGAGTTTATCAATTGAAATCAATTGGAAAAGACACTTTATGAGACATTTTCTCTCCTTTACAGCAGAGAACTGTAAATTTTTGAAAGATTCTAAAGAATGAGGTAGTCCAATCATGCACAAAACGGCATGGCTGTAGCTTTAATAGAAATTGAGATATAGCAAACAAAATATGAAATTTTTCCATGGAAATTAATAGGAAAACACGTTAGGTGGCATTTTCTTTCCTTTACATAATAGAAACACAATTTTCGGATATAATTTTAGTGAATGTGGTACTCCAGTCACGTGCAAAACGGCATGGCTGTGACTTTAATAGAAATTGAGATACAGCAAAATGATAAATTAAGTTATTCTATTGAAATCAATTGGGAAATCGCCCTTTGTGCATTTAATCTCCTATACATGATAGAACTGAAAATTTTTGCCAGAATGTATTGAATGAGTTACTCCAATCATGTGCAAAACGGCATGGCTGTAGCTTTAATAGAAATTGAGATAAAGCAAAAAGATAAATAGAGTTTTTCCATAGAAATCAGTGGAAAAATACACTTTGTGCGACATTTTCTCTCCTATACAGCTTAGAACTGTAAATCTTTCGCGAGAATGTAGGGAATTAGGTACTCCAATAATGCGCAAAATGGCATGGTCATGGCTTTAATAGAAATTCTAATTCTAATATAATACACTGTAAGCAGCTATTTTTGGCCAGTATGGAAGTGGAGAGACTAACTTTCAATCCTACTTTTGATAACATAATACTCCTAAAACCCTAAGCTATAATTCAGGAGCCTCCCCTAATACAATACTAGCTATGTTTTATTTTTCTTGGATGAAGCCCCTAAACCTTATCCTCACAAAGGCTATTCTATTGTTGAAAGACTCTTGGCAAAAATGACTAGTAGTATTAGTCTGTCTGTGCCCTAACCTCTTTCAATTTATATGGATGATCCTTTCTGCTTTCATTCTCAGCTGGGGATACACTCCAGGCCAAAGGTTCATTACATCCTAGAGGCAGCAGTCTTATAAAAAGGCTAATGCTGTGAAATATATGCCTCTGGCTTAATGTATCCCATCCTAGTTCCTTAATCATGGCAGATAATCTCTCTGTGTGAGAAAACCTATTAAGTACAATTCTTGCTGCTCTCCTTTGAATCCTTTCAACCTCCCAAGATAAGTCCTGCCAGAAGGGGAACCAAATCCGACTGCCATACTCCAAAATTGGGCATACCTTAGAAATATATACTGCTTACTTTACTTCCTTTGTGCTATTTCGAAGTACCCTATTAATCAGATGGAAGAATTCACCAGCCCTCCCAATCACTTTACCACAATTCCTAGATGTTTAAGGGTTACAATCCTATCAACCCTAACTCCACCTATGTGGTAATCTAAATGAATTAGCTTTTTAGATCTGGATATTGTAAGGAACCTATGCTTCCTCAGGTTTAATGGAAATTCCCATTTCACACACTAATTGTAAATCCTATCTAGATCCTGTTGTAATTGCATGCAGGACGATAACCCATCATCTAACACCTGAGCAGCACATGTGTCATCTGCAAATAGTCCAAGGAAGGAATAAATATCAAGCCCCATGTCGTTGACATAGAGAATGTACAACAAAGGACCCAATACACTTCCCTGAGGGACCCCTGATGTGACTGGTTTCCACTGAGATGCACAACCCTTGATAATGACCCTCTGTTCTCTATCAAGTAGATAGGACCTTACCCATTAAACAACATTTCTATGTATCCCTTAGTAGGACATTTTTGACACCAGCTTATCATGGCGAACCATGACAAAAGCCTGTTCAAATTCCAAGAATACAACATCAAGCTGCATTTTGCTATCTAAAGCCTTTTGAATATGATCCATGAAGCAAGCCATTAGGGTGTCACATGACCTGCGTTTCCTAAACTCATGTTGGTTATTTCTAAGGATGCCCTTCCTTTCCAGATATCCCATTATAGATGAGAATAAGATGTGCTCAAATATCTTGGATACAGCACTTGTTAATGAAACTGGTCTATAGCACTTAGGGTCTGTCATGTCCCCAGAATAGAAAATGGGCACCACATTTGCATGTTACCATGATACTGGAACCATGCTTGTGGCTAGTGACTTTTTAAAACTTTCCACCAAGTAACAACTAATAATCCAAGAAAGTCGTTGCAGAATAAATGGCAAAACACAATCAGGGCACATGGCTTAATATACTGGTAATTTTCTCAGTAGCTGCTCAATTCCCACACTAGTGATAATAACCTCATCCATTCCTCCTGGCAAATCCCTAACAATTTCTAGCTGGGAGCTGTTTCTACTGGTTGCAAAGCATTTTGCAAATGTATTATTAAAAACGTTAACAATCATAAGACTATCCTTGACTAAATTTCCTGACCCATCCTTAGGCACTGTATCCCTATCTCCCTCCTTCCTACACCTCTTTATATATCCCCAGAATGCCTTTCGATTTTTCCTAAGCCTATCTCCCAAAATGTACTCATGAAAGTTCTTGTAAGCTTCCTTCATGAATTCTTACTCCATTTTGTGGTCCCCCTTACACACCACCTCACTATTGACGTCCCTCACTCTCCTAAGTGCATTCTTAGCCTTTCGCTGGTTTTGCAAAGCTCCCTATACCTCCTTAGTATATCATTCTGGAACAGAGTATTTCCTTATAATCTTGGTGGGGACAGCTAGTTGTGTACCCTCTTGTAATAGCGCTAGGAATCTATTCCAAGATTCCTCTCAACCACAGGTATTAGCAACGGTGTAAAAATCATTTAATTCATATTCAAGATAAGACTTGAAATACTCCTAATTAGCCTTATTATATTAGTATGCCACCCTCCTTCCTGCCACCAGTCTAGGTAACCTTTTCACTATCTCCACCCTAACCACTGCATGATCACTAATTCCTTCAATACACTACATTATTTATAGAGTTGGTCACATTTGTGAATGCTAAATCTAAAATTCACCCATTCTCATGTGTAGGAATGCACACAATCTGTTCCAATCCATTACAGTACATTTGATCAATAAAGAGATTTATAGCCCCTGAAAATCATGAATTTATATTGGGCTGCAAACTATCCCAATTAGACCCTGGTAAATTTAAGTCCCCACCAATAATTATCATTGGGACAATTTTTCTTTGATGCACAAGCTCCAAAGATTGTGATAGTCTGATTAGTGGTTGTGGATCATCACGAGGAGGACGATAGAACCCAACAACATAAATTCCCTTACCGCAAGAGTCAGCAACATGACAACATAGCATTTCACAATCTTTTTCATAACTCAATTCCCTACAGCTTTCCAGGGATTTATCTATGGCCAAAAGCCTCCACCCCCACTCCCTGTTTCCCTATCTTTTCTGTAAACTATTTACTTCTCTGCAAAAATCTCTGCTGATTTATCATCTCCCCTCAACCAGGATTAAGTACAAATTATAATATTGGCATCTGATGTAGCAGTCAGGGCATTGAACTCAACCACACTAATTACTATGCTTCTGCAGTTAACCACAATAAGGGTCAATGGGTAGGTTACCGCTGGAAGCCTACCTGCCCCTTCCATATTACTACCTAGTAGCCCTTTCCTATGAGAATTGTGTTTTAGCATGAAACGAGATGACCTGATACCTTTCCTAAAAAATCAGCAATAAACTCATTAAATTTTGTACCTATCCTCAAAGCAGCCTTTGCATTGAAATGAAATCCATTCATAGCAAACCTCTGCTAGAGATCTGAGAGACAAGGCCTAAAATCAAGTAGTTTTGCCCTAATAGCTCTACCTTCTGAGAATAACTTATCAATTATCCATTTTGCATTAGCTGTAGTTAGTCTTCCTTTGTCCATTCTCTCAATATTAGAACACATCATTACTCTTGCCTTAGGTGTGAATCTCCTAAACCCATTAGCTACATCAATAATTCCCTGAAGAACTTCAATAGCAGGTTTATTCTGAGTTATGTCACTGGACCCTAGTTGTAACACTGTCATATAATCTTCCTTTTCCCCTTTCAATATGCTGCCAATCCTATACCTTATGTCCATTAATCTGGCATCAGGGAGAAATGCAACACTAACTCATGCTCTACTCTTGCCCTTCTGGTAGTGTTCAGGTATCAACACCCCTTAAAACTGTGTCCCTAATAACAACGACAGATTTACCACATAAAGCATGTTGCACTACCATAGCTGCCCCATCACTGACCTCAGCTAACCCCTCCAAAGTAAAATCCTGCGGCATAGAGACAGCCATATTACAATTCCCTGCTTCCTTTTCTTTAGCCAGCTTTCCATGCAACTCAGGAGTAACTTTTATACCATCCTGAGGCATTATTTCCCTCTTGCCCTTGAGAGCTTTAGGTGTTACCCTCAGCGATGTCCTATCCGTTTATAAGACCGTTTTAGCACCTGATCAAATCACTAATGTACTAGGTGAACTTGGTGATGGAGTTAGAGAACCTACCCTACCCTTAGGATATCCCAACTATGGGGAAATTTGGGTTCAAAATTGCACTCTTCAAAATACATATCTCAGCTTTCAACTAAGCATGCTCTAATCTTAAGAGTGAATTGATAGACACTGAGAAATCAATGAAAAAACACACATTGTGAAACATTTTTATTCCTATATATAATAGAATGATAACTTTGATCCAGAATGTTAGGAATGTGGTACTCCAATCGTGTAAATAACGGATTGGCTGTAGCTTTTAAACAAAATAGAGATACTGCAAAAAGAAAATTGAAGTTTTTACATTGAAATCAATGTAAAAACACACTTTGTGCGATATTTTCTCTCCTATGCAACATAGAACTTTAATTTCTGAGAGAATGTAGTAAATGAGGTACTACAATCATGTGCAAAACGGCATGGCTGTAGCTGTAAAAAAACTTGAGATATAGCAAGAAGAAAGCACAACTTGTTTGATATTTTCTCTCCTATAAAACTAAGAACAGTAAAGTTTTGTAAGAATGTAGGGAATTAGTAACTCCAATCATGGCAAAACGGCATGGCTGTAGCTTTAATTGAGATTGAGATACAGAAAAAGAAATCAATCAGAAAAAACACTTTGTATGATATTTTCTTTCCAATACAATATAGAACTCTAAATTTAAGTGAGAAAGTACGCAATATAGTACTTAAATCATGTTAAAAACGGCATGGCTAAGGCTTTAATAGAAATTGAGATACTGCATAAAGAAAAATGTAGTGTTTACATTGAAATAAATTGGAAAACACACATTGTGCGATATTCTATTTCCCATACAATATAGAACTGTAAATTTTTGGGAAAATGTAGGGAAAGAGGGTACCCCAATCATGTGTAAAACGGCATGGCTGTAGCTTTAATCGAAAGTTGGATAAAGCAAAAAGAAAATTGGAGTTTTTAAATTGAAATCAATGGGAGAAAACACTTTGTGCGATTTTTCTTCCCCTTTAAAGCATAAAACTGTTATTTATTGGTAGAATATAGGGAATGAGGTACAGCAATCATGTGGAAAGTGGTAAGCCTGTAGCTTCAATAGAAATTGAGATAAAGCAAAAAGAAAGATGGAGTTTTTTATTTTAAATCAATGGAAGAACACATTTTGAGCGATGTTTTCTCTCATATACAACACAGAACCGTTAATTTTTGGAAAAATGTAGGGAATGAGGTACTCCGAACATGCGCAAAACTGCATGGCTGTAGCTTTATTAGAAATTGAGATATAGCAAAAAGTAACATGGAGTTTTTACATTAAAATCAAGAAATAAACACACTTTGTTTGATATTTTGTCTCCTATACAACACATAACTGAATACTTTTGTGAGAATAAATGGAATGAGGAGCGCCAATCATGAGCAAAATCGCATGGCTGTAGCTTTAATAGAAATTGAGATACAGCAAAAAGAAAAAATGAGTTTTTAAACTAAAATCAATGAGAAAACACACTTTGTGCGATATTTTCTCTCATATAAACATAGAACTCAAAATTTTTTTAAGAATGTAAGGAATCAAGTACTCCAATCATGTGCAAAACGGCATGGTTGTAACTTTAATAGAAATTGAGATGTAGCAAAAACAAAAATAGAGTTTTTAAATTCAAATCAGTAGGTAAACACACTTTGCGCCATATTTTCTTTCTTATACATATTAGAATCATATCAGATTTCTTATACATATCAGAATATAGGTAATGTGGTACTCCTTTCATGTGCAAAATGGCATACCTGTAGCTTTAATAGAAATTGAGATATAACAAAAAGAAAAATGGAGTTTTTAAATTTAAATCAATGGAAAAACACACTTGTTGTGATATTTTCTCTCTTATAAGACATATAACTGATAATATCAGTGGGAATGTAGGCACTTATGTACTTCAGTCATTCAAGCTGTGGCTTTAAAAGAAATTGAGATATAGGAAAAAGAAATATTGGGTTTTTTCATTGAAATGAATATAAAAACATACTTTGTGCTATATTTTCTCGCCTATAAAACAAAAAACTGTAAATTTTTGTGAGAATTTGGGGAATGTGGTACTCCAATTATGTGCAATATGGCATGGAAGTAGCTTAAATAGAAATTGAGAAATAGCAAAAAGAAAAATGGAGTTTTTACATTGAAATCATTATGAAAACAGACTTTGTGTTGTCTTTTCTCTTCTATGCAACATAGAACTGGAAAATTTTGGAGAATTTAGGGAATGAAATACTCCAATCATGTGCAAAATGGCATGGCTGTAGCGTTAATAGAAATTGAGTTTTTAAGTTAAAATAAATGGAAAAAAACGCCTTTTGTGATACCTTCTCTCCTTTATAGTATAGAACTGTAAATCTTTAAAAATATGTAGGGAAAGAGGCACTAAAATCATGTGCAAAACAACAAGGCTGCTGCTTTAATAGAAATTGAGCTACAGCAAAAATAAAAACGGAGTTCTTAAATTGAAATCAATGGATAACATATAGTGGGATATTTTCTCTCATATATATAATAAAATGATAACTTTTATCCAGAATGATGGGAATGTGGTACTCCAATCGTGTGCAAAACGGCATGGCTGTAGCTTAAATGAAATTGAGATATATAAATAATAATAAAAATTTAGTTTTTACATTGAAATCAATGGAAAAACACACTTTGTGTGATATTAACCCTCCTATACGACATAGAACTGTAAGTTCTTGCAAGAATGTAGGGAATGAGGTACTCCAATTATATGGAAAATGGTCTGGCTGTAGCTTAAATAGAAATTCAGAAATGGCAAAAATCATTGAAATCAATGGGAAAACAAACTTTGTGCGATGTAGTTCTTTTCCTATACATAAAAAAATCATAACTTTTATCAACAATGTTGGAAATGTGGCACTCCAATCATGTTCAAAGCGGCATTGCTGTAGCTTTACTAAAAATCGAGAGAAAGCAAAAAAATGGAGTTTTTACATTGAAATCAATAGAGAAACACACTTTGTTCGATATTTTCTTGCCTATACAACATAGAACTGTAAATTTTATCCGAAATGTAGGGAATAACGGCATTTCTGTTGTTTTTATAGAAATTTAGATGCAGCAAAAGGAAAAATGAAGTTTTTACATTGAAATCAATGGGAAATCACACTTTCTGCGATATTTTCTATCCTACACAACATAGAACTGTAAATTTCCAATAAAATGTTAGAAATGAGGTATTCAAATCATCTGCATAATAGCATAGCTGTAGCTATAATAGAAGTTGAGATAAAGCAAAAAGAAAAATATAGTTTTTCTAATGAAATCAATGGAAAAACACACTTTCTGCAATATTTTCTCTCCTGTATATAATAGAACTGTAAATCTTTTTCCAAAATGAAGGAAATGTGGTACTCGAATAACAGGCAAAACCTCATGGGTGTAGCTTAAAAACAAAATAAGATGTTGCGAAAGGAAAAATGAAAATTTTCAATTGAAGTCAATGGGAAAACACACTTAGTACAATATTTTCTCTCCTATACATAACAGAACTATAAATTTTTTCCAGAATGTTGAGAATGTGGTACTTCATTTATGTGCAAAATGGCATGGCTGTAGCTTTAATAGATATTGATATATAGCACACTTGAAAATGTGTTTTTAATTGAACTCAATGAGACAATACACTTTATGAAATAGTTTCTTTCCTATACATGATAGAAAGGTAAATTTCGGCCAGAATGTACGGAATGTAGTATTCTAATCATGTGCAAAACGGCATGTCTCTCGCTTTTAGAAACAGATATTGGAAAATGATGTTCTACTATTGAAATCAATGGGAAATCTCACTTTGTGCACTTTCTCTCCAGTACATGATAGAATTGTGAAATTTGGATAGAGTGTAGAGGAATGTGGTATTCCAATCATGAGCAAAACGGCATTGCTGTACCTTTAATAAAAATTAATATAGAAAAAAAGGAAAATGACGATTTTTTTATTTTAATGAATTTGAAAACACACTTTGTGCAATATTTTCTTTCCTATACAACAGAGAACTATACGATTTTGACAGAATGTTAGGAATGTGGGACTCTAATCATGTGAAAACAGGAATGGCTGTAGCTTTAAAAGAAATTAATATAGCAGAAAGAGAATGAAGTATTTCCATTACACTTTGTGCATTTTCTCTCTAATACATGATAGAACTGTACATTTTGGCCAGAGTGTAGATAATGTGGTACTCCGAACATGTGCAAAATGGCATGCTATATATTTAATAGAAATTGAGATATTTCAAAATGAGAAACGAAGTTTTTCAATTGTAATCAATGAGAAAACACACTTTGTGTGTCATTTTCTCTCCTATACATAATAGACCCAAATATTTTTGTGAGAATGTTGGGAATATGGTATTCCAATCATGTGCAAAACGGCATGGCTTGAACGTTAATAGAAATTGAGATATATTAAAAAGAATCTTTAGGAGTCAGGCACATTTTCCACTTTGAAAGATTTTTCTCTCCTTAATAAAATAAAGGTGTAAATTTTTGTCGGAATGTTGAGAATGTGGTACTCCAATCATGTGCGAGACGACATGGCATTAGCTTTAATAGAAATTGAGATATAGCGAAATGAAAAATGAAGTTCTTTCCATTGAAATCAACGGGAAAACACTCATCATTTGGTATTTTCTCTCCTATCCATCATAGAAATGTAAAGTTTTCCACAATGTAGGGAAAGTGATACTCCAACCATGAAGAACACAGCATGGCTGTAGCTTTAACAGAAATTGAGATATTGCAAAAGGAATGAAGTTATTTCATTTAAATAATTAAGAAAACCCACTCTCTGCATTATTTTCTCTCCTATACAGGATAGAACTGAACATTTTTGGCGGAATGTAAGCAATTTCTACACCAATCATTGTCTTTACACATGTTATACTTAATGCTTCAGGAAAGTATCATAGGTGTAGCTATGATGCAGTTTAAAAAAAGAAGAACAAATTTCCCATAAATAGACATGAAGGGAAAAGGCTAAAAATTGCAAGGAAAAGAAATTTTACAGATTACAATTCCTCTCCTACATTTCTCCACTATAATAACACAATCAACGATGAATGTGAATAAGTAGATAAGAATATCAGGATTTCAAACTTATAAATAGCTTTAAACCAAAAATCATGTAAAATGTGAAATTTTGCTCTCATTTCACAACTGTGCATCATAGAAGGTAAATACATTGCCAGAATGTACACACTGTTTATGCGGTTTGGCTTATTTTCCAATCATTTATCATAAACTGTTATAGCTGTTTGACTTATTCCATAACCCCCTATCATTACATAGCATATCAAACCAAAGCTCCACACCTTCTTGTACAGGCCAAATGTAATATTTTTCAATTTCCTGCACTTTCAATCGATTCATATCATTTTTAAATTTCACTACCTTTTTCAATGCAGTGCAATATTATTAGGAAGTTTCCAACCACCTGCTTTAGAAGATAGTGTGAAATTTCAAACAAAAATGGTTTTGCATTGAAAATCATGTGAGAATTTACTTTTTTCTTGATTTTTAGAAGGCTAAATCCCTTCTAGAATGCCTTCAATATCAAAGTTCATGCTGATGAAAAGCGGTGTTGTAATTTCTTCAACACAAACAAAATGCAAGACACATTTCCCATTTATAGACATTGAGAGAACTTATAATCATTTCACACGTTTTCTTGCATCTCTACACTGCTAACAATACGATGTGTTACTGTTTTTTGTTGTTGATGAAAAGTTAGAAATTTTAGATTATCAGAGTTTCAAACGTATTCATTAAACACATAGTGATAGTTTTGAAATTAAGGTTATTTCTGTTTGTAAACCAATATAAAAATTAGCATTTCACATAATTTTAACTTCTGCACATCAGAGTGTTCTAACTTATTGCCAGAATGAATAGAAAGTATAATTCCACACAGTTTTAGAGTAGTATATGTGTAGCATAAATAGAATTTCAAAAGCTGTCAAATGCAATTCCCATACTTGCTCATTCAAGCAAAATTGCATATTTTTGAATTTGCATTACTTTTAGTATTTGCACTCATTTTGCCAAATTTCTCCACTTCTATCAACAAAATAAAATATTTCCCATTAGGGAAAGATTTTCCAGGATTTAACATTATTAGTGATTTTAAAACCCATATCCTTTTCACAAAGTAGTAATTTAAAAATGAAGATGCATTTTACAATGAAAACCATGGAAAATGATATTTTTCACTAATATTTCTCTCTCCTGTACATTGCACTTGATTTGCATGATTAAACTACATCATACAATGACAATATCAAATATTCCTAATCAAATTTTTTGGAACACATCACCAATAATGGGATGAAGTATTCTCATAACTGATTTAAACCTTATTGACTCATAGCATAGTAGGAAAAATTTTCAACTTACTAATGACTTTGTTCTGCAATGCTGATCTATGCCTTCAATGACATACCAATAAAGTTGAATTCCATGAAAATAGTGAAAATCGTTTGCTGGTAAGGCAGTCATTGACTTACAACCTTTATAGCTTAGGAGTGTTTGACTTTCTGCTGAGTTTGGTCAGCTGGCATTGGTAAGCTGACGACCCATAACCAATCAGCAGTGATAAAAATTAATAGTTGCAATTTGGTATCACATTTTTCAAACTAATCATCTACCTCACACCCTCCTCAGCCCATGGCTGGGTCAGATCTTTTAATTCCATTCATACACCCCTTACTGTCATAAACATACACCATTCACTTCTCACACAATGATGGCCACGTGTACCACCTTTTCCTTGATGGGCTTGCATTGCAGTGTTTCAATGATATAAAATATACAAAAATAATGAAATAAAAGCAGTACAGTGCTAGAAATTTCAAGCTGATGTCTGCATTGATGATCTGCAGAAAGGTGTAAGAGAATGGGCCCTTCAATGCTTGATATTTGCTGATGTTGGAAAGGTTTTGGAGTCCAAAATGGAGGCATGGATGAATATCTGGGGCCCTGATAGATGGGGGCTGGAGAAGGGTTTGGGGATGATGATAACATGTGTAGTACTGTGCATATAGCTTCTCAACTTACAAACAAATCATGTTATGACTGGACTGTTGGAAACAAATGTGGTCATAACTGAATGACTACCTGTAATTGCTAGTTGACTTTAGATATCAATTGGCATAATTAGGCTCAAAGTGAGAGTGACATCTGAAATCCTAGAATGGAAATTTATTAAACTGAAATCATTTTGTGAGTAAATTATTTGAGTATTGCATTTGGAACAACAGTAATTTTATAACTAAGGTAAAATGATATAAATTCAATAAAAAATAGAAGTTGAAACAAGAAGAAAAAATGGGCTGGTTGTCAACATTTGTGGCACATTTGAAACTTCATTTTTATCTGGTAACCAAAGTTAAGCATTGTTGGGAAACATCAATGTTTTCTCTACTCAGTCACTTTTCATTATGTTGTAACCTCTGTTCAGTATTATGGGTTCTGCTTAATAAAGAATATAAGATCTTATATATAAGATTTTATCTAACATAGGGTTGAATACAAAAGAGAAATAACGTTCAGTGTTGAGAACCAATTCTGTTTTACAATATGTTGTTTGATAAAATGCATTTCATATATCGAATAAAATAATTTTAGTTTTTCACATAATTCGTAACATCCACGAATTCTTTTTGCAATATTTGAATAAACAGTCACCTTTCTAGTAACATTCTATAATCTTATTTTCCAAAATTTCTGGGAAAATTTCAATACTTGACATTACCAATTGTTAGATAGGGGAGTATGTGATAGTGATTATTAGCATATGGTTACCATACAAATATGCATATGCTATTATTAACCATCATTTGTCTTGCATTCATGAGCATATTCCATCAATGACATTGGGCAAGTTCCTTCTGTAAATTTTCTTCACCTACACATTGCTGAATAGACAGTGTCAGTCATATGCAAATAAAATTTACTATAACATCAGACGCCAGTTTTGGTTTTCAGTCCATATGTGCCTCTACGTCTTGTAATGAATTACCCCCTGCTTAGGAAATTACTAAACATGACAACGGGTTATTGATGATTTCAAAAGAGCCTTACAATCTCACTGCTTAAATATATACAATTAAAAAGTCTGTCGGGAAGTTAATATTTTGTACCTGGCAGCCAAAAAATCTGTATCCTAAATGCTTATTAATTACTTGTCTTCTATTTGTTTGAGAAGTCAAACAATGACAAAGAATATTGATTTTCAACTTGCACAATCAATTAAGTTTTTTAATTTGAAAGTCTCATTGCACAACTCCTGCCACTCAAGTTTACATTCTCATTCCACAGATTGTGTGCTATTCAAAACCAATAAAATTTAGTCGTATTTGTTATGATTTGGTATTGAGCTGTATTTCTATGTTCTCTTGGTATGATTGTGATGAAGCTGAAAGTTAACAATCTCCAATGTTTTTCCAATAAGATTTTAAATTAAAAAGCTATTGATAAAATGCAATGAATAAATGTTGCAAAACTCAAAAATGTAGAATCATTCACCTATGTAATGATGGAGTGTGTGAATAAAAAGACGCAGTACTTATATGTCAGTTTTTAAGATTCAGATTTGGTTGGGTGATAGCTGCTTAAAATTCACTCCCTGATAAATAACTAATGTGTTCATTAATACAGTAGAAACGACTGTGAGAGGCTGTTTCAGAATCTGAAATAACACCACCACAGGATTAGTATTGTGACCTCAAACACAGGGCATTACATTGCCATACTAAGTGGCACATTGGAGCGCAGAAGTACAACTGATATCGTGTATTGAATACAACAGTATTTGCAAATTACGGAGCTTTCTGCACATTTCCCTAAATTCGATTATTTAATTATTGCACAAATCACTTTTTATTTTTGAATAATTTTCTGAAATAAATAATTGCCATATTTTTCTATTTACATGCATCTTTTTCAAACTAAGCACCATAGTTCAATATTGGAAATCGATCTGTGTTTTTCAACCTTTTACAATGATAGAAAAGCATTCACTTTAGGAATTCAGCTTTCTCAAAAAAGAAAACAATTTCCTGATAACAAAGTGTTATCTCCATTCATCCCTGCTTAAGTAAAATGCATGAAATTCCAGATGCAACAAACTGTAGCAGTTTCATGATGTGAGAAAATAACAAAAGGAAGGCTGAATGAAAATTAACCAATAGCAACAGGAATTTCTAAGTAATCACCAATCTCAGTACTACACTGGCCCAAAGTTGCTTAACTACAGTGACCAGATAAGAATGGGCAATTGCAATACAGCATGACCATAAGCAAACATAACGTCAATTTGACTGCTGTTTCTTAATTAATGAATTATTTATTATTATTTATTATTACTTATTATTTATTACATTCTCAAATTTAAAATGAGACAACGATGATTTAAATTGTATAATGTTATGCAAATTGACTACTCTTTGCAGAATCTATCTTTTTGTTTTCCATATTTCATCATTTATTTATTTCTATTGTGAAGATTACTACATGAAACTTCTCCCAATTCACTGTAATATTTCTAGTTATACCCTCCCCCACTACCTTTACAAACAGCCCAACAACTTTAACAGGGTGTGAATTACCAAATTGACTAATCGCTATGGAGAATGTATTTAGTCCAATATAAAAGTTATATCCCATTGATGCCCACAAGATGCTAATAGTACTCATCATAGTAAATCAAGATGAGATACAACAGAATTGGGTAGAAAATATAATGTTACATATGAATAAAATACAACAAACCATTTCTAATAGGATTTTTAAATTAATGAACTATGGATAACCAGCTATGAATAAATGTTGCAATATTCATGTATGTAGAACCCTTCACTTTGGAAATGATAGAGTGTGTGAACAAAACAGTGCAGTACTTATAATTCAGTTTTTGACATGGAGATTTGGATGGGTGAATGCTGCCAGAAATTCACTCCCTGATAAATAACTTATGTGTACATTAAGAGTAAATAATGTGAAAAGCTTCTTAAGAACCTGCAATAACACCATTCAAAGATTAGTATGAGCTAAAGCAAACGCCGATGCATTATCATGCTTAATAGTACATAGAAGTGGTGAAGTAAAACTATTATGTCTTGACTTCAAAAATATATGCAGATTAATGAGCATTCTGTACTATGTAAAAATCACAAATTCCCAGAAATTGGGAGGAAATAACACTGTAGATTGGACGTTTATTTCATTATTGCACTAATCAATTTTGTGTTTGTTATGATTTTCATGAAATAAATAATTGCTATAATTTTCCAATAAACATGCTTCATTTTCAAATAAAGCACCATAATACAATGTTTGAAATCAATCTGTGTATATTAACCTTTTACAATGATAAAACAGCATTTACATTAGGCATACAGCTTTCTCAATAAAATAATGTCCTAATTCCAAAGTGTTATCTGCATTCATCCCCATGTAAGTAAACTGCATAAATTTCCAAATGTTAGAAACGTTAACAGTTTCTTGATATGAAAATATAACAAATGAAATGCCAAAAGCAAATTAGCCAAAAGCAACAGAAATTCCTATGTAGTCACCTATCTCAGTACTACATGGGCCGAATGTTGCCTAACTGCAGTGACCAGACAAGAACTGGTGCTTTCAACATGGTATGACCATTGGCCAACATAACATCTTCAAACTGCAATTTGATTGCTGTCATGCTATTAATCAATTGGGTAATATTACAACTACAAAAACATTATCAACGACAATTTAAATTATAGAATGTAATGAAAATAAACTGCTGTTTGTGGATTTTAACTGTGTGTTTTCCAAATTTCATTACTTATTGCTATTGCTACACAGAACTTCTGCTCCACACACAGTTATATTTCTAGTTATCAAACCCAAAAGCCACATTCCAAACAGCCCAAAATTTTTTCATGGGTTTAAATGGCCAAATTGACTAATGTCTATGGAGAATATCTTTAGTCTGATATACCAGTTACATTCTATTGATGCCCACAAGATACTAATAGTACTCTTCATAGTAAATCAAAATGAAATACATCAGTATTGTGTAGAAAATATGTTACATAGGCATAAAATACTTAAAACCATTTCCAATAGAATTTTTAAATTAATAACTATTGATAACATGTGATGAATAAATGTTGCAATATTCTCATATGTAGAACCCTTCATGTGGGTAATGACAGTGTGTGAACAAAAAGTGCAGCACTTATATGTCTGGATTTATATGGATTGGTGAAAGCTGCCAAAAATTCACTCCCCTATAAATAACTTATAAGTGCATTCAGTGTGAAGACTATTAAAATTCACATCATTCTAAGTAAAAGTTATGATTCCATTATATATAGTGTGTTTTTTAATGATTTCAATGTAAAAACTCCATTTTCTATTTGCTATATCTAAATTTCTATTAAAGCTACAGCCTTGCCGCTTTGCACATTATTTTGGTGCCAAATTCCCAAAATTCTGGTAAAATGTTATGATTCTATTATGCATAGGAGAGGAAATATCGCACAAAGTGTGTTTTCCCATTTTCCATTTGCTATATAATACTTTCTATTAAAGCTACCGCCATGCCATTTTGCACACGATTGGAGTACCTCATTCCCTATATATTTTCGAAAAATTTACAGTTTTATGTTTTATCGGAGAGAAAATAACACATAAAGCGTGTTTTCTTATTGATTTCAATCTAAAACCTCCATTTTTCTTTTTGCTATATCTCAATTTCTCTTAATGCTACAGCCATGCCGTTTTGCACATGATTGGTGTACCACATTTCCAACATTCTTGATAAATTTTATTCTTTCTGTTATGTACATGAAAGAAAGCATCGCACAAATTGGGTTTTACAATTTAATTTTAATGAAAAAAACTCCATTTTTCGCTTTGCTGTAACTCAATTTCCTTTTAGGCTAATGCCATGCCATTTCCCACATGAGTGGAGTTCTTCATTCCCTAAATTCTCGAAAAAATTTACAGTTCTATGTTGTATAAGAGAGAAAATAATTCACAGTGTGTTTCCCTATTGATTTAAATATAAAAACTCCATATTTATTATTGCTATATCTCATTTACTATTAATGCAGCAGCCATGCAATTTTGCACATGATTGGAGTAATACATTCCCTACATTCTGGCTAAAATTTGCAGTTCTATTATGTATGTGAAACCAAATGCACAAAGTGCGTTTTCTCATGAATTTCAATGGAAAAACTCAATTTTTCTCTTCCTATATCTCAGTTTCTATTAAAGCTACAGCCATGCAGTTTTGCACATGCTTGAAATACCAAATTCCCTTCATTCTGTCCAAAATTTGTCATTCTATTATGTATAGGCAAGAAAAAACCCACAAAATGGGTTTTTTAATTGATTTCAATGGAAAATCTTCTTAATTCTTTTTGCTATATCTCAATTTCTATTATAACTACAACCCTGCCATTTTGCTTATGATTGGAGTACCTTATTCCCTACATTCTCACGAAAATTAGCAGAAATATGATTTATAGGAGAGAAAATATCGCACAATTTGCTTTTCCATTGATATCAGTGTAAAAGCTCCATTTTTCTTTTTGCTGCATCTCAAGTTTTTTTAAAGCTACAGCCATGCCATTTTGTACATGATTTGAGTACCTTATTACCTGCATTATAGCTAAAACTTACAGTTCTATGTTGTATAGGAGAGAAAATGACGCACAATGTTTTTTCTTCATTGATTTCAGTGTAAAAACTCCATTTTTATTCTTGCAATCTCAGAATTTCTATTAAAACTACAGCCATGCTGCTTTGCACATGATTGGAGTACTTCATTCGCAACATTTTTCCAAAAATTTACAGTTCTATGTTGTATAGGAGAGAAAATATCTCATAATGTGATTTTCAATTGATTTTAATGTATAATCTCCATTTTCTTTTTGCTTTATATAAATATCTAATAAAGCTTCAACCATTCCGTTTTGCACATGTTTGGAGTTCCACATTCCGAACATTCTGTAGAAAAGTTATGATACTATTATTTATAGGAGGGAAAATATTTCAGATAGCATATTTTCCCACTGATTTCAATGTAAAACCTCCATTTTTCTTTTGGCTATATCTCAATTTGTGTTAAAGCTATAGCCATGCCGTTTTGCAAATGATTGGAGTACCTCATTCCCTACATTTTCACAAAAATTTACAGTTCTATGTTGTATAGGAGAGAGAATACCGCATAGCGGGATTTCCCATTGATTTTAATGTAAAAATGCCGTTTTTATTTTGGATGTAACTCAATTTTTATTAAAGCCATAGCCATGCCGTTTTGAATATGATTAGAGTATCACATTGCCAACATTTGGAATAAAGTTATGTTTCTATAATGTACAGGGAAGAAAATATCGCACAATGTGTGTTTTTTTATTAATTTCAATGTAAACACTAATTTTTTTTTCTTTTTTTCTATATCTCAATTTCTATTATAGCTACAGCTATGCCGTTTTGCTCATCATTGGAATACCTCATTCCCTACAATCTTGTAAAAATTTACAGTTATAAGTTGTATAGGAGAAAAAGTATCTCACAAAGTGTGTTTAGTTTTCAATTTCAATGTCAAAACTCCATTTTACTTTCAATTATATCTCAATTTCTTTTAGGCTACAGCAATGCCGTTTTGTACATGGTTGTAGTACCTCATTCCCTACCTTCTCACAAAAGTTACAGTTCTATGTTGCATAGAAGAAAAAATACTGCCCAAAGTGTGATTTCATATTGATTTCATTGTAAAAACTCTATTTTCTATTGCTATATCTAAATATCCATTAAAGCTACAGTCATGCCGCTTTGCACATGATTGGAGTACCACATTTCTAAAATTCTGGATAAAAGTGGTGATTCTATAATGAATAGGAAAGAAAATATCACACAAAATGTATTTCCACATTGATTTCAATGTAACAACCCTATTTTGCTTTTACCTATCTATCAATTTCTTTTGAATTTATAGCCATGTCGATTTGCACAAGATTGGAGTACCTTATTTCCTACATTCTCATAAAAATTGACAGTTCAATGTTGCATTGGAGATAAATTATGGCACAAGGTGTGTTTTGATATCGATTTAAAAGTTATGATTTCATTATGTATAGGAAAAAAAATATATCACAAAAAGTGTATTTTCCCATTGATTTTAATGTAAAAACTCCATTTTTCTTTTTGCTCATGATTGGAGTACCTCATTCCCTACATTCAAGAAAAAATTTAAATTTCTATGTTGTATAGTCAGGAAAATATCACACAAAGTATTTTCCTCTTGATTTCAATGTAAAAACTCATTTTTTTCTATATCTATATATCTATTAAAGCTATAGCCATGCCATTTTGAAGATTATTGGAGTACTGCATTCCCAACATTGTGGATAAAGGTTATGATTAAATAATAAATAAGAAAGAAAATATCGCACAGCGTTTTTTCCCATTGATTTTAATTGAAAAACTCCATTTTTTCATTTTGCTATATCCAAATGTCTATTAAAGCTACAGCATTGCCGATTTGCGCTTGATTGGAGTACCTCATCACCTACATTCTCACACAATTTACAGTTCTATGTTGTATAGGAGAGAAAATGTAGAACAAACTGTGTTTTACCATTGATTTCAATTTAAAAACTTCATTTTTTTTTGGCTACATCTCAATTTATAATAAAGCTACACCCATGCCCTTTTTCACATGATTGAGGTACCTCTTTCCATACATTCTCGGGAAAATTTGAAGTTCTATGTATTTTAGGAAAGAAAATATCTTGGAACGTGTATGCTTCCATTGATTTCAACGTAAAAACTCTATTTTACTTTTTTGCTATATCTCATTTTCAATTAAAGCAACAGCCATGTGGTTTTGCGAATGATTGAAGTATCACATTCCAAACATTCTGGATGAATGTTATGATTCTATTATATATAGGAATAAAAATATCTCACAAAGTGTGTTTTCACTTTATTTAAATGTAAAACCTATTTCTTTGGCTATATCTCAATTTCTATTAAAGCTGCAGCCTTGCTGTTTTGCACATGATTGGAGTACCTCATTCCCTACATATTTGCAAAAATATACAGTTCTATGTATTATAGGAGAGAAAATATAACACAAAGCGTGTTTTTTCATTTTTCTGTTAATTGGAGTACCACATTCATAACATTCTGGATAATAGGTATGATTCTATTATGTATAGGAGAGTAAATATCACAAAAAGTTTGTTGTTTCATTGATTTAAATGTAAAAACCACTTTTTGTTTTTGCTATATTTCAATTTATAATAACGCTACAGCCATTCCATTTTGAAAAAGATTGAAGTACCTCATTCTTTAAGCTCTCACGAAAATGTACAGTTCTATATTGTATAGGAGTTAAAATATCACACAAAGTGTGTTGATCTATTAATTTCAATGTAAAAACTCCATTTCTCTCTTTACTATATCTCAATTTCTATTTAAGCTAAAGCCATGCCGTTTTGCCCATGATTAGGTAGCACATTCTAACATTCTGGATAAAATTTATGACTATGTTGCATAGAAATAAAAATATAGCGGAAAGAGTATTTCGCCATTCATTTCAATGTAAAAACTCAATTTTTCTTTTTACTATATCTCTGTTTCTATTGAAGCTACAGCCAAGCCATTTTGCAAATAACTGGCGTATCTGATTCCCAACAATTTCTCAAAAATCTGCAGTTCTATATTGTATAGAGAAGAAAATATCACACAAAGTGCTTTCCAACTGATTTCAAATTAAAAATTCCATTCTTCTTTATGCTATATTTATATTTCTGTTTAAGCTACAGCCACGCCCTTTTTTCAAACGATTGGGTTACCTTATTCTCAAGATTGTGGATAAAAGTTATGATTCTATTATGTATGGGAATAAAAATATTGCACAAAGTGTATTTTCCGAATGATTTTCAGTTTAAAAACTCATTCTTTCTTTTTGCTGCATCTCAATTTCTACTAATGCTACAGCCATGCCGTTTTATACATGTTTTACACACAGTTCTTTGTTGTATAGGAGAGAAAATATCTCACAAAGTGTGTTTTCCCATTGTTTTCTATGTAAGAACTCCATTTTCTTTTTGGTATATCTCAATTTGTATTAAACCTTCAGTGATAGCTTTATGCACATGATTGGAGTACCTCATTTCCAACATCCTCACAAAAATTTACAGTTCTAAGTTGTATATGAGAGAAAATATCACACAAAGTTGGTTTTCCCAATGATTTCGTGGTTAAACTTCCATTACTCTTTTTGCTATATCTAAATTTCTTTTAAAGCTACAGCCATGCCTATTTGCACATGATTGGAGTACGTTATTCCCAACATTCTTTCGAAAATTAACAGTATTATGTTTTAAAGGAGAGAAAAAATCGCCAAATTTGTTTTTTCCCATTGAATTCAATTTAAAAACTCCATTTTTCTTTTTGCTATATCTCAATTTTTTCTAAGCTGCAGCCATGCAATTTTGCACATGATTGGAGCACCTTACTCCCTACATTCCCATAAAAATATTAAGTTATATGTGGTATAGGAGAGAAAATATCACACAAACTGTGTTTTTCAATTGATATCAATTTAAAAACCATTTTTCTCTTTCCTTTATCCTAATATCTATTAAAGCTACAGCCATGCCGTATTGCACATCATTGGAGTACCTTATTTCCTACATTCTCAGAAAAATTCAAATTTATATGTTGTATGGGAGAGAAATTTGAATGGAAAAACTGCAATTTTCTTTTTGCTATTTGCAAATTTCTAATAAAGATACAGCCATGCCGTTTTGTAGATGATTCGAGTACTACATTCCCATCATTCCAAGTAAAAGTTATGATTCTATTATGTATAGGAGAGAAAATATCACATAAAGTGTATTTTCTAATTTATTAAACAAAAAAACTCCATTTTCGATTTGCTACATCATAATTTCTATTAAATCTACCGCCATTCCGTTTTGCACATAAGTGGAGTACCTCATTCCCTATTTTCGGGAAAAATTTAACAGTTTTATGTTTTATTGGAGAGAAAATATCACATTAAGTATGTGTTCTTATTGATTTCAATATAAAAACTCCATTTTTCTTTTTTGCTATATCTCAATTTCTATTAAAGCCACAGCCCTGCCGTTTTGCACATGATTGGAGTACCACATTCAATGCATTCTGGCCAAATTTTGCAGTTCTATTATGTATTGGAGTCAAAATTATCAAATTGCGTTTTCCAATTGATTTTAATAAAAAAAGTTTATTTTTTTTTTACAATATCTTTATTTCTATTAAAGCTACACCACATTCCCTACATTCCGTCCAAAATTTGTTTTTGCATTATGTGTAGGAAAGAAACTGTTCCACAAAGTGTGCTTTTCCATTCATTTCAATAGAAATACTTCATATTTGATTTTTCTATATCTCAATTTCTATTAATGCTATAGCTATGACGTTTTGCACATGATTGGAGTACCGCATTCCCTATCTTCTCGCAAAATTTACAGTTCTATGCTGTTTAGGCAAGAATATATTGCGGAAAGTGTGTTTTACCTTTGATTTCAATATAAAATCTTTGCTCTGCTCTGCTTCCCTTCATTCTTGCAAAAATTTACAGTTGTATCGTGTATAGAAGAGAAAATATTGCACAAAGTTTTTTTCCCATCAATTTCAAAGTAGAAATTCCATTTTTCTTTTTGCTATATCTCAATTTTTATTAAAGCTACAGCTTTGCCGTTGGAGCCCCTTATTTCCTACATTCTCACAAAAATTTACAGTTCCATGTTTTATAGGAGAGAAAATGTTGCCCAAATTGTGCTTTCTTATTTGATTTATATGTAAAAACTCCGTTTTTCTTTTTGCTATATCTCAATTTTTATTTAAGCTACAGCCATGCTGTTTAGCACATAATTGGAGTGGCTCATTCCCTGCATTCTTACAAAGAATAACAGTTCTATGTTGTATAGGAGAGAAAATATCGCACAAAGTGAGGTTTCTTATTGATTTCAATTTAAAAAGTCTATTTATCATTTTGCTATACCTCAATATTTTCGAAAGCTTCAGCCATGCGTTATTGCTGATGAATAGAGTAAAACATGCCCCACATTTTTTGTCCAAACTTTCCAGCTCTATCATGCAGAAAGTGCACTTTCCCATTGATTTCAATTGAAAAACTTCATTTTTCCTTTTTCTATGTATCAATTTCTATTATAGCTATTGCCATGCCGTTCTGCAGATGATTAGAGTACCACATTCCTAACATTTTGATCAGAATTTGTGGGTCAATTATGCATAGGAAAGAAAATATCAAGCAAAGTGTGATTTCCTATTTATTTATTTTAAAAAACTAAATTTTTTTTATCCTACATCTTAATTTTTATTAAATCTACAGCCATGCCAATTCGCACATGATTGGAGTACCTCACTTTTTTACATTCTCACAAAACTTTACAGTTTTATGTTGTATAGAAGAGGAAATATCCAAAGTGCGTTTTTTTCTATTGATTTTAATGTAGAAGCTCAATTATTCTTTCAGCTATATTTCAATTTCTATTTAAGCTACAGCCATGCCGTTTTGCACATGATTATAGTGCGTCATTCCCTACATTTTTTAAAAAATTTACAATTCTACGTTTTATAGAAGAGAAAATATCGCACAAAGAGTTTTTCCCAATTGATTTGAATGTAAAAACTACATTGTTCCTTTTTCTATATCACCTAGCCATGCTGTTTTGCACACTGTTGGAGTACCTCGTTCACTACATTCTTGTAAAAAAATTTTCTGTGTTATATAAGAGAGAAAATATCACACAAAGTGTTGTTTTCTATTGATTTAAATGTAAAAACTCCATTGCTGTTTTAGGTTTATCTTAATTTCCATTAAATCTACAGCCATGCCGTTTCCTACATGATTAGGGTAAAACATTCCCTACATTCTTGACAAAATTTGCAGTTCTATCATTTATAGGAGACAAAATGCATAAAGTATATTTTCCCATTGAGTTCATTTCAAAAACATAATTTTTCATTTTGCTATATCTCAATTTATATAAAGCTACAGCCATGCCGTTTTGCATATCATTTAAGTACCTTATTCCCCAATTTTCCAAAAATTTAAAGTTCTATGTGATATAGGAGAGAAATTATCACACAAAGTGTGTTTTTCCAATGATTCTAATTTAAAAACCTTTTTTCTTTTTTACTATTTCTCAATTTCTAGTAAAGCTACAGCCATGACGTTATTCACATTGTTGAAATACCTCATTCCCTGCAGTCTCAAAAAAATTAACAGTTCTATGTTGTATAGGAGATAAAATATCGCAAAAAGTGAGTTTTCCCATTGATTTCAATGTAAAAGTGCATTTTTCTTTTTACTATATCTTAATTAGCATTAAAGCTACAGCCACGCCGGTTTTCAATTGAATGGAGTACCTAATTCCTTACATTTTTGCAGAAATTTACAGTTCTATGTTGTACAGGAGAGAAAATATCGCACAATGTGTGTTTTCCCATTGATTTTAATGTAAAAACTCCGATATTCTTTTTGCTATATCTAAATCTCCATTAAAGCTACAGCCATTTCATTTTGCACATTATTAGAGTTATAAATCTATTATTTGCAGGAGAGAAAGTATCGCAGAAAGTGTGTTTTCTAAGGAATTTCAATGTCAAATCTCCATTTTTCTATTTGTTATATCTCAATTTCTTTTAAACCTACAGCCAAGTCGTTTTGCTCATGATTAGAGTATATCATTCCCTCAAGTTTCAAAAAAAATAAAAATTGGGTTTTTTTATTTAAATCAATTTCCCATTGATTTAAATGAAAAATTCCCATTTTTCTTTTTGCTATATCTCAATTTGTATTAAAGATACAGCAATGCTGTTTTGCACATGACTGCAGTACCACATTCCCAAAAATCTGGACAAAAGTTATGATTATATTAAGTATAGTAAAGAAAATATTGCTAAAAGAGTGTTTTTCCTCTGATTTCATTAAAAAAACGCCATTTTTCTATTTCTTATATCTCAATTTCTATTAAAGCTACTGCAATCCCGTTTGGTACATGACTGTAGTACCACATTCCGTACGTTCCTGCAAAAATTTACAGTTATATGTTATACAGGAGAGAAAATATCACACAAAGTGTGTTTTCCTACTGATTTCAATAAAAAAAACCCTTCTGAATTTTTTTTAAAACAACAACACTTCCGTTTTGCACATGATTGGAGTACCAGATTTCCAATATTCTGTCCAAAATTTGTGGTTGCATTATTTTTAGGAAAGAAAATATTACACAAAGTGAGTTTTCCCATTGATTTCAATGCAAGAACTTCATAATTCTTTTTGCTATATCTCAATTTCTAATAAATCTACAACCAAGCTGTTTTGCATATGATTGGAGTAACTCATTCCATACATTCTCACAAAAATGTACAGTTTTATGTTGTATAGGATAGAACATATTGCAGAAAGCATGTTTTCTTTATGATTTTATTGCCTAAACTCCATTTTTCTGTTTGCTATTCAGTTAAACCTAGATTTGTGAGTAACTTGTTCAATGAATGTTTCGCAAGATGAGAAATATTTTTTAATATATTTAAACTTGATTAATGAGAGATGTCTTGCAATATGAGCAGTGCTGTGGAAACGATTATTTTGCTATGTATTGAATTGTATTTATTTAACTATACATATTTATTTTTTTAAATAGTTAAGTACTCACCGAATTCATTCACTTCAGTAGTTTGTGTTAGACCTTGCCAGCAGTTCACAACAAGCATATGATGAACAATCATTATCATCATCTCATCCTTCTCCAACATGAGTCAGGGTCAGGTCTGTGGGTTCTAGGAGTGGCGAGTTGCATTGGACATACCAGTTCTCATCTGATCACTGAAGTTAAGCAATGCAAGCCAAGTTAGTACTGACATGGGTGGTGGCTCAGGAAAGCTGGGTACTGCTAGTGCCCAATAATCGTCGACTTAGTGTAGCGCCTGTGCAGTATATGCATTAGAACTGTACAGTGGACGGGTCTCTAATGACCTTGTACTTGATGGGACCTTAAATTCCAACAAACAACAAAAAATCTGCAGGTTCTAATCCTTCACTTCTGCCTATCATCCACCAAGTCCCCCTTTACCCCACACGCCATTTTGTCCCTTTGTGCTACCTTCTACTAGGTACTTTTGATCATCTGCTACCTCTGGTGCCCCAAATTCCCTGTGGTCCCACAACGGACTTAATAAGCTTCACCTCTTCCATCCTCATCACATGCTCATATCACCTAAACCTATTCTCTCTCATCTTTTCAGAATCATTTACCACCATCAACATACCTCTAACGTAAATGTTTCTAATTCTGTCAGATCTTGACAACCCACACATGTAGTGCAGCATTTGCATCTCAGACACTTGCATTTGCATTTCATAGTTCTTCCTAATTGCTTAACACTGAGCCATACAGCATAGCAGGCCTAACGACCATCTGTATTCCTTGCCCTTCAACTTTATTGGGATTTGGCGGTTGCACAGGGCCCCAATTCCCTTCCTGCCCCTCAGCCATCCTGCATTATTTCTATGGATCACGTCAGAATCTTTTTTCTCGTTTCTTTTGAAAGTTGATGCTAAGAATAATATTATTTGATTTTCTTATTAATGTAGTTACTGTTTGTTAGCACCCATTCTGTTTTGTCTTCATTTGCACTCCCTCACATCGACACAATTCATTCTGAAGGCAAGGTGCAGCTAATTTGTTTCACGAATTTTTAATTTACACTGTATTTAGTATTAATCATTTTATATGAAAATTTTTGGGTTGTAGAACGAATAACCTAAGTTTCGGTTAAAAGAAAGTTTCTAAAATGAATTGTGCTCACCAATCAAGGTTTCACTGTTTCTCAATTTCTATTAATGCTACAGCCATGACGATGTACACATGATTGGAGTTCCTCATTTCCTACATTCTTGCAAAATTTTACAGTTTTATGTATAACAGAATAGAAAATATGGCAGAAAGCATGTTTTCCTAATGATTTCAATGTATAACCTGCATTTTACTTTTTCCTATATCCGGATTTTTATGAAAGTTACAGCAATGCCGTTTTGCACATGATTGTAGTAGCACATTCCCAATATTCTGGATAAAAGTTATGATTCTATTACGTATAGGAAAGAAAATATATCACACTCTGTGTTTCCCTATTGATTTCAATGAAAACACAGCAATTTGCATTTTGCAATATCTCAATTTCTATTAAAGCTACAGCCATGCCATTTTGCAAATGATTGTTGTACCTTATTCAAAACATTTTCACAAAAATTTGCAGTTTAATGCAGTAAAGGAGAAAAAATATTGCAGAAAGCATGTTTTCCCATTGATTTCATTGTAAAAACTATATTTTCTTTTTGCGATATCTGAATTTCTATTAAAGCTATAGCCAAGCTTTTTTGCGCCTGAGTGGAGTACCACATTCACATTATTCTGGATATAAGTTATGAATCTATTATTTGTAAATACGAAAATATCGCAAAAAGTGGGTTTTCCCATTGATTTCAATATAAAAACTCCATTTTTCCTTTTCCTATATCTCAAATTCTATTAAAGCTACAGCCATGCCATTTTGCACATGATTAAGGCACCTCATTCCTTACATTCTTGCAAAAATTTAAAGTTCTATGTTCTATAGGAGATAATATATCGTGCAAATTTTTTTCATAGATTTAAATGAAAAAAACCACATTTTTCATTTTGCAATTTCTGAATTTCTAGTCAAGCTACAGCCACGCCGTTTTGCAAATGATTGGAGTACCATATTCTTAATACTTTTGATAAAAGTTTTGATTATGTTATGTATAGGAAAGAAAATATCACACAAATTGATTTTTCCAACTGATAATATATCGCGCAAATTTTTTTCATAGATTTAAATGAAAAAAACTCCATTTTTTTCTGCAATATCTAAAGTGCTATTAAAGCTACTGCCATGACGTTTTGCACATCATAAGATTTCCTTATTCTCTACGTTCTTGGAAGAAGTTACTGTTCAAAGTTTTATAGGAGAGAAAAATATCTCATTTTCTATTAAGCCTGCAGCTATACCGTTTTACTCATGATTGGAGTACCTTATTCCCTACGTTCTCAAAAAAATTTACAGATCAATGTTGTATAGGATGGAACAAAACGAACAAAGTGTGATTTCGCATTGATTCCAATGTAAAAACTCCATTTTTCTTTTTGCAATAACTCTATTTCTAACAAAGCTAAAGCCATGCCGTTTGGAAAATGGTAGAGTACCTCATTCCCTTAATTATCGCAAAAATTTACAGTTCTATGTTGCATAGGAGAGAAAATATCGCACAAAGTGTGTTTTCCCCTTAATTTCAAAGTAAAAATTCCATTTTTCTTTTTGCTATATCTTAATTACTATTAAGGCTACACATAAGCCGTTTTGCACATGATAGGAGTACCTTATTCCCTACACTCTTACAGAAATTTACAGTTTTATGTTGTAAAAGAGAGAAAATATCACACAAGAAGGGGTTCTTTCTTCGATTTCAATGTAAAATCTCAATTTTTCTCCTTGCTATGTCTCCGTTTTATTTAAAGCAACAGCTATGTCGTTTTGCGTATGATTAGAGTACTGCATTCCCAACATTCTGGATAAAAGTTATGATTCTATTGTGCACAGGAAAGAATATATTGCAAAAAGAGTTTTTTTACATTGATTTCATTTTAAAAACTTATATTTTTGCTATATCTCAATTTCTATTAAAGTTACACCCATGCAGTTTTGCACATCATTGGAGTGCCTCACTTCCTACATTCTCAAGAAATTTACAGTTCTATATTTTAAAGGAGAGAATCTATAGCACAAAGTGTGTTCTACCATTGATTTCAATGTAAATCGCCATTTTTCTTTTTTGCTATATCTCAATTTCTATTATAGCTACAGCCATGCCGTTTTGTAGATGATTAGTGCACCACATTCCCAACATTGTAGATAAAAGTTATGATTCTATTATGTATAGGACTGAAAATATCACATAAAGTGCGTTTTCACATTGATTTCAGTGTAAAATCTAATTTTTTTTGCTATATCGCGATTTCTAATAAAGTTAGAGCCATGCAGTTTTGCTCATGTTTGGAGTACATCATTCCCTTCCTTTTTAAAAAAATTTACAGTTCTATGTTGTATAGGATAGAGAATATCACACAAGGTGTGTTTTCCCATTGATTACAATGCAAAAACTCCATGTTTCCTTTTGCTATGTCTATATTTCTATTAATGCTACAGCTATACCGTTTTGCACATCACTTATACATTTATGACTCCATTATGTATAGCAGAGAAAGAATCACCCAATGTGGGTTTTCCATTTTGCTACATCTCATTTTCTATTAAAGCTACAGACTTGCTGTGTTGCACGTGATTGGAATACCTCATTCCCTACAATCTGGCAAAAATTTGCAGTTCATTGTTGTATGGGAGAGAAAATAATGCACAAAGTGTGTTTTTCCATTGATTTCAATGTAATAACTCCATTTTTTTCTTTGTTAAATCTCAATTTCTATCAAAGCTACAGCCATGCCGTTTTGTACATGATTGGAGGACGTCATTCCCTGAAGTGTGTTTTCCCATGAACTTAAATTTAAAAACTCTATGTTTCTTTCTGCTTTATCTCAATTTCTATTAAATCTACAGCAATGTCGTTTTGCACATGATAGGAGTTGTTCATTCCCTACATTCTCAGAAAAATTTACAATTCTATGTTGTATAGAAGAGAAAATATCGTAGAAAGTGTGTTTTCCTATAGATTGTAATGTAAAAACTCCACTTTTCTTTTTGCTATATCCAAATATCTAATAAAGCTACAGCCATTCCATTTTTCACATGATTGAAGTTCCTAATTCCCTACATTCTTGGAAATATATAAATATCTGGGTTGTACAGGAGAGAAAATATCGCACAAAGTGTATTTTTCCATTTATTTCAATGTAAAAGCTCCATTTTCCTTTTTGAGTTATCTCAATTTCAATTAAAGCTACAGCAATGCAGTTTTGCACATGATTGGATTATGGCATTCTTACGTTCTGGATAAAAGTTTTGATTCTATCGTGTATAGGAAAGAAAATATTACAAAAAGAGTGTTTTTCCATCTATTTCAATGTAAAAACTCTATTTATCTGTTTGATAAATCTAAATTTCAATTATGGCTACAGCCGTGCCGTTTTGCACATGATTGGAGTTCCTCATTCCCTACATTCATGAAAAATTTACTTTCCTATGTTTTATAGGAGAGAAATAATTGCACAAAGTGTGTTTTCCCATTGACTTTCCCATTGCCATTTTGCACATGATTAGAGTATTTCATTCCCTGCATTCTCACAAAAACGTACAGTTCTATGTTGCATAGTAGAGAAAATATCACACAAAGTGTGTTTTCCCATTGATTTCAATGGTAAAACTCCATTTTTCTTGTTGCTGTATCTCAATTTCTATTAAAGCTGCAGCCATGCCGCTTTGCACAGGATTGGTGTACCTTATTCTCTAAATTCTCTCAAAAATTTACAATTGAATGTTGTATAGGAAAGAAATTATATCGCACAAAGTGTTTTTGCATTGATTTAAATTTAAATACCATTTTTCTTTCGGCTATATCTCTATTTCTATTAAAGCTAGAGCCATGCCGTTTTGCACATGCTTAAAGCACTACCTTCCCTACATTCTTTCAAAAATTTACAATTTTATACTGTATAAGAGAGAAAATATCACACAAAGTTTTTTTTCCTATTGATTTCAATGTAAAACCTCCATTTTACTTTTTTCTGTATCTTGATTTCTATTAATGCTGCAACCATGCCATTTTGCAAATGATTGAGGTTCCACATTTCCACCATTTTAGCAAAAAGTTACAGTTCTATGTTGTACAGATGAGAAAATATCGCAAAAATTGTGTTTTTCCATTGATTAAGATGTAAATCTCCGATTTTCATTTTGCTATATCTCATTTTCTATTAAAGCTACAGTTATCCCGTTTAGTACATGATTGAATTACCACCTTTCCTTCAATCTGCCAAAAATATGTTGCTCTACTATGTGTAGTAAAGAATTCATCGCAAAAGTGTGTTTTCTCATTGATTTCAATTAAAAAAAATCATATTTCTTTTTGCTATATCTCAATTTCTAATATAGCTACAACCATGCCTTTTGTACATTATTGGAGCACCTCATTCTCTACATTCTTGTAAAAATTTCCAGTTTTATGTTGTATTTGGGAGAAAATATCACAAAAAGTGTGTTTTTCCATTGATTTAAATGTAAAATTTCGATTTTTTTTGCTATATTGCAATTGCTATTAGAGTTACAGCTATGCCGTTTTGCACATGATTGGAGTACACCATTCCCTACATTCTTCCAAAAACTTAGAGTTCTATGTTGTATAAAATTTAAAATAGGACTGTACTATCAAGTCCCACTAAGAGAAATTATTTAAAAAACAACTGAACTTTTTTGTTAACCTTGGCGAGTTGTCCATCCTTACTTCTGAGTTGCTAGTTGTTGATGGGTCCTTGGTAAGGTTTGTACCTGTTGAAAAGAGTTATTTTTCAGTAGGTAGGCACCAACGTTTCACAAGAAGGGTCTAGCTTCTACTGTTTTCCACTTTTGATGTTTGCATTTATAGGGGTATCTAATAGAGCTATCGCCTATGGTAGTGACTGATAGTTCCATGATAGTGTAAAATATTTTCTATTAGTAATGCCTAATCAATTAATGAATATTGTGCTGGAATTCAATGATGAAAATTCTATGACTTATGGAATCAGAAGAAAATAAACAAAACTAGTGCAAATGTTAAGAAAAGTGCAAATATTTTTTGAAGTTATAACTTTCTATTTTCTTTTTTTTTAAATAAGAATAATGTTGTTAGTATTAATGCAGTGATGTTTTGTTAGTAATTTTTCGTCAGTTTCAGTTAGGCTCAGCAAGTCAGTTTAAAGATGATAGGCATCATTCCTTTGTGATAATTTAGGCCATTTGGCGATAGGCTTTTAAATGTTTTGATCAAGAATGACTCCTGGCACTTTCCTTCCCTGTCACTTTTATGTCCTGTCATAAGAAAAGTTACCTGGAATTCTGATGATTTGTGGTTTTCTCCATTAAAGTGGGTCCCAATTGGAGTGCTTCTTTTATTTTCTATTTCCAATAGATGTTCCCTTATTTAAACTTTGACCTTTCGTCTGGTCTCACCTATGTAGTCCTTGTTGCATTTCTTGCAGTGTATAAGATATATAACATTGCATGTATTGCAGTCAATTGTTTGTTGTATTCTCCATTTGATTTCTTTGCTTTTCTTAATTTCTCATAGTTCCAATGACAAATGGGGAGATTGTGCATTTTTGCACTTCACACCACCTAGGACATCACGTAGGTTCTTGTTTCTTTTAAATGTCAATTTAAAGGGTGTCAGGAAAAGTTTACTTAAAGTAAGGTTAGTCAGTAAAATATTGTGGTGATTATGGTGTAATAACCAAATTTCTGGTTTCTTGTTTGTTTTTTCTAGTATTTCACCCTCAATATATCCCATAAATATATATGCATAGGATGGGGCCATTTTGGTCCCTATCACACTGCCATTCTCTTGTATATAAAATTCGTCATTAAATTCCAAATTATTATTTGTGAGAACTATTCTTATATGGGAGCATAGTATGTCTACATCAGGGTAAGTCTGATTAGCTTTGGTTTAGGATTTTCTGCATGATTCAATTCCTTTTTCATGGGGTATGTTAGTATAAAGTGAGGAAACGTCAAGGCTGCAAAGGAATATATTATTTGCTGGTGTAGTGGTCTGCTGAAGAGATTCTAGTTTTTGGAGAAAATCAGTTGCGTCCTGAAGGAATGATGGAAGTTTACTAGAAAGTGGTTTTAGAAATTTGTCCACAAATGAAGAAATATTCTCAGTTAATGAGTTATTGGAGAAGACGATTAATCGTCCAGGGTTTCCTGGTTTATGAATCTTAGGTAGAATATAGAATCGGCCTGGGATTGGGTTCAGTGGTGTCATAAAGGACATCATATCTTTTGTTTTCTTATTATTACTATATAGATTCTAAGGGTTTTCATTAATTTTGCTTCTATTTCAGTTGTGGGTTTCTTGCTGAGCTTCTTGTAAAAGGTTGTATCTGATAATTGGCGATTCCCTTCTCCAATGTAGTCTGTTTGATTCAAAATAACAACATAGGCATATTGCCTTTGCATATTGCCTTTCAATTTACATTTGTGATTGTCCATGGCTTTCCGGAAATCCCTATAAATTGCATCTTGATACACCTTAAGTGTATCACACTCGGTCTCAGGTGTCCATGTTGATTGCTTTTTAAACAGCTTGGGCTGGTTTGATAAACAGGGTCTTTGTGCAAAAAAGAATTTAAGTTTGATATTTCTAATCATTTCATTCAAATCTGAGAATATTTCAAATCTGTTGAAATATACAGAATGTAAGTCCTTTACTTAAGATCATTATTTAGCTTTCTGTGAGGGTAGTATCTGAAAGGTTGATCACAACTTTTTCATGAGAATTATGAATTGTATTATTCAAATTCATTGTAGGGCTTCTTAATCCTGTGATAAATAATTTAAATTTGTTTTCTAGTTTTAGGGGGATCGGGATTTTCCTAAATTTGGTTAATATTTTAGCTTCATATCTCTTCGAAGAAAAACTGATTAAATCCTCTCTAATGTCCCTGTTATTATTGCTGAGAAACAATTCGTGGAAAGATTGGATCTCCTCATCTAGGTTAACTGAAGCCGTTTTTATTGCTAAAAGTAGGTATTTGGCAGAGATAGATTTACTCATGTCCTTGCTGTTTTTGATAATAATATTGTTAGATGTCTGGAAGAGGGGAGAGAGGTTGATTCTCAGGCCTTTTCGAATGATTTCTAATTCATGGCATTTTTTCAGTAATGGAAGTGGGCCCAGTAGAAGCATGTCTTTTTCAGGTGTCTTCTGCATTGAGAGAAAAGCTTAAAGTGAACTTGTTGCTTATCAAGTCACTGTGATTGAGATGATTGTCGAGTAGCATAAGAATGTTTCAAAGTTATTGGATGGGTAGCACTACTTTTCTCTGAAGTGGAGTTATCTTCATTTACAGTGGGTTGTTGGAGGCTAAAGCATTTCTTTATGAGAGTTGATTTTGTCTTAATTATTGGGGCTTTGGGGGCATCCCTTTTGCACATCTCTGGAGTTGAAGTTTCTGTCATGGGAGTGATTCCCATTGTAGGGGTCACTTCAATAGTCTCAATTAAATCTGTGGTGGGTGAGTTGTTTTGTTCATGTTCTGTACTGGTTGATTGAGAAGGAATATCCACTAGTCCAACTATATAAATTTTGTCAGGTTGTCGACCATGTATTCGTTAGGTGATGGATACCACTTCTGCAAATGTTGCTGTCTTATTATGGTTGTCAAATTTGGAAAGCTGGTAACAATCTCTATTTCCCTACATAAGTCTTGTAGTTTATGGCTTAGGACTTCAAGGAGTAATTTTAGGAAATATTAAATTGATTTTCAAAACTTAACATTTTTGAAAGGAGTTCGGCATCCTAAAGCTCACATTGCTTTTCTTTTACTTTGTGTTCATATGTCCACACTAGAGCTATGAAATCCTCTATAACCATTTGTAAACCGTTTTTGGAATACTGTATTCCATCTTCTTGCAAGGAAGTTTCTTTCATAGCTGTGGAATATATTGTGTGAAATAAATTAAAGTTGAGGGTGTTGGTGGCAAAAGGTCTTAATTGTGTCATTTAGTTGTCTTATTCTTAGGTTTGTATCTCTAATAAAGTCGTTTTGTCTCCTAGTATCAAAAAAATTCAGGGAAATGGGAGCAATCTCTGAAATGCTGATATGGACATCTGGCCAAATCCTAAAAATTCTTTCAATAGCATACCTTAATTCATGGAAACAATCAGTTGCAATAGACTTCCTAGACGTCAAAGTTACATATAACGATGGACAACTCTCAACAACATTATACAAAAAACCAACTGATACACATGAATATCTACAATACACTAGCTTCCACCCGGAAAGATGCAAAAACGGAATTCCTATTGGACAGATAAAAAGACTACATAAAATTTGCTCCAATGACCAAGACTTCCACCACAAATGCCAACAACTACTATATGACTTCACTAAGTGTGGCTATCCTAAACACATCCTCAAAAGAGCAGAAAGAAGAGCACGTTATTTAAAACAAACACTAACCTATACAAATAAAGTTGTCAGGGGGAACAACTCAATCACTGCACAAAATACAACAGTCTAGCTAGATCATTTTCATCAATAATCCATAGACACCAGAATATTTTACCGACTAACCCTACTTTAAGTAAACTTTTCCCGACACCCTTTAAATTGACAATTAAAAGAAACAAGAACCTACGTGATGTCCTAGTAAAAGCTAAAGTCACTAAAAATAAAAGTCCAGGCTGTAAGCTGTGTGAAGTGGAAAAATGCACAATCTGCCCATTTGTCATTGAAACTAGGGAAATTAAGAAATGCAAAGAAATCAAATGGACAATACAAGAAAACAATTGACTGCAATACACACAATGTTATATATCTAATGCACTGCAAGAAATGCAACAAGCACTACATAGGTGAGACCGAACGAAAGGTCAAAGTTCGAATAAGGGAACACCTATTAGACATAGAAAATAAGAGATGCACTCCAATTGGGACCCACTTTAATGGAGAAAACCACAAATCATCAGACTTCCAGGTAACTTTCCTTATGACAGGACATAAAAATGGCAGGGAACGAATGCAGCAGGAGTCATTCTTGATCAAAACATTAAAAAGCCTATCACCAAATGGCCTAAATAATGACAAAGGAATGATGCCTATCATCTTCCAACTGACTTGCTGAGCATAACTGAAACTGATGAAAAATTACTAACAAAACATTACTGCATTAATACTAACAACATTATTCTTATTTAAAAAAAAATTAGGAAGTCATAACTTCAAAAAATATTTACACTTTTCTTAACATTTTCACCAGGATTGTTTATTTTCTTCTGATTCCACGTCATAGAATTTTCGTCATTGACTTCTAGCCCAATATTCATTAATTAATTAGCCATTACTAACAGAAAATATTTTACACTATCATGGAATTATCAGTCACTACCATAGGCGATAGCACTATTAGATACCCCTATAAATCCAAAAATTAAAAGTTGTAGAGTTACCTTGAAAAAGCTAGACCCTTCTTGCGAAACTTCGGTGCCTACCTACAGAAAATGAACTCTTTTCAACAGGTAAAAACCTTACCAAGGACCCATCACCAACCAGCCACTCAGAAGTAAGGAAGGACAATTCGCCAAGGACAACATAAAAGTTAAGTTGTTTTTTTAAAAAATTTCTCTTTGTTGGACTTGATAGTGCAGTCCATTTTTAAATTTCAGATATATTGGTTTTGTTATCTTCTATTTTTCTCTACGTTGTATAGGAGAGAAAATATTCCCCAAGTGGGATTTTCCATTGATTTTGGTTTAAAAACTCCATTTTTCATATTGCTGGTTCTCAATATCTAATAAAGGTTTAGCCCTGCCGTTTTGGACGTGATTGGAGCACCTCATTTCCAACATTCTGGATAAAAGTTATGATTCTATTATGTAATTGAAAGAAAATATTGCCCAAAGTATGTTTTCTCATTGATTTCAGTGAAAAAACTCTATATTTCTTTTTGCCATATCTCAATTTCTTTTATAGCCACAACCATGAGGTTTTGCACATGATTGGAGTTCCTCACTCTCTACATTTTCACAGAAATTTACAGTTCAATTTTATATAGGAGACAAAATATCACACAAAGTGTGATTTCCTAATGATTTTAATGCAAAAACTCCATTTATGTTTTGCTATATCTCAATTTCTATTAAAGCTACAGCCATCCTGTTTTGCTCATGAATAGGGTTCCTCATTCCCTACATTCTTGTAAAAATTTACAGTGCTATGGTGTATACAAGAGAAAATATCACACAAACTGTGTTTTTCGAATGATTTCAATGTAAAAACTCCATTTTTCTTTTTTCTATTTCTCAATTTCTAATAAAGCTACAGCACTGCAGTTTGGCAGATGTTTGGAGAACCTCATTCATAACATTTCTCATAAAAGTTATGATTCTATTATGTACAGAAACGAATATATTGCAAAAAGTGTGATTTTCTATTGATTTCAATGAAAAAACTCCATTTTTCCTTTTGCTATATCTCAATTTCTATTAAAGCTACAGTCATGCCGTTTTACACATGATTGGAGTAGTTCATTCCCTACATTCTCGAGAAAATTTACAGTTCTATGTTGTATAGGAGAGAAAATATTTCAAAAAGTTTATTTTCCCATTTATTACAATTTTAAAAACCATTTTTGTTTTCACTATATCTTAATTTCTATTAAAGCTACAGCCAGGCCGTTTGGCACATCTTTGGAGTACCTCATTGCCAACGATTCACCAACAATTGTTCCCATACAATTGTTCATTGTCAGTTGTTCATGCAACAATTGTTCTCCCAGTGGATTTGTTCCCTAACCAATTGTTCTCCCAGTGGATTTGTTCCCTAACCCATTGTTCTCCCAGTGGATTTGTTCCCTAACCCATTGTTCTCCCAGTGGATTTGTTCCCTAACCAATTATTCTTTGTGCCTATTGTTCACTTGTGAGTTTTTGAAACTACGTTTATTTACAAAATTCAAAAGACAATCAGTAATTAAAATTATGTGCAATACCTCGCAAATAATCTATCAGATCTGTCTCTTAATACTTTTCAACAATACGAGCAATCCAAGCAGCACAATCACGATACTGCTTCTTACCACGTGGTGGAGGTGCAAATGCCAGAAGTCGCTCAATCACCATCTCGTTCCAACTTTGCTCGAGCTTTAATGATTAAATGAATTTCCTGATAGTTAGATGGTGTGCACCAAACAGCTCCACAATGCTGTGGTGCCAACTTTAATTCTGTTGTGGGTTTTTAGAAAATTGTCCTTGACTGACCTTCAGCAATTCCACAAGTCTCTGAGGGATTCATGGAGCCAAACGCTTGTGACGACTGGGACGACTGATCAAGGGGTCTTATATGTAGTCGAACACAGGCTGTGCCTCTATCGGGAACTCAACAGTGTCAATGAGCTTGGTTGAAAAACCGGTGGAACAAACGCCAATGAGGGATGCAATCGCATTTGCAAATAAACTCTTCATTGATTTCATATCACTGTTGCTTGAAGATGGCGGTAGATTGACTGGGTTAAGTGGAAGAAGCACCTGCAGCTTTGGTAATAGGGAAAGGCGTCAGTAAAGGAGTTTAGAGTGGCCAGTTCATAATCAGTCATAATCGATCTTGGAGACAGGCGTGGCTCAAGATGCTTCAGTTCCTCAAAAACGGTTTGGTATATGGCGGCTGCCTTATTGGGAAGGAATGAAAACACAGTGGAAATGACGTTGTGAGATTGCATGCCATGAATAGTGTACAGCTCTTCAAATAAGGGAGGGACCGTCTTGAAGGTTCCATCAGCATACCAATGCTAAGATGTCACCAAAAGGCTGAGGTTCCCCTGCATCGAGAAGATGACAATTCAATTCTCCTGAGCAACACTATCAAAAAGCAGGAAATCACTGCCAGAGTTTGTAGTGGTGAACTACACCAGAAATACAAAGTCTCTCTGATGAACTGGGTTTGGATGCACCCCTTCGTTTCTTTGGCAAACACACTGAATAGAGCGCTTCAAGGCAGAAGGAGTGGGCATCTTACCCACAGTTGAAGCAGAAACTCGAACAGTAGCGTCAGTGACGATTTGATGTCTACTATCATGAGACTCAAGCACTTGCTCTTTAGTGGCAGTGACAACTCTTGCAACGTTGACCTTTGCAGCATCAGCAGTATGGTTGTGATAAGTGATACGTTTCAAAATTTCATCACCCCCATTATGGACTCGAGCATGGCATTTCATAGCAAATTTTTCACATTTCCAGATGATCTTCTCATCAACTGATCAGTCCTTCACTTAAAGGTGACAAGGTCAAGTAACTTGGGTCAACCCTTTTTAGAACACACGAAATCAAGAGGCATTATGATGACTGATAATAATTCAGAACAGTATGGGTAATTATACTTTTTGCATGTTTATCTGACCTTTCTAAACCCTTGCAAAACCATACAAGTGCGAACAAAGATCATGCAAACAACAGTCATACAAACAAAGGTCATATGAACAATTAACCAACGAACAAAAATAACAGAGAACTACTTACCTGAGGGAATAATTGTCATTTGTGAAATAACTGTTGGACTACATGGGTATTCATACCCTGTGCATGTTTAATTAACCTATCAAAAACCTTTCAAAACCATACTTGTGCTAACAAAGATCATCCATAAAACGGTCATGTTAACAATGGTCAAATGAACAATTGACCATTGAACAAAAATAACAGAGATCAACTGACCTTTGAGTGTGAACAATTGTCTCATAAACAACTGTATGTGAATAATTGCTGGGACACCATTCCCAACATTTTAGCAAAAAATTTACAGTTCTATGTTGTATAGAAGAGAAAATATCAAGGAAAAGGTGTTTTCCCATTTATTTAAATTTAAAATGCTGTATCTCAGTTTCTATTAAAGCTACAGCCATGCCGTACCTCATTCCCTACATTCTCTCAAAAATTTATAGTTCTTTGTTGTGAAGCAGAGAAAATATATCACTCAAAGTGTTTTTCCATTGATTTCAATTTAAAAACCATTTCTTTTAGCTATATCTCACTTTTTTTTAAAGTTACAGCCATGCCGTTTTGCACATGATTGGAGTACCTTATTGCTTACACACTTGCAAACATTACAGTTCTATGTTGTATAAGAGAGAAAATATCGCCCAAAGTGTGTTTCCCATTGATTTCATTGTAAAAAAATCCATTTTTTTCTATATCCATTTCTATTAAAGCTACAGCCATGACGTTTTCTACATGATTGCAGTACCTCATTCCCTACATTTTTGCAAAAAATTACATTTCTATGTTGGAAATACCGCATAAAGTGTGTTTTCCCATTGATTTCAATCTAAAAACTCCATTTTTCGTTTTGCTATGTCTTACTTTCTATTGCCACATCCATGCCGCTTTACATCCATGCCGCTTTGCACATGATTGGAGTACCTCACTACCTATATTCTCCCAATAATTTACAGTACTATGTTGTATAGGAGAGAAAATATGGCACAAAGTGTGTTTTTCATGGATTTCAATGTTAAAACCGTTTTTCTATTTCCCATATCTGAATTTTTATTAAAGCTACAGTCATGCCGTTTTACACATGATTGGAGTGCCTCATTCCCTTCATTCTTGCAGAAATTTATAGTTCTATGTTGTATAGCAGAAAAAATACCGAACAAGGTGTTTTTCCATTGATTTCAATGTAAAAATTCCTTTTTTGATTTTGCCCTATCTCAATTCCTGTTAATGATCGCAAAAAGAGTGTTTTCTTATTGATTCAATGTAAAAACCATTTTTCTTTTTTCTAAATATCAATTTAAATTAGAGCGACATCCATGCCGTTTTGCACATGACTGGAGTAACTCATTCCCTACATTTTTGTAAAAATTTACAGGTCTATGTTGTATAGGAGAGAAAATAATGCACAAAGTGTGTTTTCCCATTGATTGCATTGAAAAAACTTCATTTTATTTAATATCTGAATTTAGATTAAAGCTTCAGTTATGCCGTTTTGCACATGACTGGAGTACCTCATTCACTATATTCTCTTAAAAATTTAATGTTCTATTTTCTATAGGAGAGAAAATATCGCATGAAGTGTTTTTTAACATTAATTATAATGTAAAAACTCTATCTTCTTTTTGCTATGTATCAATATCTATTAAAGCTACAGCCTCGCCGTTTTGCACATGATTGGAGTACATCATTCATTACGTTCTCTCAAAAATTTACATTCCCGTCTCACCATTGATGGAGGCAATGTTGTATGGTTCAGCTAGGATCCACCCATGGAAAGGTGAACCAGTCATTAGGTGGTGGAAGTATCCACAAAATTCACATGAATTCCAGCAGGAGATTATTAGCCAGGTCAATTGGAATTGGGAAGGGTCAGCTGATTCCATGTAGGACAGGTTGGCCAGGAAAATTACACCATGTGGAAATGCTGTGTTTGGCACTACTAGAGTAGAAGGCTCATACTCAGGGAGACAGACTTTCCAGTGGAATGAGGAGGTGGAAGCAACCATTCATCAGAAAAGGCAGCATTTCATAGGTGGAAGGGTGTGTGGACCAAGGGTTCAAAGATAGAGTATATACAGGCAAAGAAGCGTGCCAGGGGGACCATTGCCCAGGCGAAATACTAAAAGTATGTGGCTTTTTATGAGAGCTTAGGGACTTAAGAAGGTGAGCAGGAAGTTTTTCAACTAGCCAAGACTCAACATAGAGGTAGTAAGCATGTCTCCGGGGCAATAACGATCAAGGATGGGAATATTGGGGTCTTATTCCAGCTAGAGGAAGTAAGGAAGAGATGGGAGGAATATTACAACAGTCTTTTAAAAACCGATATCAGTGAAATGGTAATGAACAGCATCCCTGTCACTACAGGAGCTTTGGACAGGTGAATGGGGAAGAAATAGTCAGGGCCCTTGACAAGATGAAAGGCCACAAAGCTTTAGGTCCTTATAAGATTCCCATTGACGTTTGGCATAGCTTGAGGACCACAGCAATTACATAGATGGGGAAGCTTTTCAATACAATAGCCAGTGGGGACCAAATGCCATCTGCATGGCAGGAGAGTTGGATTGTCCCACTGTCCAAGGGCAAAGGTGATGCCCAGGATTGTGGGAACTATAGAGACATTAAGCTAATGAGCCATTCTAAGAAGCTGTGAGGGAGGGTTCAAAGACATTTATTTGTTGTTGTTTGTTTGGTGATGTTTTATGGCCCTTCAACTACAACGTCAGTAGAGTCCTGGCCACAGTGTAGTTCTGATGCAGAGACTGCACAGACACTACAGAAATTCGTTGATTATTGGGTATTAGCAGTAACCAGCTTTCCTGAGCGACCACCCATTTTAGTACTAACTGGGCTTGCATTGCTTAATTTCAGTCGTTAGGCGAGAACTGGTGTTTCCAATGCAATTTGCAGCTCCCCTTGAAAACACAATGTGTGATATTTACTCTCCTACAAAACATGAAACTGTAAATTTTTGGTAAGATGTAGGGAATGAGGTACTCCAATCATGGTCAAAACGGCATGGCTGTAGCTTTAATAGAAATTGAGATATAGCGAAATGAAAAATGGAGTTTTTACATTGAAATCAACATTCCTATATCCTTATTTCCTATATCTTAATTTTCTATATCTTATCTATCATCTTAATTTTCTGTATCATTTCCTATATCTTAATTTCTATCAAAGCTACAGCCATGCTGTTTTGCACATGATTGCAGTACTTCATTTACTTCATTCTCACAAAAATTTAAAGTTCTGTTTAAAATTGAAGAAAAAAATATTACACAGTGTGATTTCCCATTTATTTTAATGTAAAAACTTCATTTTTCGTTTTGCTTTTTCTCAATTTCTGTTAAAGAAACAGCCATGCCATTTTGCACATGTTTGGAGAACCACAATCCCAACATTCAGGATAAAAGTTATGATTCTCTTAAGTATAGGAAGGAAAATATCGTACAAAGTGAGTTTTTAAATTGATTTTAATGTAAAAACTTTTTTTTCTTTTTGCAATATCTAAATTTCAATGAAAGCTACAGCCATGCCGTTTGCCCATGACTGGAGTACCACATTCCCTACATTGTGGATAACAGTTGTAATTCTATTAGGTATAGAAAGGAAAATATCACACAAAGTTTGATTTTCTCTTCATTTCAATGAAAAACTTTATTTTTCTTTTTGCTATATCCCAATTTCTATTAAAGCTACAACCATACCGTTTTTGCACATGGTCAGACTACCTCATTCTCTACATTCTAACAAAATTTTATAGATCTATGATGTATAGGAGAGAAAATATCGCACAAAGTGTCTTTTTCAAATAATTTCAAAGTAAAAACTTCATTTTTCTTTTTGCAATATCTCAATTTCCATTAAAGCACGTGCCATGGGGATTTGCACATGATTGGAGTATCTCATTCCCTACATTCTTGCAAAAATTTACAGTTCCATGTTGTGTAGGAGAGAATATGTCACATAATGTGTTTTTTTTTATTGATTTCAATGTAAAATCTTCATTTTTCTTTTTGCAATATCTCAATTTCTATTAAAGCTGCAGCCATCCCGTTTTGCACGTGATTGGAGTAGTTCATTCGTTACATTCTCCAAAAATTTACAGTTCCATGTTGTATAGTTCCATGTTGTATTTTCCCTTTGATTTCAATGTAAAAACTCCGTTTTTTGATTCACTATATCTCAATTTCTATTATAGCTACAGCCATGCCGTTTTGCACATGATTGGAGTACCACCTTTCCTGCCTTCTGAATAAACGTTATGAATCTATTATGTATTGGGAAAAAATATAACACAATGTGTTTTTACCTATTGATATCAATGTAAAACCACCATGCTACAGCTACAGCTATGCCGTTTTGAACATGATTAAAGTACCCCATTTACTACATTCTGGACAAAATTTTCCGTTCAAATATATATAGGAGACGAAATGTGCAAAGTGCGTTGTTCCATCGATTTCAACATAAAAACTTCATTTTTGTTTCTGCTATATCTGAATTTCTATTAAAGCTACAGCCATGCCGTTTCGCACAACACTGAAGTACCATATGCCCAACATTTTGGATAAAAGTTGTTATTCTATTAAGTATTGGAAAAGAAATATCACACAAAGTATATTTTCCTAATGATTTTAACCCAAAAACTCCATTTTTTCTTTTGCTATATCTCAATTTCTATTAAAGCTACAGCCATGCCGTTTTGCACATCATTGGAAAACCTCATTCCTTACATTCTCCCAAAAATTTACTGTTCTATGTTGTATTATTACTTATTATTATTATGACGTAATATTATGACATCCACTATAACATAAAGATCCATTATGATGTGGATTAGTTGGGCGAGAATGAGGAATCAACTTGATCTTGAGTTTTTCCACCTTGTTTATCAAAATTTAGTAATTATTTTTATACATTAGATTGTACAAGAAAATGTAACAACAGTTGCACTCGAGATGTAAAAAATTAAAAAAAAAATCAAAAATTGTATAATTGTAATAAATTTGAATAAGATAAGCTAAAATAATTTCCAATACATTCTAAAACATAGTAAAAATGAAAACCCAATATGTGAATACTGTAATCCGAATTCCAAGATCAAGATTTCTTTAAAATAAATTTTAAGTTAAATGTTCTGTAACATAGCAAGCCGATTCAAATAGCACCAGAAAGTTTAATCCCTATTTCAATTTATTGCTGAAATAAGATTTAACTTTTCTTTTTAATATGTAAAGGTATTTAGATAAATCATCAATACCAATGGCCATATTATTAAAGTTCCATTGAGCCTGATATATTGGGTTGCTCAAGTCTTCCCCAATTGCAAAATTTTGCCTTTGATGTGAACCATGACTTGGAACTCTTATACACAGTTGATTAAGTAAATCTGTGCAATTAATATTATTGTCCCTAAGGTTCTAAAGCCAAACAATCCTACAATATATAATAAAAATTCTGAGTGAAAGAGCCTCCATTTGTGGAACATTCAGAGATATGGTTTAACCCCTACCTTATGCTGGATCAATATGCATTGCTTTGTCATGTAAAATTGCCAATTTCAAAAGCAGGGAATTGATAGAAGTTGACCAACACATAAGCCCATATGTGATGATTGGTTTAATTAGGCAATCAAACAACTAGGACTTGAGTCCTTGGAGCAAATACATACCCTTAATATTCTGCACAACACTATTGATCCGTTTTACCTTCAAATATAAATGGTGAAGTTGTTACTGATATGTTAATTTTGTATCTAAAACTATGCCCAAATCTGTAATCAAATGTATACATGGAACACATACCCTTTTAAAAAGTCAATAGGGGTATTGTATAGGGAAACACGTCTAGTGAATGGTTATAATTGCAGATTTCTGATAGTTTAATTACAAGTTATTTGACAACAGCCTATGCTCAACTACTTGAAGGAAATCATTAAGGACTTTTGCACTATCCACACCAACCACCTCTTTGGAAGGCTTTGGATGATCAGCAAATGCCAATGGAATTACATTAGAGCTAAATTGTGGAAAAAGAACATTAATATAAGAAAGAAAGAAAAATAATAAATAAAGAAAATTAATACAAATATAAACATTAATATTAATATAAATAGCAACGGGCTTATGGTACTGCCCTAAGCAAGAGCCATCGCTTTTTGGTAATGATTCTGGCTAAATACGACCCTAGTGTAAATTCCCTGATAAACCAAACCACTCCAATTTATTCATTAGTAATGGAAAGTACAATACATCAAAGGCTCTAGAGATATCTAAATGTAGTAAAAGTAACAAGTGCCTTTTTTAGAAATGCATTGTTATATTGTCAATGTGCATTAATAAATTAGATTCAGTTGAATTCTTGGCTTGAAAACCATGTTGGGCAGGGTGTAAAAATCTTCTTCACCAAGGAACCAATTTAGACCAAATAATCTCTTCTGAGATATTTGCAAAAGGTGATAAAACATAAATTAGGTGGTAATTGACCATACTCGCCCTCAAACCACCTTAGAATTATGGGATACATGGACAGCCCTCTAAATCTGAGTAACAGTCTGAATTTGTAAGAATAAGGTAAAAAACTCTGCTAGGATAAGTGATATCAAATCCTGGTAAGGCTTGATTAGAACTGAAGGAATACCACACTGATTTCAATGTAACAACTTCACTTTTCTTTTTGCTATATCTTACTTTCTTTTCAAGCTTCAGCCATGCCAACTTGTGCATGATTGGAGTACCTCATTCCTTACATTATGAATAAAAGTTATGATTCTTATATGTATGTAGTAAGAAAATATATTTGACAAAGCGTGTTTACTTATTTATTTTCATGTAAAAAGTCATTTTTTCTTTTTTCTTTATCTCAATTACTTTAAAAGCTGCAGCCATGTCGTTTAGTACATGATTAGAGTACATTAATCCCAACATTCTTAGAAAAATTTACAGTTTGATGTTGATTAGGACAGAAAACACCACAGAAAATTTGTGTTCCCAATTATACTTTTTGCTATATCTCAATTTCTATTAAAGCTACAGCCATGCCGTTTTGCACATGATTTGGGTACCACATTCCCAACATTCTGGATAAAAGTTATATTCTATTAAAGCAACTCTATTATCTCCATTTCTATTAATGCAACAGCCATGCTGTTTTGTGCATGACTGTAGTACCTCATTCCCTACATTCTCGCAAAAATCTACAGTTCTATGTTGTATAAGAGAGAAAATATGGCACAAAGTGTGTTTTCCCATTGATTTCATTTCAAAAACTCATTTTTTCTTTTGCTATATCTCAATTTCTATTAAAGCTATTGCCATGCCGTTTGGCACATGATTAAAGTACCTCATTCCCTACATTCTTCTAAAAATCTACAGTTCTATGTTGCATAGGAGAGAAAATATCGCACAATGTATGTTTTTCCAATGGATTTCAATGTAAAAACTTTATTTTTCTTTTTGCTATATCTCAATTTCCATTAAAGATACAGCCATGCCGTTTTGTTCATTATTGGTGTACCACATTCCTAAGATTCTGGATATAAGTTATTATTATATAATGTATATAAAAGAAAGTATCGCAGAAACCGTGTTTTCCCATTGATTTCAATGTAAAACCTCTATTTTGGTATATCTCAATTTCAAATAAAGCTACAGCCATGCTGTTTTGCACATGTTTGGGGTACCTTATCCCTACATTACTGAAAAAATTTACAGTTCTATGTTGTATTAGAGAGAAAATTTCGCATTATCTCAAATTCTATTAAAGCTACAGCCATGCCGCTTTGCAAATAATTCCAGTACTACATTCCCAACATACTGGATAAAAGTTATGATTCTATAATGTAAAGGAAATAAAATATTTCACATAGTTTTTTCCCATTGATTTCAATGAAATTCTGCTATTTTTCTTTTTGCTATATCTCAATTTCTATTAAAGCTACAGCCATGCCATTTTGCACTTGATTAGAGTACCTCATTTCTTACATTCTAGCAAAAATTGACAGTTCTATGTTGTATAAGAAAGCTAATATCACACAAAGCCTGTTATCCCATTCATTTCAATGTGAAGAATCCATTTTTTATCTTTTTGCTATATCCCAATTTCTATTAAATCTACACAAGGCTATTCAGCACATGATCGTAGTACCACACTCCCAATATTCTGTATAAAAGCTATGTTTCTGTCATGTATATGAAATAAAATATTACACAAAGTGGGTTTTCCCATTGATTTCAATGTAATAATTTCATTTTTCTTTTTGCAATATCTCAGTTTCTATTAAAGCTACAGCCATTCCGTTTTTCTAATGATTGGAGTACATCATTCCCTACATTTTTACAGAAATTTACAGTTCAATGTTGTTTAGAAGAGAGCATATTGCCCAAAGGGTATTTTCTCATTGATTTCAATTTATAAAATGCATTTTTCTTTTTGCTATATCTTAATTTCCATTAATGCTGCAGCCGTGCCTTGTTGCACCTCATTCAGAACATTCTCCTAAAAATTTTCAGTTCTATGTTGTATAAGAGAAAAAATATCGCACAAAGTGGGTTTTTCCATTGATTTGAAAGTAAAAACCATTTTTTTTACTATATTTCAATTTCTATTTAAACTACAGCCATGCCCATGTGCTCCAGATTGGAGTCCCTCATTCCCTACAGTCTTGCAAAAATTTACTGTTCTATGTTGTACAGGAGTGAAAATATCTCTAAAAGTGTGATTTCCCATTTATTTCAATGTAAAAACTCCAATTTTCTCTTATCCATATCTCAATTTCCATTAAGGCTACAGCTATGCCGAATTGCGCATGATTGGAGTACCACATTCTCAACATTCTGGATAAAAAAGAAAAAAGAAAATTTCACACAAAGTGAGTTTTCCCATTAATTTCAATTTAAATATCATTTTTCTTTTTGCAATATCTCAATTTCATTTAAAGCAACAGCCCAGACGTTTTGCACATGATTGGAGCACCACATTCCCAATATTCTGCATAAAATTTATGATTGTATTATGCATAGAAGAGAAAATATAACAAGAAGTGAGTTTTCTCATTAAAATCAATGTAAAAGCTCCTTATTTCTTTTTGCAATAACTCAATTTCCAATAAAGCTACAGCCATGCCATGTTGTGCATGTTTGTGCGTGTTGTGCATTCGGAATATAAGTTATGATTCTATAATGTATATTAAAAAAAATATTGCATAATTACGCAAAAAAATTACAGTTCTATTTTCTAATTGAGAGAAAATATTACACAAAGTGTGTTTTCAAATTATTTCAATGTAAAAACTCCATATTTCATTTTCCTATATCTGAAATTCTATTAAAGCTACAGCCATGCCGTTTTGCACATGATTGGAGAACCACATTCCCTACATTTTAGCTAAAATTTACAGTTCTATTATGTATAGTAAACAAAATGCACAAAGTGTGTTTTCCTATTGATTTCAATGGAAAAGCGTCACTTTTCTTTTTCCTATATCTCAATTTCTATTAAAGCTAACAGCTATGCAGTTTTGCACATGATAGGAGTACGTCATTCCCTACATTCTTACAAATATTTACAGTGCTATGTTGTATAGGAGGGAAAATATCGCAGAAAGTGGGTTTTTCTATTGATTTCAATTTAAAATCACTTTTTTCTTTTTGCTATATCTTAAATTCTATTAAAGCTGAAGCAACGAGGTTTTGCACATGATTGGAGTACATCATTCCATACATTCTTGCATAAATTTCCAGTTTTATGTTGTATAGAGAACATTATCACGCAAAGTGTGTTTTCCCATTGATTGCAATGTAAAAACTGCATTTTTCAGTAGCTCAATTTCTTTTAAACCTTCAGCACTAGCGTTTTTCACATTATTGGATTACCACATTCCCAACATTCTTGATAACAGTTATTATTCTCTTATGAATAGAAATAAAAATATCACACAAAGTGTATTTTCCTGTTGATTTTAATTTAAACATCCATTTTTCTTTTCACTATATCTCAATTGCTATTAAAGCTACAGCCATGCCGTTTAGCATATTGTGGAAAAATTTACAGTTCTATAATGTATAGAAGAGAATGTATCACACAAAGTGAGAACTCTCTTTGATTTTATTTGAAAACTTTATTTTTCTTATTGCTATATCTCAATTTCTAATATAGCTACTGCCATGCCGTTTTGGGCATGATAGGAGAATCTCATTCCCTACATCTTTCGAAAAATTTGCAGCTCTATGTTGTATAGGAGATAAAATATCGCAAGAAGTGGTTGTTTTCCTAATGATTTCAATTTAAAAACTCCATTTTTCTTTTTGCTATATCTCCATTTCATTTGCATAAGATTGGAGTACCTCATTCTCTGCACTCTGTCAAAAATTTACAGTTCTGCCTTCTATAGTGGAGAAAATATCACACAAAGTGTTTTCCTGTTAATTTCAATGCAAAATTTCTTTTTGCTATATCTTAATTTCTATTAAAGCTACAGCAATGCCGCTCTGCACATGATTGAAGTACCCCATTCCCTACATTATCACAAAATTTTACAGTTCTATGTTTTATAGGAGAAAAAGCAGTCCACAAAGTGTGTTTTCTCATTGATTTCAATATAAAAACTCCATTTTTATTTTTGCTATATATATATATGCTATACATATATATATAGCATATACATATATATATATATATATATATGTATATATATACATATATATATATATATGCTATACATATATATATGTATAGCATATATACATATTAAAGGTGCAGCCATTTTGTTTTGCAAATTATTAGAGTACATTATTCCCTACATTCTCACAAAAGTTTAGAGCTCTATGTTTTATAGGAGAAAAAATATCGAACAATGTTTCTTTTGCTATTGATTTAAAGGTAAAAATTCAATTTCTCTTTTTGCTATATCTCAATTTTTATTAAACCTACAGCCATGCCGTTTTGCATATGATTGGAGTACCACATTCCCAACATTATAAATAAAAGTATTAACTTTATTATTGATAGGATAGATAATATTGCACAATATTTTTTCCTATTGGTTTCAATATAAAAACTCCATTTTTCTGATTGTTGTATGTCAATTTCTATTAAAGCTACAGCCATGCCGTTTTGCTTATGATTTGAGTACCTCATTTCCTACATTCTCACAAAACTTTACAGTTCTATGTTGAATAGGAGAGAAAATATCAAACAAAATGTGTTTTCCTATTGTTTTTAATGTAAAAACTCCATTGTTCATTTTGCTATATCTCACTTTCTATTATAGAGCAATAGCCATGCCGTTTTGCACATCGTTGGATTTCCACATTTTCAACATTTGGGATAAAAGTTGTAATTATATTATGCATAGGAAAGAAAATATTACGTAAAGTGTGTTATTCCATTAATTTAAATGTAAAACTTACGTTTTTCATAAAAATATATCTTTATTTTTATTAATGCTACAGCCATTCCGATTCCACATGATTTGAGTACCTCATTCATTAAATTCTTCGAACAATTTACAGTTCTACGTTGTATTGGAGAGAAAATATCACAAAAAGAGTGTTTCTCATTGATTTCAATGGAAAACCATTATTTCTCTTTTTGCTGTATCTCAATTTCTACTAAAGCCACAGCCATGCCGTTTTGCTCATGATTGGTTTACCACATTCCCAGCATTCTGGATAAAAGTTTTCATTCTAATATGTATGGAAAAGAAAATATCGCAGAAAGTGTGTTTTTCCATTGATTTCAATTTAAAAACTTCATTATTCTTGTTGCTGTATCTCAATTTCTATTAAAGCTACAGCCATGACGTTTTGCACATGATTGCAGTACTTCATTCCGTACATTCTTGGAAAAATTTACAGTTCGATGTTGTGTAGGAGAGGAAATATCGCACAAAGTGTGCTTTCTCAATAATTTCAATGTAAAAACTCCATTTTTCTTTTTGCTGAATCTCAATTTCGATTACAGAAGCATTTCACTATCTTTTCACTTCTACGTTGTAAACAAGAAATAATATAGCACAAAGTGTGTTTTCCTAATGATTTCAATGTAAACACTCCATCTTTCATTTCTGCTGTATCTTAATTTCTATTAAAGCTACAGCGATGCCGTTTTGCACATTTTTTACAAAAATTTACAATTTTGTACAGAAGAGAAAATATCTTACAAAGTGTGTTTTACCTTTGATTTCAATGTAAAAACTTAATTTTTTTTTATCTAATTTTCTATTAAAGCTACAGCCATGCCATTTTGCACATGATTAGAGTACCACATTCTCAGCATTCTGAATAAAAGTTATTATTCTATTATGGGTAATAAGGAAAATATTGCAAAAAGTATGTTTTCCTTTTGATCTCAATGTAAAATCCATTTTTCATTTTGCTTAAGCTACAGCTGGGACGTTTTGCACATGATAGGTGTACCTCATTCCCTACATTCTTGAGAAAATTTAGAGTTCAATGTTGTATAGGCGAGAAAATGTCGTACACAGTGTGTTTTTCCATTGATTTCAAATTAAAAACCATTTTTCTTTTTGCTATTTCTCAATATCTATTAAACTGACAGCCATGACGTTTTTTGCACAAGTTTGGAGTACTTCATTCTCTACATTCTCACAAATATTTACAGTTCTAGGTTGTATAGGAGAGAAAATATTGCACAAAGTGTGTTTTCATATTTATTTCAATGTAAAAACCATTTTTCTTTTTTGCTATTTCTGAATTTCTATTAAAGCAACAGCCATTACGTTTTGCACCAGATTGGAGTATCGCATTCCCTACATTCCTGCAAAAATTTACAGTTCTATGTTGTATAAGAAAGAAAATGTCATACAAAGATGTTTTCATGTTGATTTAAATGTAAAAACCATTTTTCTTTTTGTTAAACGTTATTTTCCATTAAAGCTACAGCCATGCCGTTTTGTGTATTATTGGAGAACCACATTCCCAACATTCTGGACATAAATTATGATTCTATTATGTATAGGAAAGAGAATATTGCAAAAAGTGAGTTTTCTGATTGATTTAGATGTAAACACTCCTTTTTTCTTTTTTGCTATATCACAATTTCTATCAAAACTACAGCCATGCCGTTTTCTACATTGTATAGGAGAGAGAAAATATTGCACAAAGTTTGTTTCCCTATTGAATTTAATTCAAAAACTCCATTTTTTTACTATATCTCAATTTCTATCTATGATACAGCCATGCCGTTTTGCACATGATTAGAGTACCACATTCCCAACATTCAGGATAAAAGTTATTATTCTATTAAGTATAGGAAAGAAAATGTTGCACAATTAGTGTTTTCCTATTGATTTCAATTTATAAACTCCATTTCTGTTTTTGCTATATCTCAATTTTTTATTAAAGCTACTTACATGCCGTTTTGCACATGATTGGAGTACCTCAATCCCTGCATTCTTGTAAAAATCTACAGATCCATGTTGCGTAGGAGTGAATATATCGCACAAAGTAGGTTTTATCATTATTTCAATGTAAAAACTTCATTTTTTGTTTTGTTATATCTCAATTTATGTTAAAGCAACAGCCATCCCGTTTTGCATATGATTAGAGAACTTCTTTCCCTACTTTCTCGATAACATTTACAGTTCTATGTTCTATAACAGATAATTTTGCTCAGAGTGTGTTTATAGTTAATTTTAATGTAAAATCTCCATTTGTCTTTTTTATATATCTCAATTTTTATTAATGCCACAGCCATTCCATTTTGAACATGACTGGAGTACCACATTGTCAACATTCTGACTAAAAGTTATGATTCTATTATGTATAGGAAAGAAGATGTATTTGAGAAAGTGATTTTTCTCATTGATTTGTGTAAAAACTATATTTTTCTTTTTACTGTATCTCAATTTCTATAATAGCTAGTGCCATGATGATATGCACATGATTAGAGTACCAGGATATCGCACAAGGTATGATTACCCATTGATTTTAATTTAAAAACGCCATTTTTCTTTTTGGTATATCTCAATTTCTATTTAGGCTAAAGCTTTGATGTTTTGCCTGTGATTGGAGCACCTCATTACCTACATTCTCCCAAAAATATTCTGATCTATGTTGTATAGTAGAGAAAATATCACACAAAGTATTTTTTCTCATTATTTTAAAGGCAAAAACTATATTTGTTGTTTTGCTATATCTCAATTTCTATTAACGCTACAGCCATTCCGTTCTGCACATGATTGGAGTACCTTATTCCCTACATTCTTGTAAAAATCTACAGTTATATGTTGCATAAAAAAGAAGATATCGCACAAAGTTTGTTTTCCCATTGATATCAATGTAAAATCTCCATTTTACGTTTTGCTATATCTCAATATCTATTTAAGCTAGAGCCATGCCACTTTGCACATGATTGGAGCACTTAATTCCCTAAATTATTACAACAATTGACAGATCTATTTTTTATGGGGGAGAAAATAATGCACAAAATGTGTTTTTTCTTGGATTTCAATGTAAAAACTCCATTATTCTTGTTGTTATATCACAAATTCCATTAATGCTACAGCCATGCAGTTTTGCACATGATTGGTGTACAGCATTCCCAACCTTTTGCATTGTATTAAATGCAAACGGTCTATTTCTCTTTTTGCTAAACCTCAAATTGTATTAATGCTAAACCATGCCGTTTTGCAGATGATTGGAGTACCTCATTCCCTACATTCACACAAAAATTTACAGTTCAATGTTTCTAGAAGAGAAAAATAACGTACAAAGTGTGTTCATCCATTGATTTAAATACAAAACCTCCATTTTTCTTTTTGCTATAACTGATTTTCAATTAAAGCTTAAGCCATGCAATTTGGCACATGATTGGAGTGCCTCATTCACTACATTCTCACAAAAATATACAGTTCTATGTTGTATTGCAGATAAAATATAGCACAAAGTCTGTTTTCCTATTGATTTCACTGAAAAATCTATTTCTCTTTTTGATATATCTCAACTTCTATTATATATACAAAAATGCTGTTTTCCACATGTTTGGAATACCTAATTTCCTACATTCTTGCAATAATTTAAAGTTATATGTTTTATAGGAGGGAAAATATAACACAAAGTTTTTTTCCAATTGATTTCAATGTAAAAACCATTTTTCTTTTTGCCAAACCTCAATTTCTATTAAAGGTACAGCCATGACGTTTTGAACTATATTGAAGTACGTCATTTCCTACTTTCTTGCTAAACTTTACAGTGCTGTGTTTTATAGGGAAGAAAATATCACACAGCAGGTTGTTCAATTGATTTCAATTAAAAAACTCATTTTTTCTGTTTGCTATATTTCAATTTTATTAAAGCTACAGCCGTGCCGTATTACACATGATTGGAGTTCCACATAATCAACATTCTGGAGAACAGTTATGATTCTATTATGTGTAGGAATAAAAACTTTGCACAGAGAGTATTTTCCCATTTATAACAATGTTAAATCTCCATTTTTCTTTTTTCTACATCTCAATTTCTAATAAAGCTGCTGCAATTCTGTTTTGCACATGATTGGAGTACCACATTCCCAACATTCTGGATAAAAGTTCTGATTCGATTAGGTATAGAAGTTAAATTATTGAACAAGTTAATTTTCCCATTGATTTTAATGTAAAAACTCTATTTTTTTTTACTGTATCTCAAATTCTATGCATGCTACAGCTATGCTGTGTTGCACATTACAGGAGTACCTTATTTCTTACATTCTCGATCAATTTACAGTTCTATATTGTAAAGGAGTTAAAATATTGCAGAAAGTGAGGTTTCCCATTAATGTGAAGTTAAAAACTCTCTAATATAGCTAAAGCCATGCCGTTTTGCAAATGATTGGAGTACCTCATTCTCTACATTCTCACAAAAATTTAAAGTTCTATGTTGTATAGGTGAGAAAATATCCCCCAAAGTGTATTCCTGCTGTAAAAACTCCATTTTTCTTTTTGCTATATCTCAATTTCTAAAGAAGCTACAGCCATGCCGTTTTACACATGATTGGAGTGCTGCATTCCCAACATTCTGGATAAAAGTAATGAAATATTACACAGAAAATATTACACAAAGTGTGTTTTCCCATTGATTTCAATCTCCATTTTCCATTAACTGTATTTCGATTTCCATTAAAGCTACAGGAATGCCGTTTTGCATGGGATCCAGAACGTTTGCCACCTGACATTTCGCCCCTGGGTACTTTTTACTTCTGGAGCTTTTGCCCCCACACATTTCGCCCCTGGGACGTTTCAGTCCCAAACATTTCACATCTAGGAGGGCAAATGGCCATCTTTTTGTTATTTGTTGTTATTTCATTTTAGGTAAGGTTAAAGTAAAGGGATAGTTCCAACTGACCCTTGAGTAAATGCCAGCCCTTGATTTTTACCTTATTTTAGCTGGCTTTTTTGATATTCCGTTTTTACCTAGAAAAACAGCATTGTTCGTTCAGACCTTTTTCTGAGTGTTTTAAGGAATAGGTTAGGTGAAAATTCAGCAATATCAGCAAGAATGCTACACATTGTGGAGGACATCAATGGTAGAAATTTAATAGACTTTCTAAATGGCATAGCCTAAATATCTGGAAATTCAATTTACCATCTAATAAAAAAATGAAATGATTTTAAAAACCACTAGTGCCCTACAAATCAATGTGTTTCCAGAAAAAAAGGTAGCGTCATGCACATTTGTGAAATTTTATGTTGATAGTTTTAAGAATCGACACTGCCACTATTTTTTTAAGTGCAATTTGGCAGACGAATATCACTTAAAAGACTTTGATGATGTAAATTTTACGTTTTAAGTTTGCGTTTACGTCGTTTAACGGCCATTTACCTTTCCAGCGTGAAAACATTCGAGAAGCGAAATGTTCAGGGGCGAAACGTTGGAGGCAAAATGTCGGGGGCGAAATGTCGGAGGCGAAATGTTGGGGGTGAAACTTCAGTAAACCGTTTTGCACATCACTGGACTACAACATTCCCAACATTCTGAATAAAAGTTGTGATTCTCTTATGTATAGCAATAAAAATATTCCTCAAAGTGTGTTGTCCCATTGATTTCAATGTAGAAACTCTATTTTTCTTTTTGCAATATTTTAATTTCTCTAAAAGCTACAGCCAAGCCATTTTGCACATAATTGGAGTACCTCATTCCCTACATTCCCAAAAAAATTTAAAGTTCTATGTTGTGTAGGAGAGAAAATATTACATAAATTGTGTTTTCCTATTGATTTCAATCAAAATACTCTATTTTTCTTTTTGCTATATCTCAATTTCTATTAAAGCTGCAGCCATGCCGTTTTGAACATGATTGGAGTGCATCATTTCTTACATTCTTGGAAAAATTTGCAGATGTATGTCGTATAGGAGAGAAAATATCGCACAAAGTGTGTTTTCCCATTGATTTCAATGTAAAAACTTAGCTGTATCTCAATTTCTATTAAAGCTCCAGCCATGCCCTTTTGCACACGAATAGAGTACCATATTCCCAACACTCTGGATAAAGTTGTGATTCTGTTATTTAACGGAAAAAAATTCTCACACAAAGTGTATTTTCTTATTCATTTCAATGGAGAAACTGCATTTTTCATTTTGGTTTTTCTCAATTTCTGTTAGAGCCACAGCCATGCCGTTTTGCTGATGATTGAAGATTTCCCATGGATTTCAATGTAAAAACTATATTTTTATTTTTGCTATATCTTAATTTCCATTAAAGCTACAGTAATGCTGATTTAAAGATTATTGGAGTACCTCATTCCCTAAATTCTAACAAAAATTTACAGTTCTTTGTTGTACATGATAGAAACTATCGCACAATGTGTATTTTCCAATTGATTTCAATGTAAAAACTATATTTTTCGTCTTGCTATATCTCAATTTCTATTAAAGGTGTAGCCACGCCGTTTTGTACATGATAAAAGTACCACTTTGACTACATTCTAGCTAAAATATGCTGTTCTATCATGCATAGGATACAAAATGCACAAATTGTGTTTTTCCATTGATTTCAATGTAAAGACTCCATTTTTGTGTATCTCAATTTCTATTAAACCTGTAGCCATGCCGTTTTGCACATGTATAGAGTACCACATTCCCTACAATCTAGCCAATATTTGCAGTTCTATCATGTATAGTAAATAAAATGCACAAAGTGAGTTTTCCCATTGATTTTAATGGAAAAACTTCATTTTTCTTTTTGCTATATCTCAATTTTCTTCAAAGTTACAGCCATGCCGTTTTGCACATTATTAGAGTATTACATTCCCTACATTCTCAAAATGATTTGTGGTTCTATTATGTATATGATTGAAAATATTGCACAAAGTGTGTTTTCCTGTTGATTTCACAGTAAAAACTCCACTTTTCTTTTAGCTTTGCCTCAATTTCCATTAGAGATACGTCCATGCAGTTTTGTACATGGTTGGAGTACCACATTCCAAACATTCTGGATAAAAGTTATAATTATATTATGTATAGAAAAGAAAATATCGCACAAAGTGTGTTTTCCACCGATTTCAATGGAAAAACTCCTTTTTTCATATTTCTATATCTCAATTTCTATTAAAGCTACAGCCATGCCGTTTTCCACATGATTCGAAAACCTCATTCCCTACATTCTCACAAAAATTTACAGTTTTATGTTGTATAGGAGAGAAAATAATGCACAAATTGTGTTTTCTCGTTGATTACAATGTAAAAACTCCATTTTTCTTTGTGATAAATCTCAATTTTTTTAAAGCTACAGCCATGCTGTTTTGCGCATGATTGGAGTACTCTCATTCCCTGAAAGAGGAAACACCTTAAGTATTAGTTTTCCTCCTTGCTATTTAAAATTTAGCCTGCATCTAATGTCTGGTTAGGGCATAGTAAGTTCAAAGAGAAACTGTCGGGTATGACAGACAGAAGTATGATAGGTGAAGAATTTCAAAATAGGGTGTAAAGGATGACGATTATTCCTAAGGGCAGAAGCAAGGATGCGAAGGCAACAGATATAAGACGCAGTATGGTATTGAATCGAACTTGTAAAGATTTGAGGTGGGTCTTGCCAAGACCAGCCAAAAAAGGAGCAGCGAAGGACAACAATGGGAGAACCTTTGCACGAAATAAAACTAAAAGTTTTTTCACCAATAACGTTGACTGGAGACGCTTAAAGAGATAGCTAAGAGAGTTCAGTTTGGAGTATAGAAATCTCGGTGATGGAAAATCTTGAGCTGGGAGTCAAAAAATATTCCATGTTGTCTAAGAAAAGGGGTCCAGTATGAAATGAGGGAAAAATTCTGAGGAAAGAGGTTTCTCTGAGAAGAGATGATCATGTTGGTCTTTGCAACGTTAAGGTGGAGGTTAAGTGAAGAGTACCATGTAGATATCGTGGTAAGTAACTGATCTATAAGAGGAAACAACTCGTAAAGGCGATCTAGTTGCACCGAACTCCCAAAATAATTGTCGTCAGCAAATGACCACAGCTGCCAACCTTCAAATAAAGAAGGGAGGTCAGCCATGGCCACATTGAACAAAATCGGGCCTAGAATCAAACCCTGAGGAACTCCAAAATGAAGGGGAGTCTCTTGAGAAAGGGCTCAAGTCCTGGCTTTACGGAGTCTAAGAAAGGACTTGAGTAGGTTAAGAGGGTAGGGGTTGGAGATAATATTATCTAGGCGGTCGATGAGGCTTGCATGATCGATAGTATTGAATGTTTCTGCCAGGTCAGTTTGTAGTAATAGGTACCCACTACCTGAAGCCAGGGAATTAGAAATAGTAGATAAGAGGGAAAGTGTGACAAAAGAGACAGAAAATTGAGGTCTGGAACTGTACGGCGTTTCTGGAATACTGGAAAGTAAGTCATCCCGAGTGAGGTCATAGATCCAACGTTTGAGGATATGCGAGAACGGGGAAAGAACAGCTATAGGTTGGTAGTTGACTGGATCAGAAAGTGAACCCTGCTTGTGAACAGGAACAATGTAGGACTGCTTCCAAAGAGTAGGAAAGTATCCACAGGCCATACAAGTACTAAGAACATGTAGAAGTAACTTCAGGGTACCATTATCAAAAGATTTGACTACGGTAGCAGGAAGGACATCAGGCACAGTAGAGTAAGAGGATTTTAATTTTGAGATGTAAAGTAATAGAGTAGGTAACTGAAGGGTAGGGGCTATAAATAAAGTAGGTATAAAACTTTTGGCATATAAAGCCACAGGAATTATGGGGACATGAAAGGGATTAGCCATTAGAGTAACTACTGCAGATGCAACAGCATCTGGCACTTGAGTAGGAGTGCTGGTGAAATGCCTGATATATGCCCATAAATTATGGGATGACATATGAGGTGATATGACAGAGGTTTTTGCTTTTCGTATAGCCTACTTAAAATTATGGAGATGAAATGAGAATATAAGGTAGGCTTGAGGAGTAGGATTTAGTTTCCATCTAAGATGGGAAGAAGAACAGAAATTCCGGAGCACTGTTAGAACAGAGCTCACCAGGACTTCAAATTAGAACGAGAGGAGACTTTTTTGTAAGGGCAACATGTAGCAAGGGCTAGGTTAGCTGCTTTAAGAAAAGCATTTGAAAGGAAAAGAGGATCCCTACTTTCCCAAAAGGAGGGAGAACTAAGATGGTGAAGAAGGCCGTTGAACAAAGGTAAATCAATACGCTTATAATCCAGACGGAAAGAGCTAGAATGCTTAGAAATACTCCGATGGTAAGACCTAGAACACTTTGAAGGAAGTGAACAAATAACCTGGATAATGAAATGGTCGAGACGAAAGTCATGAAGTCGGGAAGTTCGGATATGATGAAAATGGGGGGAAACAAAGATTTGATTGAGCAGTGTAGTAGACTGAAGGGTAACCCTTGTTGGTACAGCAAGGATAGGAGCTAGGGAGAATGCTTTTGTAAGGTCAAGCAGTTGTGACAGCACAGCAGTAGAATTTTAAAGCAGTAGAATATTAAATAGCAACAGGCTTAAAGTACTGTCCTGGGAAAGAGCCATCACTTGTTGGTAATGATTCTGGTTCTAAACGCCCTGAATTTTAACCTAGTTGTAACGTATTGATAAATAATGTCCTAAAAATGCCCTGATAACCCATACAACTCTAATTTTTAGAATAGTAATGGAATGGACACTGTATCAACGGCTCTAGAGATATCTAAATATAGTGAATCCAACTGGTGCTTTTTTGAAATGCGTTTGTTATGTTGTCAAAGTGCATCAATAAATTAGATTCAGTTGACATATTTTCTTAAAAACGATGATGAACAGGGTGTTAAAATCATCTACTCCAAGGAACCAATATAACCCAAATTATATTTTCTAAGATCTTTGCAAAAGGTGATATAATTGAAATTGGACAGTAATTGACCATACTCGCCATCAATCCAATTTTAAAAATTGGCAAATCATGGCAGGTCATTCAAATCTGGGGAACAGCCTGAGTTTGTAAGCATTAGGTAAAAAACTCTTCTGGGATAGGTGATATCAAATCCTGGTAAGCCTTGAATAGAACTAAAGGAATACCACACTGATTTCAATATAAAAACCTTTAAATTCAATATAAAAACTCTATTTTTCTTTTTGCTATATTTTAATTTCTATTAAAGATACGGCCATGCCGTTTTGCACATGATTAGAGAACGTAATTCCCCATATTCTCACAAATATTTACTGTTCTTTGTTGTATCGGAGATTACTACATTCCCAAAAATTTCAACAAAAGTAATGATTCTAATATGTATAGGAAATAAATAATTTGACAAAGTGGATTTCAGTTTGATTTCAATGGAAAAACTTCCTTTTTCATTTTGCTATATCTCAACTTCTATTAAAGCCACAGCCATGCCGTTTTGCACAGGATTGGAGTACCCCATTCCCTACATTCTCACAAAAATTAAAAGTTCTATGTTGTTTTAAGAAAAAAACATTTCTCACAAAGTGTGATTTCTGAATGAATTAAATTTAAAACCTCTATTTTTCTTTTTTGCTATATCTTAATTTCTATTAATGCTACAGCCATGCCGTTTTAAACATGATTGGAGTACCTCATTCCTTACATTCTAGCAAAAATTTCCAGTTCTATGTTGTATAGGAGACAAAATATCGCACAGCGTGTTTTCCCAATTATTTAAATGTAAAAACTGCATTTTTCTTTTTGCTATATCTCAATTTTTATTAAACCTACAGCCATGCCGTTTTGAGCATGATTGGAGCACCTCATTCCCTACATTGTAGCAAAAATTTACTCCTTTGCGTTGTATTGAAGAGAAAATATCGCTCTTTGTGTTTTCCCATTGATTTCAATAAAAAAAAATTCTCTTTTTCTTTTTGCTATATTTCAATTTCTATTGAAGCTACCAATATGCTGCTTTTCTGATGATTGAACTACCTCATTTACAACATTCTTGCAAAAATCTACAGTTCTATGTTGTATAGGAGAGAAAATGTCGAACATTCCGTTTGCACATTGATATCAATATAAAAACTCTATATTTCGTTTTGCTATTTCTCAATATTTATTTAAGACATAGCCATGCCGTTTTGCATATGATTGAATTACCTCATTCCCTTCATTGTTGCAAAAATTTACAGTTCTATGTTGTATAGGAGAGAAGATATTGCACAAAGTGTGTTTTCCCATTGATTTCAATCTAAAACCTCAATTTTTCTTTTTACTATACCTCAAATTCTATTAAAGCTACAGTCATGACGTTTTGCACATAATTTGAGTACCTCATTCCTTTATATCTCGAAAAATTTACAGTTCTATGATGCATGGGAGAGAAAATATCGTACAAAGGGTGTTTTCTTATTGATTTCAATGTAAAAACTATTTTTCTTTTTGCTATATCTCAATTTCTAATAAAGCTACAGCCTTACCGTTTTGGGAATGATTGGAACACCTCATTCCCTACATTCTAGAAAAATTTACAGCTCTATATTTCTAAGAAGAGAAAATATGCCACAAAGTGTATTTTTCCATTGAGTTCAATGTAAAAACTTTATTTTTTATTTTGCTATATCTCTTTTCTATTTTGCTCTATTGTTATTTTGCTCTATCTTTTTTATTTTGCTTATTTTGCAGCCCTGCCTTTATGTACATTATTGGAGTACCCCATTTTCTACATTATTGCCAAAATTTACAGTTCTATGTTTTATAGGAGGAAAATATCACTCAAAGTGTGATTTTCCTATTGATTTCAATGTAAATACTCCATTTTTTTTCTTGCTATATCACAATTTCCATTAAAGCTACAGCCATGCCGTATTGTACATTATTGGATTACCTCATTCCCTTCATTGTCACAAAAATTTACAGTTCTCTGTTGTATAGGAGAGAAAATGTCAAACTCTTGGTTTTCACATTGATTTCAATGTAAAAACTCTATATGTCGTTTTGCTATATCTCAATTTTTTTTAAGACATAGCCATACCGTTTTTCACATGATTGGATTACCTAACTCGCTTCATTGTTGCAGAAATTTACAGTTCTATTTTGTATAGGAGAGAAGATATCGCACAAAGTGTGTTTTCCCACTGACTTCAATGTAAAACCTCCATTTATCTTCTTGCTATATCTCAATTTTATCAAAACTACAGCCATACCGTTTAGCACATAATTAGAGTTCCACATTGCCAACATTCTGAATAAAAGTTATGATTCTATTATATAAAGGAAAGAAAATGTTCCAAAAAGTGTGTTTTTGATTCTATTTTAATGTAAAACATCCAGTTTTCTTTTTGCATTATCTGAATTTCTTTCAAAGTTTCATATATGCCGTTTTTCACATGATTGGAGTTCCTCATTTACTATATTCTCAAAAAAATTTACAGCTCAATATTTATAGGGGAGAAAATATTGCACAATTGTTTTTTATTTCATTTCAAAAACTGCATTTTACTTTTTGTTATATCTTAATTACTATTCCAGCTGCAGCCATGCCATTTTGCACATGATTAGAGTACTACATTCTCTTACAATCTAGCCAAATTTGCTATTGTATCATGTATAAAAGAAAAAATGCACAAAGTGCCTTATAAAGTTGATTACAATGGAAAAATTTCGTTTTTCTTTTTTCTATATTTCAATTCTTATTTAAGCTATAACCATGACGTTTTGCACATAATGGAGTACCTCATTCCCTAAATTTTTGCAACAATTTACAGTTCTATGTTTTATAGGAGAGAAAATAATGCACAATTTTTGTTTTCCCATTGATTTGAATGTAAAAACTCCATTTTTCTTTTTGCTATATGTGAATTTCTATTAAAGCTGCAGTCTTGCCTTATGGAGTACCTCATTCCCTACAGTCTCAAAAAATACACAGTTCTATGTTGTTTAGGAAAGAAAATATCGCACAAAGTGGGTTTTCCCATCGTTTTAATTCTAAAACTCTATTTTTCTTTTTGCTATATCTGAATGTCTAATAAAGCTACAGCTATGCAGGTTTGCACATGATTGGAGAACCTTATTCCCTATATTCTGAAAAATTTGAAAAATTGTTGTATAAGAGAGGAAATATCACAAAGGTGTGTTTTCCTATAAAATTCAATGTAAAAACTCTAATTGCTTTGCTATATCTCAATTTCTATTAAACCTACAGCCATGCCGTTTTGCACTTGATTGTAGTACCTCATTCCCTACATTTTCGCAAAAAGTTACAGTTCTATGATTTTTTTGGAGAGAAAATATCACACAACGTGTGTTTTCTCAATGATTTCATTGTCTATTCTGCCTACAGCCATGATGTTTTCCCCAAGATTGGAGTTCGTGCTTTCCTATATTTTTAAAAACTTTACAGTTCTATGTTGTATAGGAAAGAAAGCATTGCACAATTTCAATGATAAAACTCAATTTTTCTTTTTTCTATATCTCAATTTCTATTAACGCTACAGCTTTGCCGTTTTGCCCAGAATTGGAGTACCTCACTTCCTACAATCTCGCAAAAAATTACATTTTTATGTTGTATAGCAGAGAAAATATCGCACAAAATGTGCTTTCCCATTTGATGTTAATATAAAAACTCCATTTTTCTGTTTGCTACAGGTCAATTTCTACTAAAGCTCAAGCTATGCTGTTTTGAACATTATTGGAGTACCACATTCCCTACATTTTGGTTAAAACTTGCAGTTCTATCATGTATAGGACACAAAATGCGTAAAGTGCGTTTTCCCATTGATTGCTATGTAAAAACTCCATTTTTCTTTTTACTATATCTATATTTCTATTAAAGATACATGTCGTTTTGCAAATGGTAGGCGTTCCTCATTCCTTACATTCCCACAAAAATTTACAGTTCTATGTTGCGTAGGAGAGAAAATATCGCACAAAGTGTGTTTTTCCATTGATTTCAATTTAAAATCTTTATTTTGATTTTTGCTATACCTCTTTTTCTAATAAAGCCACCGCCCTGCCATTTTGCACATCATTGGAGTACCACATTCCCAACATCCTGGCCAAAAATTTCTCAGTTCTATCGTGTATAGGAGGCAAAATGCGTTTTCCTATTGATTTCAAAGGCAAAACTTCGTTTCTTTTTTTGCTATTTCCCAATTTCTTTTTAAGATTATTTATAAGACAATTTACAGTTCCATGTTGTATAGAAGAGAAAATCTCGCCCTAGGTGTTTTTTCCAATTGATTTTAATGGAAAAACCTTATTTTTTTATGCTTTATTTAATAATTTGTTTAAGCTACAGCCATTCCGTTTTGCACATGATTGGAATACCTCATTCCCTATATTTTCACAAAAATTTACTGTTCAATGTTTTATAGGAGAGAAAATATCGTACAAAGTGTGTTTTCCCATTGTTTATAATGTAAAAACTTCATTTTTCTTTTTGCTATATCTCAATTTTTATTAAAGCTACAAGTTTTTCACATGACTGGATTACCACATTCCAAAAATTCTTTTAAAAAGTTATGATTCTATTATGTATAGGAAAGAAAATATGGAATGAAGTGTGTGGTTTCCCATAGATTTTAATGGAAAAACATAAGTTTTCTTTTTGCCATATTTAATATTCTATCAAAGCAACAACCATGCCATTTCTCACATGAATGGAGTACCTCATTCCCTACATCATCTCAAAAATGTACAGTCCAATTGTGTATAGGAGACAAAATGTTGCACAAAGTGTGTTTTTTCAATGTTTTTAATGCTAATCTCAATTTCTATTAAAGCTACAGCCATGCCATTTTGCTCATTATTTGAGTACCTCATTCCCTGCATTCTCGCAAAGATTTACAGCTCTATGTTCTATCCCTACATTCTGACAAAAATTTATGTTCTGTGATGTATAGGAGTGGAAATGCCGCACAGTGTTTTCTTATTATTTCAACGGAAAAACTTTCATTTTTTGTAATATTTAAATTCTATTAGAGATACAGCCATACCGTTTTGCATAGGCATGAAGTACAGCATCCTCCACATTCTGGCTGATATTGACCATTATGGGATGTTTAGGAGAGAAAATAATTCAAGAAGTGTGTTTCTTTATTCATATCAATGGATAACGATATTTTGCCATATCTCAATTTCTATTAGAACTAAACCCAGGTCATTGTGCGCCGGAATGGACTACAAAATTCCCTATACTCTGGCAAAAATGTTCATAATTAACACAAAAGTGATTTTTTGCAATAATGAAGTAAACTTCCAATCTTCAATCTTTTTTCCTACCAATTTCATTGTATTTTACAAATAAGGACTCCATGAGTGTGTTAATTAAATTTCCATAGTGTACAGAATGCTAATTAGTCAGCAAATGTAGTTGAAGTTCACATGAAATAACAGTTTTTATTCTCAGCTCCTATGTGCCTTAAGCCTCACAATATATTGGCATGCGCTTAGGCTAATAATAATATTGGGGTGGTGCAATTGCATGTTCTGAACCAGATTTTCATAGTCTTCACTCTTAATGCACTCATACGTTATTTATAAGGGAGTGAATTTTTGTCAGATTTCACCAATCCAAATCTGTATCTCAAAAACTGACATATAAGTGCTGCACTTTTTTGTTCTAACACTGTCATTACCCAGGTATAGGGTTCTACATATCTGAATATTGCAACATTTATTCATTACATGTTATCAATAGTTCTTTAAATTAAAAATCTTATTGGAAAAGGTTTTGAGTATTTTATTCCTATGTAACATCATATTTTATACACAATAATGATGTATCTCATTTTGATTTAATATGAAGACTACCATTAGTATCTTGTGGGCATCAAATGGATGTAACTGGTATATCAGAATATATATATTCTCCATACACATTAGTCAATTTGGCCACTTACACCCATGAAAAGATGTTGGGCTGTTTGGAATGTTGCTGGGGGAGTGGATAACTAAAAATATAACTGTTTGAGGAGTAGAAGTTCTGCATAGCAATAGCAATATATAAGTTATGAAATGTGGAAAACAAAATGTTAAAATCTTCAAACAGGACGTCACTTGCATAACATTCTATAATTCATATAATCATTGTCACTTTTTTAAAATATCAGAAAGTTGTCCAAATCATATCGTTGATAAGGTTTTTGTAGTTATAATAATAAATTGCAGTTTGACGATGTTATGTTTGCCAATGGTGACACCATGTTGAAAGCACCTGTTCTTGTTAAGCAACATTGGGCAAGGTAGTGCTGGGATGGGTGACTGCTTAGGAATTCCTGGTGCTATTGGCTAACTTGCTTTTGGCATTTCTTTTGTTATTTTTTCACATCATGAAACTGTTGGAATTCATGTGGAAATTCATGCATTTCACTTCAATGAGGATGAATTGAGATAACACATTGGGATCTGGAAATTGTTTTAATGAGAAAGCTGTATTCCTAAAGTGAATGCCCTTACATCATTGTATAAGGTTAAAATACACTGTTCGATTTTCAACATTGCATTATTGTGCTTTGTTTGAAAATGAAGCATGTTTAAAAGAGAAACACAGGAATTATTTATTTCCGAAGAATCGTAACAAACACAAAAGTGCATGGTGCAATAATGAAATAAA
>JAAFCE010009127.1:19731552-19751413 GCA_013389805.1 Trigoniulus corallinus | reverse complement strand
AAAAATTTAAAATCCACAATCAGTAGGTCACTTGCATAACATTCTATAATTTAAAACATCATTGCCTCTTATTTAAAATATCAGAAAGTTGTGCAAATCATGTCGTTGATAAGGTTTTTGTAGTTATAATAATACACAATTGATTAATTGCAAAACAGCAATCAAATTGCAGTTTGAAGACATTATGTTGCCAATAGTCATACCATGTTAAGAGCACCAGTTCTAGACTGATCACTGCAGTTAAGCAACATTGGGCCAGGGTAGTACTGAGAAGGGAATTCCTTGAAGAAGAGCCACTTGGGAACTCCTGGGAAGCCACTTGGGAATTCCTGGTGCTATTGGCTGATTTGCATTTGGCATTTCTTTTGTTTTGTCATGAAACTGTTGGAGTTTCTTGCATTTGGAAATTCATGCATGTTACTTTAATGGGGATGAATGGAGATAACACATTGGGATCTGGAAATTGTTTTAATGAGAAAGTTGTATTTCTTAAGTAGCAAATTAATCAATGGCATTTAATTCCAACATTAAATTATATTACAAGAATGTCAGAAGTCTATGATCAAAAAGTTCTTCATTTATGGCTAATATGTATCTGTATAGGTGCGACGTTATTGCACTGGCAGATACTTGGCTATCTGCAGATTTAAATTCCTATGATTATTTCCCACTTAAGTATAAGGTCTACACTTTAGACAAATCACTCTCATATTTTGGGGGCAGAATACTGACTGCTATTAATTAAAATACGTTAGGAGGCAACATTCATTTACTTGCAGACTTAATTGTACAAGATCATATATTAGCTATCTCTTTAAGGACTGGACAATATAGTCAGTTAACTTTAGTAGCTTGTTATCTCTCACCTGCACTACCATCCACATAATTCACATAAATAGTAGGCCTCTTGGTCACAAAGCTGGCTGATTGCTCATCAGTATCTGTTGGCAGACTTTAATGTCCCCCCAAATTAATTGGTCATTGTCAACACCAATATATTATGGTTCATTGCACTCAATTAAAGCTTACTTCTTAATTGCAGTATCTACTTTTGTGAAACTGCATCAGTGTAATTCAGTCAGGAATTCAATTAATCAACTATTAGACCTGTGTTTCTCTGGCTTGCAGTGCTATGTTGAAGAAGCCCCTCCAATGTCTAATGTGGATAATTACCACCCTTCCTTACTCATTAAGTTACAAATTGACAACCAATTTTTCCAAAAATCCAGGTCAAGGGTGGGGAAAAGGAGATCCAATTGGCAAGCATGTAACTACTATCAACTTTATCACTCATTAAATCAGGCTGATTGGAAGTGTGATAGGTCTGATCTTGACCCAACTTCCACTGTGGAACACTTCTATAATACTCTGAGGGAAATTTTATCCAGGTGCATACCAGTAAGGTCATCAATAAGACGATTTCCAAATTATCCTGTTTGATTTAATCATGAACTAATACAATGTATTAGTCTTAAGAGGGGATTCCACATTCAAAATAAATATCACCCCTCACTGGCTAATAAGTTTTTGTTTACTGAAGCTAGGGCAAAAGTTAAGGGTTTATTAATACGAGACAGACATTATTTTATGGAAACGTTACTTTTAAAGCAGCAATCCCCTCAGTCGTTTTGGACAATGTACAAACGTCTTACTACAACAGGACCTGAGAGCCTTGTACTTCTTAATCAAAATGAATTAGTATCTGACAGATAAGATATTGCTGATCTGTTTTGGAACTACTATGCAAATCAACTTAATTCAATATCTTCAGTTGCAAATTGGATTCACTACCCTTATAATTTGCCAGATGGAGGTGATGCTCTCAATTTGGACCTTATAACCCCAGCTGAGGTTTGGCATTCTCTGCAGAAATTGAAACCATCATTCACTCTAGGCCCATGCATGATTCAGGAGCGATGAACTGTGCTGGACACACCAGTTCTCATCTGATCACTGAAGTTAAGCAACGCATGCCCAGTTAGTACTGACATGGGTGGTCGCTCAGGAAAGCTGGGTACTGCTAATACCCAATAATCGTTGCATTAGTGTAGTGTCTGTGCAGTATATGCATTAGAACTATACAGTGGATGGGTCTCTAATGACCTCGTAGTTGACGGGACCTTAAACTCAAAACAAAAAAAAAACAGGCATGATTCCACCAATTATCCTACAGGCTTATAGGGAGTGTCTGGCACCAGTGTTAGCAAAGTTATTTACTCTTTGTCTACAACAACATTTTATCCCTCCAGAATAGTGATCTGCCCATATACTGCCCATATTTAACAGTGGATCATGCTATGATGTAGCAAATTATTGGCTCATTTCTGTTTCTTCATCAGTAGCTAAGACTCTGCAATGAATTATTAAAAACAAATTAGCAATTTGGAGTGAAAAAATTTTGCACCCTGCACAGCATGGTTTCAGAAAGGGAAGATTGACAGAATCTAACCTGTTTGTAGGTTGATACTATAACAACTGCATTTCATAACAAACAGCAGGTGGATGCCTTATACCGGGATATGTTTAAAGCATTTGATAGGGTATCCATCCCACTGCTGATGGATAAATTGTCATATGATGGAATTTCTGGTAATTTGTTAAAGTTCCAGGGAGATTACTTATCCCTCAGATTAAAATACATTAAGAATGGGCATGTAGTGGGTAGTCACTGCTACCCACAAAAAGTGGGGCTTCCTAAGGGGAGTGCATTGAGCCCACTACTATTTAATATTTACTTGAATGATTTATATTCTAATATTTCCCCAGACGTTAGTTGTTTGGGTTTTGCAGATGATCACAAGCTCATTAAAGTAATATCAAAGAGTCAATCAACTTCTCTATAAAAGAAAGAACTAAATGAGGTGGAATGTTGGTTAGGACATAACAATCTTCTCCTTAATCACTTTAAAACTAGTATTATGCCATTTTATTGGATATGTGCACCTACAATTCATCCTTATACATTCTTAGATGGTACACAGGTCCCAAGAAGTTCTGTAGTTATGGACCTAGGTATTTATCTTGATCCTAAATTGAAATTTCAATTTCACCTTCACAACCTTTACCTAAGAGTTAGGCGTGCATATAATGCTCTGAATTATGTTAAGGGTATGAAGTATTTTCCTGAATTGCTATCTTCTCTTTTTATGACCCTAATCAAACATTGCATTTTCTATGGGATAGTGTGCTGGTCATTATGCAAACAATCCCATTGGACAAAGTTACAGAAATTGCATGATATGGCTGTATTCCCCATGATGATGGCAAATCATCAACTTGAAAACTCAAGAATTATGGGAGATGAATTATTAATAAGGAATTTTATAATATATTCTAGGGTATTATTGTACTATCGTTTGTGGAGAAACCACATTGACTGCCCAAGTATACAGTCAAAACTACATTTCTTCATCCCCAGTCATCCATCTCAACAAAGTTACCTCTTTGCCCATGTTAGGAACATCTAAAAATCCTATATTTTTAGCCCAGCGAGATTTCAATATTCTGGCTCTGACAGTTGATGATTTGTATCTATCTCAGCTAGCTTTTAAGACAAAATTTTTGGCAAGACTAATGTGATCTCATCCAAAGTGTTAATAATAGGGTATATTTAAAAGCTAAATTACCTTCTAGTGATAAGCTGTTAAATCTCTATCATAGTTTGATCAATAGAGTATGTTTGAAAATTTAAGAGCTCATTGATAATCTCTCAAATCAATATACTTATTGTGTTAAAGCTATGCCCATGCAGTGCACCTTCCTGTACCGTCTTTCACCCTCTAGGTTCCCATCATCAGCCTAAAATTCTTCTTGGCATCCACTTTGTAAAATAATACTGTTAATATGGATGTAAAATGCTTTTACATCATTGTAAAAGGTTAAAATATACAGATCAAATTGCAAAATTTCATTATAGTGCTTTGTTTGAAAATGAAGCATGTTTAATAGAAAAACACAGCAATTATTTATTTCAGAAAAATTATAACAAACACAAAAGTGATTTGAGCAATAATAAAATTAACGTCTAATCTACAGTGTTATTTCCTCTCAATTTCAGGGAATGGAACCAATGAGGATCTCATCAGTGAGTAAATGGTTGATTTTAGCATAGTACAGAATGCTCATTAATCAGCATATATAGTTGAAGTCAAGACATAATAGTTTTACTTCTCGACTCCTATGTGCCATTAAGCATGGTAGTATATAGGCATGTGCTTCATCTTATATTAATATTGGGATGGTGTGATTGCAGGTTCTGAACAAACTTTTCCCAGTGTTTACTCTCAATGTGAAACATAAGTTATTTATCAGAGAGGGATGTTTTGGAAGCTTTCACCCATCCAAATCTGCATCTAAAAAACTGACATATATGTACTGCACCATTTTGTTTACACACTCTGTCATTCCTTACGTGAAGGGTTCTACATATGAGAATATTCCAATATTTATTTGTTGCACGTTATCAACAGTTCTTTAATTTAAAAATCTTATTGGAAAAGGTTATGAGTATTTTATTCCTATGTGACATCATATTTTCTACTCAATACTGTTGTATCTCTTTTTGATTTTCTATTAAAAGTACTATTAGTATTTTGTGGGCATTATTGGGGTGTAACTGGTACATTAGACTAAATGCATTCTCCATAGACATTAGTCAATTTAGCAACTTAATTCCACAAAGAGATTATGGGCTGTATGGAATGTTACTGGTGGAGTGGATAACTAGAAATATAACAGTGCATGAGGATTAGAAGCACTGTGTAGTAATCTTCACAACAGCAATAAATAAGTGATGAGATGTGGAAAACAAAAATTTAAAATCTGCAAACAGTAGGTCACTTTCATAACATTCTATAATTTAAATCATAAATGGTTCTTATTTAAGATATCAGAAAGTTTTGCAAGTAATGTCGTTAATAAGGGTTTGTAGTTGTAATAATACATAATTGATGAATTGTGACACAGCAATCAAATTGCAGTTTGAACCCATTTTGTTTGCCAATGGCAATACCATGTTGAAATTACCAGTTCTTATCTGAGGACTGCAGTTGAGCAACATTGCGCCAGGGTAGTACTGAAATTGGTGTCCACTCTGGAATTCCTGGTGCTATTGTCTGATTTGCATTTGGCGGTCCGTTTATTATTTTTTCACGTCATGAAACTGTTTATAGCGTGTTGAAATTCATGCGTTTTACTTCAATGGGGATGAATTAGATAACACATTGGGATAAGGAAATTGTTTTAAGGTCAATGCAGTATTCCTAAAGTGATTGCTGTCACATCATTGTAAAAGGTTACAACACACTAAGCGATTTCCAACATTGCATTATGGTGCTTTGTTTGAAAATGGAGCATGTTTAACAGAAAAAAACATAAATTATGTATTTCAGGAAAATCATAACAAACACATAAAGGATTGGCACAATAATGAAGTAAAATTCCAATCTACAATCTTTTTTCCTACCAATTTCATTATATTTTACAAATGAAGACTCCATGAGTGTGTTTATTGGTTTTTTATAGTGTACAGAATGCTTATTAGTTGGTAAATGTAGTTGAAGTTAAAACAAAATGAAAGTTTTAATTCTCACCTTTTATGTGTTACTAAGCCTTGCAATATATTGGCATGTACTTAGGCTAATACTAATATTGGGGTGGTGTAATTGCATATTCTTAACCAGATTTTCATAGTCTTCACTCACAATGCACTCATACGTTATTTATAAGGGAGTCAATTGCAGCTTTCACCAATCCAAATCTGTATCTCAAAGACTGACATATAAGTGCTGCACTTTTTTGTTCACACACTGTAATTACCAATGTGATAGGTTCTATATATAAGAATATTGCAACATTTATTCATTACATGTTATCAATAGTTCTTTAAATTAAAAATCTTATTGGAAAAGGTTGAGAGTATTTTATTCCTATGTAACATACAAAGAGATCCATCATACTGATGTATCTCATTCCCAATAAACATAATAAAATATTAGCATGTGCTTTGTCTCAAATTTATCTTAAGATGGTGCTATTGCAGGTTCTGAACAAGCTTTTCACCGTCTTTACTCTCAGTGTACACATAAGTTATTTATCAGGAAGTGAATTTTTGGTGGCTTTCACTCCTGTTAATTGGCATGTCTAAAACTGTAATATATGTACTGCAATTTTTTGTTTACACACTCTGTAATTACCTAAATAAAGGGTTCTACATATCACGATATTGCAATAATTTTTTTTTGCACGTTATCAATAGTTCTTTAATTTAAAAATCCTATTAGGAATGGTTTGGAGTATATTAATCCTATGAAACATCATAATTTTTACACAATACTAATGTATCTAATTTTGATTTACAATGAAGAGTGCTATTAGTATCTTGTTGGCATCAATGGGATGTAACTGGTATATCAGACTAAATACATTCCCCATAGATATTAGTCAATTTGGCTACTTAAACCAATGAAAAGATGTTGGGCTTTTAGGAAAGTTACTGGTGGAGTGGATAACTAGACATATAACAGTGTGTGAGGAGGAGACGTTCCATGTGGTAACCTTCACAATAGCAAAAAATAATTGATGAAATGTGGAAAACAAAAAGTTAATATCTGCAAACAGTAGGTCAATTGCATAACATTCTATAATTTAAATTATCATTGCCTCTTATTTAAAATATCAGAAAGTTGTGCTAATCATGTCGTTGATAAGGATTTTGTAGTTTAATAATACACAATTAATTGCAAAACAGCAAATAAATTTCAGTTTGAAGACGTTACACTTGCTGGCGGTCATACCATGTTGAAAGCACCAGGTCTTGTTTGGTCACTGCAGTTAAGCAACATTGGGCCAGGGTGGTACTGAGATGGGTGATAACTTTGGAATTCCTGGTGCTATTGGCTGATTTGCATTTGGCATTTCTTTTGTTATTTTTTCATATTATAAAACTCTAAAAGTTCCTTTCATGTGGAAATTCATGCATTTTACTTCAATGGGGATTAATGGAGCTAACACATTGGGATCTGGAAATTGATTTAATGAGAAAGCTGTATTCCTAAAGTGAATGGTGTTACATCATTGTAAAAGGTTAACATACACAGATTGATTTGTAACGTTTCATTATTATGGTTTGTTTGAAAATGAAGCATGTTTAATAGAAAAACATAGAAATTATTTATTTAAGAAAAATCATAAGAAACACAAAAGTGATTTGTGCAGTAATGAAATAAACGGCCAATCTACTGTGTTATTTCCTCCCAATTTCAGGGAATAGTACCAATTTAAGTCTATCAGTGAGTAAATTAGTGATTTTTGCATAGTATGGAAAGCCAATTCATCTGCATATATAGTTGCATATATAGACATTATAGTTTTACTTCTCCACTGCTATGTGCCACTAAGCTTGTTACTATTTTAGAATGTCCTTTGTCTCATATTAATTTTGGGATAGTTCTATTGCAGGTTCTGAACAAGCTTTTCACAGTCATTACTCTCTATGAACTCATAAGTTATTTATCAGAAAGTGAGTTTTTGGCAGCTTTCACACATCCAAATCTGCATGTCAAAAGCTGACATGTACATACTGCACTTCGTTGTTTACACTCTGTGTCAATAACTATGTGTAGGGTTCAACATATGAGAATATTGCAATATTTATTTGTTGTACGTTATCAATAGTTCTTTAATTTAAAAATCTTCTTGGAAAGGTTTAGAGTATTTTAATCATATGTAACATCATATTTTCTACACTATACTGATGTATCTCTTTTTGATTTACTATAAAGAGTACTATTAGTATCTTGTGGGCATCAATGGGATGTAACTGGTATATCAGAATAAATACATTCTCGATAGACATTAGTCAATTTGGCCACTAAACCCATGAAAAGATGTCGGGCTGTGTGGAATGTTACTGGGCTGGTGGATAACTAGAAATTTATCAATGCATGCAGAAAAGTTCCATGCAGTAATCTTCACAATAGCAATAAATCAGTGATGAAATTTTGAAAAGGAAAAGTTAAAACCTGCAAATAGTAGGTTACTTGCATAACATTCTATAATTTAAATCATCACTGCCTCTTATTTAAAATATCAGAAAGTTGTGTAATCATTTCGTTGATAAGGATTTTGTAGTTGTAATAATACAAAGTTGATTAATTGCAAAACAGCATTCAAATTGCAGGTTGAAGATGCTATGCTTGCCCGTTGGTCATACCAGGTTGAAAGCACAAGTTCTTGTCTGGTCATGGCAGTAAAGCAACATTGGACCAGGGTATTACTGATGTGGGTGACCACTTAGGAATTGCTGGTGCTATTGACTGTCTTGATTTGGCGTTTTGTTTGTTATTTTTTCAAATCATGAAACTGTTAAAGTTTCTTGCATGTGGAAATTCATGCATTTTACTTCAATGGGGCTGAATGGAGATAACACATTGGGATCTGGAATTTGTTTTAATGAGAAAGCTGTAGTCCTAAAGTGAATGCTGGTACATCATTGTAAAAGGTTAAAATACACAGACCAATTTGCTACATTCCATTATTATTCAATGTTTGAAAATGAAGCATGTCTTATAAATTAAAAGTGATTTGTATCTCATCTTGACACAATACTGATGTATCTCATCTTGATTTACTACGAAGAGTGCTATCAGTATCTTGTGGGCATCAATGGGTGGTAACTGGTATATCAGACTAAATACATTCTCTATGGACATTATTCAATTTGGTAACTTAAACCCATGAAAAGATGTTGGGCTGTTTGGAATGTTAGTGGGGGAGTGGACAACTAGAAATATAACAGTGTGTGAGGAGGAGAAGTTCCATGTAGTAATCTTCACAATAGCAATAAATAAGGGATGAGATGTGGAAAACAAAAAGTTAAAATCTGCAAATAGCTCGTCACTTGCAAAACATTCACTAAATTCAATCATCATTGCCTCTTATTTGAGATATCAGAAAGTTGTGCAGATGATGTAATTGATAAGGTTTTTGTAGTTGTAATAATAAACAATTGATTAATTGTGAAAACTATATCAAATTGCATTTTGAAGACATTGTGTTTTGCAAATGGTCATACCATGTTTAAAGCATCAGGTTCCCGTCTAGTCACTGCTGTTAAGCAACATTGGGCCAAAGTGTTACTGAGATGGATGACCGCTTAGGAATTTGTGGTGCTATTCGCTTATTTGCAGTTGGCATTTCTTTTGTTATTTTCTCACATCATGAAACTGTTAGAGTTTTATTTATTTGGAAATTCCTGCTGTTTACGTTAATGGGGATGAATAGCGATAACACTTTGTGATCAGGATAATAACTTAATAAGAAAGCTGTATGCTGTTACACAGATTGCAATGTTGAAATTGCCAGTTCTTATCTGGTCAATGTAGTTATGCATCGTTGGGCCAGTGTAGTACTGAGTTTTGTGATCACTTAGAAATTCCTGTTGCTATGTGTTGAATTGCATTGGGTATTCCTTTTGTTATTATTCTCACATCATGAAACCTCTAAAGTTTCTTGCATGTGGAATTTCATGCATTTTACTTCAAGGGGGATAAATGGAGATAAAACTTTGTTATGAGGAAATTATTTTTTTTGGAAAGCAGTATTCCTAAAGTGAATGCTTTTTCATCATTGTAAAAGGTTAAAATACACTGATCGACTTCCAATATTGTATTATAGTGATTTCTTTCAAAAAGATACATATAAATAGAAAAATACAGCTATTATTTATTTCACAAAATTCTTCACAAACACAAAAGTGATTTGTGTAATATTGAAATAATCGAATTTTGGGGAATGTGCAAAAAGCTAAGTAATGTGCAAATACTATCGTATTCAATACATGATATCAGTTTTACTTCTTAGCTCCAATGTGCCACTTAGTATGGCAATGTAATGGCCTGTGATGGGGTCATAATACTAATCCTGGGGTGGTGTTATTGCAGGTTCTGAACCAGCCTCTCACTTTCTTTACTATTAATGAACACATTAGTTATTTATAAGGGAGTGAATTTTCAGCAGCTATCACCCAACCAAATTTGAATCTTAAAAACTGACATATAAGTACTGCAGATTTTATATTCACACATTCCAACATTACAAAGGTGATTGATTCTACATTTTTGAATTTTGCAACATTTATTCATTGCATTTTTTCAACAGTTTTTTAATTTAAAATCTTATACTGAAAAGATTGTAGGTTGTTAATTGTTATCTAACATAATGTTTCCTACACAATAGTAATGAATCTTACCTGGATTTAGTATAATGAGCACTGTTAGTATCTTCTTGGCATCAATGGGATGTATCTGGTATATCTGGTTGCAGGTTCTGAACCAACCTCTTACACACGTTACACCTAATGTACACATAAGCAACTTATCAGGGAATAAAATTCCTACAGAAATTTACATTATTATCAGTCATCATTGCCTCCATTATTACCAAGGAGAAGGGTTCTACATAAATGAATTTTTCAAAATTGATTCATTGCACATTACAAATTGGATTTTTACTATGCAAATGTTATTGGACAGGTTTTAGAGTATTTTAATTCTCATCCATGACAATAATTTCATAATAACAATTGGGAATCTTACCCAGATTTATTTTTAGGAGCACTGTTTGCAATTTGTTCACATTACTGGAATGTAACTAGTGTATGGTATTAAATAAATTCTCTGCAGCAATTAGTTGATTTGGCATTTTACATCTATGAAAAGAAATTTGGCTTTTCTGAAAGTTTATGTGAAGGTGATAACTAAAAATTTAATGGTGGGCAGGGAAAAGAAGTTATGCAAAGCAATTATCACAATGGGAAAAAATATGTTTGGACTTAAATATTGAAACAAAAAGTTAGAATCCCCAAAAGGGAAGGCCCCCAGTATAACATTCTATAATTTTAGTCATCATTGCCTCTTAATTAAAATATCAGAAATTTAGGCACTTTATTTATTGATATTGTTTTTGCAGGTCTGATAATATAAATGTGGTCACCCATCATAGAACTCCTCTTGCACAATGCTGCCTAATGGCAGCTATGAGTTGAGATCAGGTTTTTGAACCTGGAATACTTCCTTAATAAATTTATGTCACATAATTAATACTACATATACCTGATGATGAAATTCATGTGTTCAACATTTTGATAAATTAAATAAAAGGAAATGATAATTCACTGTATACTGTTTAGTTAAAGAGGCTGACACAGTGGGGATCTTTATTTTTCACTTTCTATCTTATGCGTTTGAGTGTGTTATTTAATCCTCTTATTGCTGTAAAGTGGAACCCTAGTTTAAAAAACCTTAGTTTTAAAACTCTCACTTTGTGTTTAATCAATATGTTTGAAACTCTAATAATCTGAAATTTCTATCTTTTCATCAACAGCAAAAAACAGTAACACATCGTATTGTTAGCAGTGGAGAGATGCAAGAAAACGTATTAAAAACCTCACGATTTCTCTCAATGTCTATGAAAGGAAAATATGTCTTGCAGTTTGTTTGTGTTGTAGCAATAAGAACACTGCTTTTCATAAGCATGTACTTTGACAATGCATCCATTCTAGAAGAGATTAAGCCTTCTAAAAATCAACAAACAAGTTATCCCTATCTACTAAAGCAGGCTTTGTTAAACTGCCTAATAGTATTGCCCTTCATTAAAAAATGAAGTGGAATGTAAAAATGAATCGAATTGACTAAAAGTGCTAGAAATTGAAAAATATTAAATTAGGCCTTTAAAAGAAGGTGTGGTGCGCTGGTTTGATATGCTATAAAATGATAGTGGGTTAGGAAATAAGCCAAGCAGCTATAACAGTTTAGGAAAATGGATTGGGAAATAAGCCAAACAGCCATAAAAGCTATGCCACTTTTAAACAGAAAGGTATAAAACAGGGTTAACATTTTGGCAATGTATTTACCTTCTCTGATGTACAGTTGTGAAATGTAAGCAAAATTTCACATTTCACATGATTTTTGGTTAAAATCATAGAGTTTTTTTTTTCAATATTCTTATAGCACATTATAAATACAGGTAAAAAGCTTTCTATTAACTTGAAATCCTGATATTCTTATCTACTGGCAGTCATTCACATACATCGTTGATTGCGTCCTTGTTTTGGAGAAATGTAGGAGAACAAATGTAATCAGTGAAATTTCAGTTCCTTGAAATTTTTAGCGTTTTCTCTACACCTATGCTACTTTCCTGCAGCATAAAGCATAACGTGTGTAATGACAATGATTGGTGTACCACATGGCTTACATTCTGAATACGATTTTCAGTTTAATTCTGGAAAGAAGACAAAATAATGCAGAAAGTGTGTTTTCCCAATAATTTCAATTGAAAAACTTCATTTCTTTTTGCTACATCTCAATTTCTATTTAAGCTACAGCCATGGTTGCACATGATTGGAGTACCAGATTCCCTACATTCTGGAAAAAATTTACAGTTCTGCAATGTCTAGGAGAGAACATAACGCCCAAAGTGTGTTTTCCCATTGAAGTCAATGGAAAAACTTCAGGACTTTTTTTGCAAAACCTTAATTTCTATTAAAGCTCCAGCCATGCCGTTTTTAAACAGAATTGGAGTTCCACATTACCTACATTCTGAGAAAAATTTGGCATTCTATAATGAACATTGCATTCTCAATTTCTATTAAAGCTACAGCCATGCTGTGCTGTACATGGTTGAAGTATCACATTCCTTACATTGTGGAAAAAATTTACAGTTCAATGATGGATAGGCGGGAAATACTGCATGATGTGTGATTTCCCAAGGATTTAAATAGAAAAACTTCATTTTTCTTTTTCCTATATCTTAATTTCTATTTAAGCTACAGCCATGCAGTTTTGCAAATGATTGGAGTACCACATTCCCTACATTCTGAAAAAAATTTGCAATGCTTTGATATAAAGAAGAGAATTTTCGGGCAAAGCATGTTTTCTTATTGATTTAAATAAAAAAAACTCTATTTTTCTGTTTGCTATATCTCGATTTCTGTTAAATCTGCATTTAAATCTCGCAAAAAATTACAGTTTTATGTTGCATAGGAGAGAAAATATCGCACAAAGGGTGTTTTCCCATTTATTTCAATGTAAAAACTACATTTTTCTTTTTGTGATATCTGAATTTCTACTAAAGCTGCAGCCATGCCGTTTTGCACATGATTGGAGCACCACAATATCTGTATTTTGGCAAAAGTTTTCAGTTCAATCATGTATAGAAGACAAAATGAACGAAGTGCGTTTCCTCATTCATTTTAATGAAAAAACTTTATTTTTCTTCTTTCTATATCCCAATTTCTATTACAGCTGCAGCCATGCTGTTTTGCACATGATTGGAGTACCTCATTCCCTAAATTCTAGTGAAAATTTACAGTTCTATGTTGTTAAGGGGAGAAAATATCGCACAAAGTGTGTTTTCTCATTGATTTCAATGTAAAAACTCCATTTTTCTTTATTTTATATCTCAATTTCTATTCAAGCCATGTCCATACCGTTTTGCACAGGACTGGAGTTTACTATTCCCAACATTCTGCATAAAAGTTATGATTCTATTATGCATAGGTGAGAAAAAATCGTTAAAAGTGCGTTGGAGTACCTCATTCCCCACATTCTGGAAAAAATTTACAGTTCTATGTTGTATAGGAGATACAATACAATTTCCTATTGACTTCAATGTAAAAACGTCATTTTTCTTTTTCTTATCTCTCAATTTCTATTAAAGCGACAGCCATGCCATTTTGTACATAATTGAATTATCTGAATCCCTACATTCTCACAAAAATTTACAGTTCTACTTTGTATAAAAGAGAAAATATCACACAAAGTGTGTTTTCTCCTTGATTTCAATGTAAAACTCCACTTTTCTTTTTGTAATATCTCCTTTTATATCAATTTATATGCCGTTTTGCTAATGATTGGAGTACCACATTTTCAACATTCTGGATAAAAGCTATGATTCTATTATGTATAGAAAAGAAAATATCACACAATGAGTGTTTTAGTTATTGATTTAAACGAAAAAACGCCATTTTTCTTTTTGCTATGTTGCAATTTCAATGAAAACAATAGCAATAACAATAGCAATAGCGTTTTTCACAAGAATGGAATACCACATTCCAAACATTTTTGGTAAAAGTTATGATTCTATTATGTATGGGAAAGAAAGTTTTGCACAAAGAGTGTTTTATCATTGATTTTAATGAAAATACACCCATTTTCTTTTTGCTATATCTCAATTTCTATTAAAGCTGTAGCAATGCCGTTTTGCACATGATTAGAATACCACATTCCCTACATTCTCACAAATATTAACTGTTCTACGTTTCATAGGGGAGAATATTGTGCTTAAAGAATGTTCTTCTATTGATTTCAATGGGAAATTTCTTTGCTATTTCTCAATTTATATTAAAGTTGTAGCGATGCCGTTTTGCACATGATTGGAGTGTAGTATTTCATCACTTTCACGTTTGGCATGCCCATGCTCCTATCTCTGTTTTCTCGTTCTGTAGAGAAAAGAGAACGTGCATCCTTTCATTAGCTTTTGCATTGGTCCTGCTTAGCATTAATTACTTGAATTTGTTATTGTAAAAAGTTTAATAATTAGAAGATTTCATTTTTAAAACTAAATAGTTTTTCTGTATGTAAACTGAATGGATGCATTTCTCCAGTGCTCTTACTCATCAGTTTAATTTTCATTATTTAATGTAGATCCTAAATACTTCTACAATGATAAATATGTCTTATCTATCTAAAAGACTACTACATCACATGAGTTTTACTAAATTAAGTTTTTACCAAACATTTAAAATTGTTACACTGAAATGAAAACAAATTTTCAGAAAACAGTTAAAATTACTGCAAGGATTTTAACAAAAAATAACCTTCTTCTACATTGTTGTCCTGGACGTGATCCCTTGCCTTTATTAATTTAATATTTTAACCGGAATTTAATTTTTCAACTGGAATTTCATCTTTTTTTCAAACTGAATATTTTATTTGTTTTCAATGGAGTATTCCTCTCTCCCAACGAATAAATTCCTAATAGAGAGATTTTTAATCAGTTATCGAGGATTGGATTAATGGATATTATCATCTTCATTAATTTTGTGCCTTTTCTTCTTGTGCGGTCAGCCTGAGTGTGGTTCAAGTAGTCTTAGCATTTAGCAGAAGACCTGTGATATTGATTCTTTTTTTTAAAAAAAATAACATTTTTATAGGTAATATTAGAATAAACGTAATGGTATGGTCATATTTTCCTGATTATAATTATAAGGATCTCAACATTACAAATGGAAGGAATCAGCCAAAACCCTGATCTGGGATTTACAGTTGCATCTGAGGATGAGAGTAATCTCAACGTAATTCAGCATCCAGGACTTAAATATCTCAAACTGCTACTTTTTTTGACACAAGTTCCAGAAGCTTGGTTTGCTGTGATTAAGCATTGCTTCCACATTTATTTAATTAGGAGTGATGCCAAAAAGTTTGATATGATGGTAGATGCCTTACCGCCAGAAATAATATCAGATTTAAGAGATCTTATTTTAAAACCTTCAGTTAGGGATGCCTATGAGGCCCTATAGGCAGCTGTCACACAGAGGAGTTCCTCAACTCAGCATCAGAAGTTGCAACAACTTTTAACCAATTTACAGTTAGGGGACCAGAAACCTACCTTGTTTTTGCGACATATGCAACAACTGGCCGGAAGTGCTGCATTAATTCCAGACAATTTGCTACTTTAAAGGAGTTATTTTTATCTAGATTGCCAAAGAAATCAGAGTTATTTTGGCAACAGCTGATTTGAACACTTCTCTGGAGAATCTGGCAAAATGTCAGATTAAATAATGAATATGCTGGATCCATCTATCCAGCATCTCTACTCCATCACTTCAACAAACAACATCCTAGATGTTTTTCCAGACAGTAAATCTGAAAATTCAACCTTACATCACTTGAACACCTCAGTCTTAATGTGCATTCCTTTTCATCAATTAAACGACGTTTGACCCATTCTCCCTCTCGATTTCGTTCAAGGTCCCATTCTGTACAGGACACAAACACTCAAATCCATACCTGCTGGTACCACAAGACCTTTGGGAAGAAGACCCCAAAATGTATACCCCCGTGTTCAGCCAGCCAGGAAAACGTGTAGGCCTATCTTCTTTTGAGGTGTGGGATTATCCAGACTACAAATACAGTCATCTCCTTTTCATCAACGACATCAACAGTCATCAGACTTTCCTCATGGACACTGGAGCAAAGTTTAGTGTTCTGCCTAATTCATGCATTGATTTTAAATCTTTGTTGCTCAGTGACATGAAATTATATGCAGGGAATCAAACAGTAATTAACACCTTTGGTTTTTGTAATGCAACATTAGATCTATGTTTAAGGATGTCTTTTCTGTGGTCCTTTGTTGTTGCAGACATTTCACATGCCATTCTTGGAGACGATATTTTGGCACACATCAATGTGACCATGATGTTTGTTGACACCAGCTTCATGATCAAATCACAGACCTTACTGTTTCTGGTGTGTCAGTACATTTTCTGGACACATATCAGAAATTATCAAGCATTGGTCTGGATAAAAATTTGCAGTACAGGGATCTACTTTGGGAAATTTTAGACATAACCATCCCAAGATTAGCATCTACTACCGCCACCCATTCAGTAGTTCATTGCATTGTTACTACTGATGGTCCACCCTTCCACGCAATAGCTAGAAAACTCGATCTGGTAAACCTTAAGGTAGCCGAAGAAGAGTTTAAGCACCTTCATGAACTTGGCTACCTCCAGCTAAGTCCATAATCCAGCATACTACAGCTTGCCAGTAAATGTGGCAAATGTTTTGTAGTAGGTGATTTTCATGCACTAAATGCATGCATGGTTCCTGATAGATATCCTATTCCACACATCAAGGAATTTACTGCACAATTGCATGGAATGTAGGTATTTTCCAAAATCCATCTGGCCAAGGTTTACCACCAAATAGCCAAGGCATTAGAGGATATCTCCAAGAGGGCTTTTAAAATACCATTTGGACCACATAGTGCGGTGCAAACCTTTCAGTGCTTTAGGGATGCAGTTTTGCCCGATCTTCAATTCACCTTCACATAAATCAATGATACTCTGATTGGCAGTCCAGATGATTTTGAAATCCAACACCATATACAGATGGTGTTCGAACGTTTCCATCAATTTGGACTGGTAATCAATGTTTCCAAGTGCATCTTTGGTGTTTCATCTCTTAAGTTTGTTGGACACACTGTGTCTTCCAAAAGTATTGAATCATTGCCACAGAAGGTAGAAGCTATCCAAAACTTCGCACGTCCAGAATCCGGAAGATCTTTATGCCAATACATCACACTAATTAACTTCTATCACCAGTTTGCTCCTCACTTTGCTACAATTCTCCAACCACTGCATGACATTCTAACTGGTAAAGGTAGTAAAAATGCAACACTTCACTGGAATGAAATAACTGACAATGCTTTCAATCAGGCCAAAGATGTTTTGTCTAACTCGGTTCTTCTCTGACATCCAAATTCATCCCTGGACACTAAGATTGCCTTATTTATGGATGCCTCAAACGTGGCTGCAGGAGCCATAATTCAGCAGTTCGTTGACAACGTTTGGCCACTATTAGGTTTTTTTTTTGAAGAAATTCCAACTAGCAAAAGTCAAGTATAGCACTTTTGGGAGAGAACTGCTTGCAATATACCTAGCAGTAAAACATTTTCGTTATTTCCTTAAAAGTCGTTATTTTATTATTTACACCGAACATAAGCTGCTTAATTTTGCTATGCACACAAGTTTGGCACTCTCCTTGGGAAGCTCATCACCTCGACTCTATTTCTGCTTTTACCATGGATATCCAAAATATAGAAGGTCAGGAAAACACAGTAGCTGATGCCTTATCTTGTCCCACATTGCACCACCTTGCAGCATCTCAAAATCTCATGGATTTAGAAAAACTTTATGAGGAACAGCTCATCAAAACAGAACTACAGGCCTCATTTCAAAATTCTCAGTCACTCCAAATTCGTCTGACTCCAGTACCAGGGTCACATTTCAGTTTATATTGCAAAGTCTCTTTGGTGTGACCTCAGCCTGTTATTTGTCAAGTTTTCTGACAGCAGATTTTTCATACATTACATGATGTGTCTCACCCACGTGCTACTGCCACTCTCAAGGTTATCACTGATTTTTTCGTTTAGCCATCAATTAACAAAGGTATTCGACAATGGGTTCGATCCTGTATACAGTGCAAAAATGTAAACTTCATAAACATGCATTCTGCTCCTGCTGTTTGCTTACCTCCTGTTTCACGTTTCGAAAAGATCCACATAGATGTCATTAGACCTCTACCTCCATCCCAAGGTAATCACTACATATTAACGTGTATCAACAGATTTACTTGTTGGCCAGAAGCTGTAGCTATTCTGGATTGCACTGCTTCCACTGTGGCTCAAGCCTTACTGCTTCAATGGTTTTCACATTTTGGCATTCCTTCTACCATCACTAAAGATAGAGGTCAGCAGTTTGACCAGCACCTCCTATATATGAAGACCTACACATAAGATCATAACAATCCTATGACGTCACTACAAGTAGTCCACTGCAACATAGAGTCCCCATAGATCCTTACCTTCATTAAATTTGCACTTCATTATTCATTTTAGCCCACATGTTTTTAGTAAAAGTCAAATAATTATTAATCACAGTAGATTTAATAATTAATGAAATGTAATTGTACATTATTATGTGGTGAAAGATTATATTTTGTGCTAGCTTGAAATTTGGATTTTGGATGTATAAGCAGTCTTCAGTAATAGTTGTGTCCTATGCCTTATCATTGTGTGCTCCAGAATGTCGGGGTAATTATGATGAAGGACCCACAGTAAGTTTTTTAAATTTCCAACTGTAACAGCAAACTCCAGGGTATGTATTTATATACAGTATATTTGAATGTTATTTTTCTAAGTGGCACTCAAGGGTGCGTTGTGGGCCCTTGACCATCATAATTAGGGGTCAGCAATATCACAGGGACAAGATTGTCACAGGCAGGCAGAGTGGGATTAAGAAGGGACAGCTGATGCCATGTGGGATAGAAGCACAAGAAAAATTAGGCATTCCAGGGTAGGCAGATATGGTAGTGAAATGATGAGGTAGAAACAGCCATCAAGAAAAAAAAGGCTGCTTTCCACAAGGGGAAGGAGAAAGGGAACCAGGAATCAAAAATACAATGTAGGCAGGCCAAAACCACAGCTAAAACGATTATTGCCCTGGCCAAATACCAGAAGTACAAGGCCTTCTCTGATCAGGTAAAGACCAAGGGAGAGAATTTCTAAACTGGTGAAGGCTAGAGATAGGGCAGCAAAAGATATACCCCAAGCCATAACAGTCCATAGAAAAAAAGTAGCTGAGATGCAAATGCTTTGGTACATTAGTGGGATGTGGAGAGCTGATAGAATTAAGAATGAGTATATACGATGTAGTCTAGGGTGGTGAACATTGCTGAAAACATGAGGGACAATAGGTTAAGGTGGTATGGAAACATAATTAGAAGAGAGGAGCAGGAGCTCATTCAGTTTATTTCTCTAATGCAGGTGGTTGGAAGTACCAGGAGCAGGGAAGACCAAAGTAGTCATGGGTGCAGATTGTCCATAAGGATAAGGTAGTTTGTGAGGTGAATAGAGACCTGGTGGGGGACAGGCGGTAGTGGAGGGCTAGAACCCACAGACTTGACTGACACAGGTGGGATAAGAGTAATATAATGATGAAGACTATTTGCTACTTTACGAAAGCTAAAGTTCGAGGCAGTTTGTCCTTAAGGATATGGTAGTTTGTGAGGTGGATAGGGAC
>JAAFCE010009127.1:19628628-19649558 GCA_013389805.1 Trigoniulus corallinus | reverse complement strand
CTGGGGGAGTGGATTACTAAAAATATAACTTTGAGGAGTAGAAGTTCTGTGTAGCAATAGCAATATATAAGTGATGAAATGTGGAAAACAAAAAGTTAAAATCTTCACACAGGAGGTCACTTGCATAACATTCTATAATTTATATAATCATTGCCTCTTTTTTAAAATTTCAGAAAGTTGTCCAAATCATATCGTTGATAAGGTTTTTGTAGTTATAATAATAAATTGCAGTTTGAAGATGTTATGTTTGCCAATGGTCACACCACGTTGAAAGCACCAGTTCTAGTTAAGCAACATTGGGCCAGTTAGTACTGAGATGGGTTACTGCTTAGGAATTCCTGGCGCTATTGGCTGACTTGCTTTTGGAATTTCTTTTGTTATTTTTTCACATCATTAAACTGTTAGAATTCATGTAGAAATTCATGCATTTCACTTCAATGAGGATGAATGGAGATAACACGTTGGGATTTGGAAATTGTTTTAATGAGAAAGTACGGAAATTGCATGATATGGCTGTATTCCCCATAATGATGGCAAATCATCAGCTTGAAAACTAAAGAATTAAGGGAGATGAATTGTTAATAAGGAATTTTATAATATATTCTAGGGTATTATGGTTGTATCGTTTGTGGAGAAACCTCATTGACTGCCCAAGTCTACAGTCAAAACTACATTTCTTTCACCCAGTCATCGATCTCAACAATGGTACCTCTTTGCCCATGTTAGGAAGATCTAAAAATCCTATATTTTTAGCCCAGCAAGATTTCAATATTCTGGCTCTGACAGTTGATGATTTGTATCTATCTCAGCTAGCTTTTAAGACGAAATTTTTGGCAAGACTAATGTGATCTCATCCAAAGTGTTAATAATAGGGTATGTTTATAATCTAAATTACCTTCTAGTGATAAGCTGTTAAATCTCTATCACAGTGTGATTAATAGAGTATGTTTGATAATTTAAGCGCCCATTGATAAGCTCTCAAATTTTTAAAACTCAATATATTTAATGTGTTAAAGCTAGGCCCATGCAGTGCACCTTCCTGTGCCGTCCTTCCCCCTCCAGGTTCCCATCATCAGCCTAAAGTTCTTCTTGGCATACACTTTGTAAAATAATACTGCTAATATGGATGTAAAATGCTTTTACGTCATTGTAAAAGGTTAAAATATACAGATCAATTTACAAAATTGCATTATGGTTCTTTGTTTGAAAATGAAGCATGTTTAATAGAAAAACCCAGCAATTATTTATTTAAGAAAAATTATAACAAACACAAAAGTGATTTGTGCAATTAATAAATTAACGTCTAATCTACTGTGTTATTTCCTCTCAATTTCAGGGAATGGAACCAATGAGGATCCCATCCATGAGTAAATGGGTGATTTCAGCATAGTAATTAATGCTCATTAATCAGCATATATAGTTGAAGTCAAGACATAATAGTTTTACTTCTTGACTCCTATGTGCCACTAAGCATGATAATATATAGGCATGTGCTTCATCTTATATTAATATTAGGATGGTGCGATTGCAGGTTCTGACAAACTTTTCCCAGTGTTTACTCTAAATGTGAAACAAGTTATTTATCAGGGAGTGATGTTTTGGAAGCTTTCACCCATCCAAATCTGCATCTAAAAAACTGACATATATGTACTGCACTTTTTTGTTTACACACTCTGTCATTTCCTACATGAAGGGTTCTACATATGAGAATATTCCAATATTTATTTGTTGCACGTTATCAATAGTTCTTTAATTTAAAAATCTTATTGGAAAAGGTTAAGAGTATTTTATTCCTATGTGACATCATATTTTCTACACAATACTGTTGTATCTCTTTTTGATTTTCTATGAAAAGTACTATTAGTATTTTGTGGGCATTATTGGGGTGTAACTGGTACATTAGACTAAATGCATTCTCCATAGACATTAGTCAATTTAGCAACTTAATCCCACAAAGAGATTATGGGCTGTATGGAATGTTGCTGGTGGAGTGGATAACTAGAAATATAACAGTGCATGAGGATTAGAAACTTCTTGTAGTAATCTTCACAACAGTAATAAATAAGTGATGAGATGTGGAAAACAAAAATTTAAAACTCGCAAACAGTAGGTCACTTTCATAACATTCAATAATTTAAATCATAAATGCTTTTAATTAAGATATCAGAAAGTTTTGCAGGTCATGTCGCTTATAAGGTTTTTATAGTTGTAATAATACACAATTGATGAATTGCGACACAACAATCAAATTGCAGTTTGAACCTATTTTGTTTGCCAATGGAAATACCATGTTGAAAGCACCAGTTCTCATCTGAGGACTGCAGTTTAGCAACATTGCGCCAGGGTAGTACTTAAATTGGTGTCCACTCAGGAATTCCTGGTGCTATTGTCTGATTTGCATTTGGCGGTTCTTTTGTTATTTTTTCACGTCATGAAACTGTTTATAGCGTGTTGAAATTCATGCATTTTACTTCAATGGGGATGAATTGAGATAACACATTGGTATAAGGAAATTTTTTTAAGGAGAATGCAGTATTCCTAAAGTGATTGGTGTCACATCATTGTAAAAGATTACAATACACTAAGCGATTTCCAACATTGCATTATGGTGCTTTGTTTGAAAATAGAGCATGTTTAACAGAAAAGAACATAAATTATGTATTTCAGGAAAATCAAAACAAACTCGAAAGGTATTTGCGCATTAATGAAGTAAAATTCCAATCTACAATCTTTTTTCCTACCAATTTCATTGTATTTTACAAATGAGGACTCCATGAGTGTGTTAATTGGATTTCCATAGTCTACAGAATGCTTATTAGTTGGTAAATGTAGTTGAAGTTAAAAGAAAATAAAAGTTTTAATTCTCATATTTTATGTGTTACTAAGCCTTGCAATATATTGGCATGTGCTTAGGCTAATACTAATATTGGGGTGGTGTAATTGCATGTTCTTAACCAGATTTTCATAGTCTTCACTCATAATGCACTCATTCGTTATTTATAAGGGAGTGAATTGCAGCTTTCACCAATCCAAATCTGTAAATCTGCAGTTTTTTGTTCACACACTGTAATTACTGATGTGATGGGTTCTATATATAAGAATATTGCAACATTTATTCATTACATGTTATCAATAGTTCTTTAAATTAAAAATCTTATTGGAAAAGGTTGAGAGTATTTTATTCCTATGTAACATACAAGGAGATCCATCATACTGATGTATCTCATTGCCACTAAACATAATAAAATATTATCATGTGCTTTGTCTCAAATTAATCTTAAGATGGTGCTATTGCAGGTTCTGAACAAGCTTTTCACAGTCTTTACTCTCAATGTACACATAAGTTATTTATCAGGAAGTGAATTTTTGGTGGCTTTCACTCATGTTAATCTGCATGTCAAAAACTGTAATATATGTACTGCAATTTTTTTCACACACTCTGTAATTACCTAAATAAAAGGTTCTACACATCACGATATTGCAATAATTTTTGTTGCACGTTATCAATAGTTCTTTAATTTAAAAATCCTATTAGGAAAGGTTTGGAGTATATTACTATGAAGAGTGCTATTAGTATCTTGTAAGCATCAATAGGATGTAACTGGTATATCAGACTAAATACATTCTCCATAGATATTAGTCAATTTGGCAACTTAAACCCATGAAAAGATGTTGGGCTTTTTGGAAAGTTACTGGTGGAGTGGATAACTTGACATATAACAGTGTGTGAGGAGGAGAAGTTCCATGTGGTAACCTTCACAATAGCAAAAAATAAGTGATGAAATGTGGAAAACAAAAAGTTAATCTCTGCAAACAGTAGGTCAATTGCATAACATTCTATAATTTAAATCATCATGGCCTCTTATTTAAAATATCAGAAAGTTGTGCTAATCATGTCGTTAATATGGTTTTTGTAGTTTAATAATACACAATTAATTGCAAAACAGCAAATAAATTGCAGTTTAAAGACGTTATGCTTGCTGATGGTCATACCATGTTGAAAGCACCTGGTGTTCTCTGGTCGCTGCAGTTAAGTAACATTGGGCCAGGGTGGTAATGAGATGGGTGACTACTGTGGAATTCCTGGTGCTATTGGCTGATTTGCATTTGGCGTTTCTTTTGTTATTTTTCATATTATAAAACTCTAAGAGTTCCTTGCATGTGGAAATTCATGCATTTTACTTCAATGGGGATGAATGGATCTAACAAATTGGGATCTGGAAATTGTTTTAATGAGAAAGCTGTATTCCTAAAGTGAATGCTGTTACATCATTGTAAAAGGTTAAAATACACAGATCGATTTGTAACGTTGCATTATTATGGTTTGTTTGAAAATGAAGCATGTTTAATAGAAAAACATAGAAATTATTTATTTCAGAAAAATCATAAGAAACACAAAAGGGATTTGTGCAGTTATGAAATAAATGGCCAATCTTCTGTGTTATTTCCTCCCAATTTCAGGGAATAGTACCAATTTGGAGTCCATCAGTGAGTAAATTAGTGATTTTTGCATAGTATGGAAATCCAATTAATCTGCATATATAGTTGCATATATAGACATTATAGTTTTACTTCTCCACTACTATGTGCCACTAAGCTTCTTACTATTTTAGAATGTCCTTTGTCTCATATTAATTTTGGGATAGTGCTATTGCAGGCTCTGAACAAGCTTTTCACAGTCATTTCGCTCTATGTACTCATAAGTTATTTATCAGAAAGTGAGTTTTTGGCAGCTTTCAAACACCCAAATCTGCATGTCAAAAGCTAACATATACAAACTGCACTTTTTTGTTTACACACTGTGTCAATAACTACGTGAAGGGTTCTACATATGAGAATATTGCAATATTTATTTGTTGCACGTTATCAATAGTTCCTTAATTTAAAAATCTTATTGGAAAGGTTTAGAGTATTTTAATCCTATGTAACATCATATTTTCTTCACTATACTGATGTATCTCATTTTGATTTACTATAAAGAGCACTATTAGTATCTTGTGGGCATCAATGGGATGTAACAGGTATATAAGAATAAATACATTCTCCATAGACATTATTCAATTTCGCAACATAAACCCATGAAAAGATGTCGGGCTGTGTGGAATGTTACTGGGCTAGGGGATAACTAGAAATTTATCAATGCATGCAGAAAAATTCCGTGCAGTAATCTTCACAATAGCAATTAATCAGTGATGAAATGTGGAAAAGAAAAAGTTAAAACCTGCAAATAGTAGGTCACTTGCATAACATTCTATAATTTAAATCATCATTGCCTCTTATTTAAAATATCAGAAAGTTGTGTAATCATTTCGTTGATAAGGTTTTTGTAGTTATGATAATACAAAGTTGATTAATAGCAAAACAACATTCAAATTGCAGGTTGAAGATGTTATGCTTGCCATTGGTCATACCAGGTTGAAAGCACCAGTTCTTATCTTAGTCATGACTGTTAAGAAACATCAGACCAGGGTACTGCTGATGTGGGTGACCACTTAGGAATTGCAGGTGCTATTGGCTGTCTTATTTGGCGTTTCGTTTGTTATTTTTTCAAATCATGAAACTGTTAAAGTTTCTTGCATGTGGAAATTCAAGCATTTTACTTCAATGGGGCTGAATGGAGATAATACATTGGGATCTGGAATTTGTTTTAATGAGAAAGCTGTAGTCCTAAAGTGAATGCTGGTAGATCATTGTAAAAGGTTAAAATATACAGATAAATTTTCTACATTCCATTATTATTCTTTGTTTGAAAATGAAGCATGTCTAATAAAAAAGTGATTTTCAATAATGAAATAAAAGTCCAATGTGCATGATTATTTCCTCCCAATTTTGGGGAATAGTACCAATAAGCATCCCATGAGTAAGTGAATTATGGTTTTTGCATAGTACAGAATGCTCATTAATCTGCATATATAGTTGAAGTCAAGACATAATAGTTTTACTTCTTCACTGCTATGTGCCACTAAGCATGGTAATATATTGGCATGTGCTTTGTCTCATATTAATCTTGGGAAAGTGCTATTGGAGGTTCTGAACAAGCTTTTCATAGTCTTTACTCTCAATGTACACATAAATTATTCATGAGAGAGTGGATTTTTTGTAGCTTTCACTCATCCAAATCTGAATCTCTAAAAACGGACATATATGTATTGCACTGTTTTGTTTACACACTTTGTCGTTACCTTTGTGAAGGGATCTACATATGAGAATATTGCAATATTTATTTCTTGCAAGTTGTCAATAGTTCTTTAATTTAAAAATCTTATTGGAAAAGGTTTGGAGTATTTTATTCCTATGTAACATCATATTTTCTACACAATACTGATGTATCTCGTTTTGATTTACTACGAAGAGTGCTATCAGTATCTTGTGGGCATCAATCGGTTGTAACTGGTATATCAGACTAAATACATTCTCTAAAGACATTATCCAATTTGGCAACTAAAACCCACGAAAAGATGTTGGGCTGTTTGGAATGTTAGTGGGGGAGTGGACAACTAGAAATATAACAGTGTGTGAGGAGGAGAAGTTCCATGTAGTAATCTTCACAAAGCAATAAATAATGGGTGAGATGTGGAAAACGAAAAGTTAAAATCTGCAAATCGCTTGTCACTTGCAAAACATTCACTAAATTCAATCATCATTGCCTCTTATTTAAGATATCAGAAGGTTTTGCAGATGATGTCATTGATAAGGTTTTGTAGTTGTAATAATAAACAATTGATTAATTGTGAAAATTATATCAAAGGTAGTTTGAAGACATTGTGTTTTGCAAGTGGTCATACCATGTTTAAATATAAGTTCTCTTCTTGTCACTGCTGTTAAGCAACATTGGGCCAGAGTGTTACTGAGATAGGTGACTGCTTAGGAATTTGTGGTGCTATTAGCTTATTTGCAGTTGACATTTCTTTTGTTATTTTCTTACATCATGAAAGTGTTAGAGTTTTATGTATTTGGGAATTCATGCTGTTTACGTTAATGGGGATGAATAGAGATAACACTTTGTGATCAGGATAATAATTTAATGAGAAAGCTGTATGCTGCTTCACAGATTGCAATGTTGAAATTGCCTGTTCTTATCTGGTCACTGTAGTTAGGCATGGTTGGGCCCATGTAGTACTGAGTTGGGTGATCACTTAGAAATTCCTGTTGCTATTTGTTGATTTGCATTGGGTATTCCTTTTGTTATTTTCTCAAATCATGAAACCTATAAAGTTTGTTGCATTTCGAATTTCATGCATTTTACTTCAAGGGGGATAAATGGAGATAAAACTTTGTTATCAGGAAATTGTTTTTTTTAGAAAGCAGTATTCCTAAAGTAAATGCCTTTACATCATTGTAAAAGGTTAAAATACACTGATCGACTTCCAATATTGATATATAGTGCTTTCTTTCAAAAAAGATACATATAAATAGAAAAATTCAGCTATTATTTATTTCACAAAATTCTTCACAAACACAAAAGTGATTTGTTAAATATTGAAATAATCAATTTTGGAGAATGTGCAGAAAGCTCAGTAGCTTAGCTCCAATGTGCCACTTAGTATGGCAATGTAATGGCCTGTGATGGGGTCACAATACTAATCCTGAGGTGGGTTTATTGCAGATTCTGAACCAGCCTATCACTTTCATTACTATTAATGAACACATTAGTTATTTATAAGGGAGTGAATTTTCAGCAGCTATCACCCAATTAAATTTGCATCTTAAAAACTGACATATAAGTACTGCACGTTTTATATTCACAAACTCCAACATTAAAGAAGGTGATCGATTCTACATTTTTGAATTTTGCAACATTGATTCATTGCATTTTATCAACAGTTTTTTAATTTAAAATCTCATACTGAAAAGATTGTAGGTTGTAAATTGTTATCTAACATAATGTTTCCTATACAATAGTAATGAATCTTACCTGGATTTAGTATAAAGAGCACTGTTGGTATCTTCTTGGCATCAATGAGATGTATCTGGTATATCTGGTTTTAGGTTCTGAACCAACCTCTTACACACGTTACACCTAATGTACACATAAGTAACTTATCAGGGAGTAAAATTCCTACAGATATTTACATTATTATCAGTCATTACTGCCTCCATTATTACCAAGGAGAAGGGTTCTACATAAATGAATTTCGCAAAATTGATTCATTGCATATTACAAATTGGATTTTTATCATGCAAATGTTATTGGACAGGTTTTAGAGTATTTTAATTCTCATCCATAAAAATAATTTCATAATAACAATTAGGCATCTTACCCAGATTTATTGTTAGGAGCACTGTTGGGAAATTGTTCACATTACTGGAATGAAACTAGTGTATGGTATTAAATACATTCTCTGCAGCAATTAGTTGATTTGGCATTTTACATGTATGAAAAGAAATTTTTCTTTTCTGAAAGTTTATGGGGAGGTGATAAATAAAAATTTAATAGTGGGCAGGGAAGAGAAGTTATGCAAAGCAATTATCACAATAGGAAAAAAATATGTTTGGGATTAAATATGGAAACAAAAAGTTAGAATCCTCAAAGAGAAGGCCCTTGTTATATCATTCTATAATTTAAGTCATCATTGCCTCTTAATTAAAATATCACAAATTTAGGCACTTCAATTTGTTGATATTGTGTTTGCAGGTCTGATAATATAAATGTGGTCACCAATCATAGTACTCCTCTTGCACAATGCTGCCTAATGGCAGCTATGAGTTGAGATCAGGTTTTTGAACCTGGAATACTTCCTTAATAAATTTATGTTACATTATTAATACTACATATACCTGATGATGAAATTCATGTGTTGAACATTTTAATAAATTAAATAAAAGGAAATGATAATTAACTGTATGCTGTTTAGTTCAAGAGGCTGACACAGTGGGGATCTTTATTTTTCACATTCTATCTTATTCGTTTGAGTGTGTTATTTAATCCTCTTATTGCTGTAAAGTGGAACCCTAGTTTAAAACACCTTAGTTTTAAAACTCTCACTTTGTGTTTAATCAATATGTTTGAAACTCTAATAATCTGAAATTTATAAGTTTTCATCAACAGTAAAAAACAGTAACACATCGTATTGTTAGTAGTGGAGAGATGCAAGAAAACATATTAAAAACCTCACCATTTCTCTCAATGTCTATGAAAGGGAAATATGTCTTTCAGTTTGTTTGTGTTGCAGCAATAACAACACCGGTTTTCATAAGCATGTACTTTAAAAATGTATCCATTCTAGAAGGGATTAAGCCTTCTAACAATCAAGAAAAAAGTTAACACTATCTACTAAAGCAGGCTTTGTGAAACTTCCTAATAATATCTCACTGCATAAAAAAAAGAAGTGGAATGTAAAAATGAAACGAATTGGCTAAAAGTGCTAGAAATTGAAAAAATATTACATTAGGCCTGTATGAGAAGGTGTGGAGCTCTGGTTTGATATGCTATGTAATGATAGTGGGTTAGGAAATAAGCCAAGCAGCTATAACAGTTGATGATAACGGATTGGGAATAAACCAAAAAGCCATAACAGCGGTGCCACTTTGAAACAGAAAGGTGTACAACAGGGTTAACATTCTGGCAATGTATTTACCTTCTCTGATGTACAGTTGTGAAATGTAAGCAAAATTTCATATTTGACATGATTTTTGGTTAAAATCATAGAGTTTTTTTCAATATTCTTATAGCACATTATAGATACAGGCTTAAAGCTTTCTATTAACTTGAAATCCAGATATTCTTATGAGAAAGCTTAATTGCATCCTTGTTGTGGAGAAATGTAGGAGAACAAATGTAATCAGTGAAATTTCAGTTCCTTGAAATTTGTAGCGTTTTCTCTTCCCATTTGTGTATGGGATATTTGCTTTACTTCTTATAATCTCCATCATAGCTACACCTATGCTTCTTTCCTGCAGCATAAAGCATAACGTGTGTAATGACAATGATTGGTGTACCACATGACTTACATTCTGGAAAAAAATTTTCAGTTCTATTCTGTATAGGAGAGAAAATAATGCAGAAAGTGTGTTTTCCCAATAATTTCAATGGAAAAACTTCATTTCTTTTTGCTATATCTCAATTTCTACTTAAGCTACAGCCATGCCGTTATGCACATGATTGGAGTACCAGATTCCCTACATTCTGGAAAAAAATTACAGTTCTGTCATGTCTAGGAGAGAACATAACGCCCAAAGTGTGTTTTCCCATTGAATTCAATGGAAAAACTTCATGACTTTTTTTTGCGAAACCTTAATTTCTATTAAAGCTCCAGCCATGCCGTTTTGCACAGAATTGGAGTTCCCCATTACCTACATTCTGAGAAAAATTTGGCATTCTATGATGAATATGGAATTCTCAATTTCTATTAAAGCTACAGCCAAGCTGTGCTGTACATGGTTGAAGTATCAAATTCCTTACGTTGTGGAAAAAAATTACAGTTCTATGATGGATAAGAGAGAAAATACTGCACGATGTGTGATTTCCAAAGGATTTAAATAGAAAAACTTCATTTTTCTTTTTGCTATATCTTAATTTCTATTTAAGCTACAGCCATGCAGTTTTGCAAATGATTGGAGTACCACATTCCCTACATTCTGAAAAAAGTTTGCAATGCTTATATATATAGGAGAGAATTTTCGTGCTAAGCATGTTTTCTTATTGATTTCAATAAAAAAACTTTATTTTTCTGTTTGCTATATCTCAATTTCTGTTAAATTTGCAGCCATGCCGCTTTGTAAATGTTGGGAGTACCTCATTCCCTACATTCTTGCAAAAAATTACAGTTTTATGTTGCATAGGAGAGAAAATATCGCACAAAGGGTTTTTTTCATTTATTTCAATGTAAAAACTACATTTTTCTTTTTGCTATATCTTAATTTCTACTAAAGCTGCAGCCATGCCGTTTTGCACATGATTGGAGCACTACAATACCTGCATTTTGGGAAAAATTTTCAGTTCAATTATGTATAGGAGACAAAATGAACAAAGTGCGTTTCTTCATTCCTATTAATGGAAAAACTTTATTTTTCTTCTTTCTATATCCCAATTTTTATTACAGCTGCAGCCATGCTGTTTTCCACATGATTGGAGTACCTCATTCCCTACATTCTAGCAAATATTTACAGTTCTATGTTGTAAAGGGGAGAAATATCGCACAAAGTGTGTTTTCTCATTGATTTCAATGTAAAAACTCCCTTTTTTTATGTTACATCTCAATTTCTATTCAAGCCACGTCCATGCCGATTTGCACAGGATTGGAGTTTCAAATTCCCAACATTCTGCATAAAATTTATGATTCTATGATGCATAGGTGAGAAGAAATCGTTAAGAGTGCGTTGGAATAACTCATTCCCCACATTCTGGAAAAAAATTACAGTTCTATGTTGTATAGGAGATAAAATATCGCATAAAGTGTGATTTCCTATTGACTTCAATGTAAAAACGCCATTTTTCTTTTTCTTATCTCTCAATTTCTATTAAAGGTACAGTCATGCCGTTTTGTCCATTATTGGATTATCTCAATCCCTACATTCTCACAAAAATTTACAGTTGTATTTTGTATAGGAGAGAAAATATCGCACAAAGTTTGTTTCCTCATTGATTTCAATGTAAAATTATCTCCGTTATATCTCCTTTTATATCAATATATATGCCGTTTTGCAAATGATTGGAGTACCAGAATTTCAACATTCTTGATAAAAGTTATGATTCTATTATGTATAGAAAAGAAAATATCACACAATGAGTTTTTTACTTATTGATTTCAACGAAAAAACGCCATTTTTCTTTTTGCTATGTTGTAATTTCAATGAAAACTATAGCAATGCCGTTTTTTTTACAAGAATGGAATACCACATTCCAAACATTCTTTGTAAAAGTTATGATTCTATTATGTATAGGAAAGAAAGTTTTGCACAAGGAGTGTTTTCTCATTGATTTTAATGAAAAAACGCCCATTTTCTTTTTGCTATATCTCAATTTCTATTAAAGCTATAGCAATGCCGTTTTGCAAATGATTGGAGTACCACATTCCCTACATTCTCACAATTATTTACTGTTCTACGTTTCATAGGGGAGAATATTGTGCTCAAAGGGTGTTCTTCTATTGATTTCAATGTGAAATCTCTTTGCTATTTCTCAATTTATATTAAAGATGTAGCCATGCCGTTTTGCACATTATTGGAGTGTAGTGTTTTCATCACTTTCACGTTTGGCATGCCCGTGCTCCTATCTCTGTTTTCTCGTTCTGTAGAGGAAAGAGAACGTGCATCCTTTCCATAGCTTTTCTATTGGTCCTGCTTTGAATTAATTACTTGAATTTGTTATTGTATAAAGTTTAATAATTAGAAGATTTCATTTTTAAAACTCAATAGTTTTTCTGTATGTAAACTGAATGGATGCATTTCTGCAGTGCTCTTACTCCTAAGTTTAATTTTCATTATTTAATGTTGATCCTAAATATTTCTACAATGATATTTACGTCTTATCTATCTAAAAGACTACTACATCACATGAGTTTTAATAAATTAAGTTTTTACCAAACATTTAAATTAGTTAAACTGAACTGTAAACAAATTTTCAGAAAACAGTTAAAGTTACTGCAAGGATTTAAACAAAAAATAACCTTCGTCTACATTGTTGTCCTGGACGTGATCCCTTGCCTTTATTTATTTAATTTTTTAACCGGAATTTAATTTTTAAAACTGGAATTTCATCTTTTTTTCAAAGTGTATATTTTATTTGTGTTCAATGGAGTATTTCTCTCTCCCAACGAATACATTCCTAATAGAGAGATTTTTAACCAGTTATCGAGGATTGGATTAACGGATATTATCATCTTCATTAATTTTGTGCCTTTTCATCTTGTGTGGTAAGCCTGAGTGTGGTTCAAGTAGTCTCAGCATTTAGCAGAAGACCTGTGATATTTTTTCTTTATTTAAAGAAAATAACATTTTTATAGGTAATATTAGAAGAAACGTAATGGTATGGTCATATTTTCCTCATTATTAATATAAGGATCTTAACATTACGAATGGAAGGAATCAGCCAAAACCCTGATCTGGGATTTACAGCTGCATCTGAGGATGAGAGTAATATCAACGTAATTCAGCATGCAGGACTTAAATATCTCAAACGGCCACTTTTTTTGACACAAGTTCCAGAAGCTTGGTTTGCTGTGGTTAAGCCTTGCTTCTGCATTTGATTAATTAGGAGCGATGCCAAAAAGTTTGATATGAAGGTAGATGCCTTACAGCCAGAAATAATATCAGATTTATGAGATCTCATTTTAAAACCTCCAGTTAGGGATGCTTATGAGGCCCTAAAGGCAGCTGTCACCCATAGGAGTTACCAAACTCACCATCAGAAGTTGCAACAACTTTTAACCAATTTACAGTTAGGGGACCAGAAACCTACCCAGTTTTTGCAACATATGCAACAACTGGCCGGAAGTGCTGCACTAATTCCAGACAATTTGCTAATTTAAAGGAATTATTTATATCTAGATTGCCAAAACAAATTAGAGTGATTTTGGCAACAGCTGATTTGAAAACTTCTCTGGAGAAACTGGCAAAATGTCAGATAAAATAATGACAGTGTTGGATCCATCTATCCAGCATCTCTACTCCATCACTTCAACAAACAATATCCCAGATGTTTTTCCAGACAGTAAATCTGAAAATTCAACCTTACATCAACTTAGTGAAAGACTATCTGACGTCACAAAAGAACTTGAACACCTCAGAATTAAGGTGCATTCCTTTTCATCAATTAAAAATCGTTTGACCCATTCTCCCTCTTGATTTCGTTCAAGATCCTATTCAGCACAGGACACAAACACTTAAATCAATACCTGCTGGTACCACAAGACCTTTGGGAAGAAGACACAAAAATGTATACCCCCATGTTCAGCCAGCCAGGAAAACGTGTAGGCCGATCTTCTTTTGAGGTGTGGGACTTCAAATACAGTCATCTCCTTTTCATCAATGACATCAACAGTCATCAGACTTTCCTCATGGACACTGGAGCAAAGTTTAGTGTTCTGCCTAATTCACGCATTGATTTTAAATCTTTTTTGCTCAGTGACATGAAATTATATGCAAGGAATCAAAGAGTAATTAACACCTTTGGTTTTTTTAATGCAACATTAGATCTAGGTTTAAGGCAGTCATTCCTGTGGTCCTTCGTTGTTGCAGACATTTCACATGCCATTCTTGGAGACGATTTTTTGGCACACATCAATGTGACCATTGATGTTTTTTGAAACAGGCTTCATGATCAAATCACGGACCTTACTTTTTCTGATGTGTCGGTACATTTTCTGGACACATATCAGAAATTATCAAGCTTTGGTCTGGATAAAAATTTGCAGTAGAAGGGATCTACTTTGGGAAATTTTAGACATAACCATCCCAAGATTAGCATCTAGTACCCCCACCCATTCAGTAGTACATCCTATTATTACTACTGATGGTCCACCCATCCACAGAAAGGCTAGAAAACTGGATCCAGTAAAGCTTATGGTAGCCAAAGAAGAGTTTAAGCACCTTCATGAACTTGGCTACCTTAGACTTTCTGCAAGTCCATAATCCAGCATACTACACCTTGTCAGTAAATGTGGCAAATGGTGTGTAGTAGGTGATTTTCATGCACTAAATTCATGCATGGTTCCTGATAGATATCCTATTCCACACATCAAGGACTTTACTGCACAATTGTACTGAATGTGGGTATTTTCCAAAATCCATCTGGCCAAGGCTTACCACCAAATAGCTGTGGCATTAAAGGATATCTCCAAGAGGGCTGTTAAAACACCTTTTGGAGTCTTTGAATATACTAGGATGCCATTTGGACCACATAACGCGGTGCAAACCTTTCAGTGCTTTAGGGATGCAGTTTTGCCCTTTCTTCAATTCACATTCACATACATCGACGATACTCTGATTAGCAGTCCAGATGATTTTGAAATCCAACACCATAAACAGATGGTGTTTTAACGTTTCCATCAACTTGGACTGGCAATCAATGTTTTCAAGAGCACCTTTGGTGTTTCATCTCTTCAGTTTTTTGGAAACACTGTGTCATCCGAAGGCATTGAACCATTGCCACAGAAGGTAGAAGCTATCCAAAACTTCCTATGGCCAGAATCCAGAAGATCATTACACTGATTCCTCATACTAATTAACTTCTATCACAAGTTCGTTCCTCGCAGTGCTACAATTCTCCAACTAGTGCACGACATGCTAACTGGTAAAGATAGTAAAAATGCCCCACTTCACTGGAATGAAATTACTGACAATGCTTTCAATAGGCCAAAGATATTTTGTCTCAATCGGTACTTCTCTGACATCCGAATTCATCCCTGGAAACTAAGATTGCCTTTTTTATGGATTCCTCAAACGTGGCTGCAGGAGCCATACTTCAGCAGTTCGTTGACAACGTTTGGCATCTATTAGGTTTTTTTCAAAGAAATTCCAACCAGCAAAAGTCAAGTATAGCACGTTTGGAAGAGAACTGCTTGCAATATACCTAGCAGTAAAATATTTTCACTATTTCCTTAAAGGTCATCATTTTATTATTTACACCGAACATAATCCACTCAATTTTGCTGTGTGAACAAGTTTTGATAGGCACTCTCCTTCGAAAGCTCATCAGCTCTACTTTATTTCTGCTTTTACCATGCATATCCAACATATAGAAGTTCAGGAAAACACAGTAGCAGATGCCTTATCTCATCCCACATTGAACCACCTTACAGCATCTCAAAATCTCCTGGATTTAGAAAAACTTTATGAGGAACAGCTCATCAAAACAGAACTACAGGCCTTATTTCAAAATTCTCCGTCACTCCAAATTCGTCTGACTCCAGTACCAGGGTCACATGTCAGTTTATATTGCAAAGTCTCTTTGGTGTGACCTCAGCCTGTTATTCCTCAAGTTTTCTGACAGCAGATTTTTCATACATTACATGATGTGTTTCACCCACGTGCTACTGCCACTCTCAAGCTTATCACTGAATTTTTTGTTTGGCCATCAATTAACAAAGATATTCAACAATGGGTTCGATCCTGTATACAGTGCAAAAAATGTAAAATTCATAAACATGCATTCTGCTCCTGCTGTTTGCTTACCTCCTGTTTCACGTTTTGTAAAGATCCACATAGATGTCATTGGACCTCTACCTCCATCCCAAGGTAATCACTACATATTAACGTGTATCAACAAATTTACATGTTGGCCAGAAGCTGTAGCTATTCTGGATTGCACTGCTTCCACTGTTGCTCAAGCCTTACTGCTTCAATGGTTTTCACATTTTGGCATTCCTTCTACCATCACTAAAGATAGAGGTTAGCAGTTTGACCAGCGCCTCCTATATATGAAGACCTACACATAAGATCGTAACAATCCTATGACGTCACTACAAGTAGTCCACTGCAACATAGAGTCCCCATAGATCCTTACCTTCATTAAATTTGCACTTCATTATTCATTGTAGCCCACGTGTTTTTAGTGAAAGTCAAATAATTATTAATCACAGTAGATTTAATAATTAATGAAATGTAATTGTACATTATTATGTGGTGAAGGATTATATTTTGTGCTAGCTTGAAATTTGGATTTTAGATTTATAAGCAGTCTTCAGTTATAGTTGTGTCCTATGCCTTATCGTTGTGTGCTCCAACATTTCAGGGTAATTATGATGAAGGACCCACAGTAAGTTTTTTAAATTTTCAACTGTAACAGCAAACTCCAGGGTATGTATTTATATACAGTATATTTGAATGTTATTTTTCTAAGTGGCCCTCAAGGGTGTGTTGGGGGCCCTGGACCATCATCATTAGGGGTCAGCAATATCACAGGGACAAGATTGTCACAGGCAGGCAGAGTGGGATTGAGAAGGGACAGCTGATGCCATGTGGGACAGGGGTGCAAGAAAAATTAGGCATTCAAGGGTAGGCAGATATGGTAGTGAAATGATGAGGTAGAAACAGCCATTAAGCAACAAAGGCTGCTTTCCACAGGGGGATGGATAAAGGGAACCAGGATTTAAAAATACAATGTAGGCAGGCCAAAACCACAGCTAAAACGATTATTGCCCTGGCCAAATACCAGAAGTACAAGGCCTTCTCTGATCAGTTAAAGACCAAGGGAGAGAATTTCTAAACTGGTGAAGGCTAGAGATAGGGTAGCAAAAGATATACCCCAAGCCATAACAGTCAATAGAATGAAAGTAACCAAGATGCAAATGCTTTGGTACCTTAGTGGGATGTGGAGAGCTGATAGAATTAAGAATGAGTATATTCGATGTAGTCTAGGGTGAGGGACACATAATTAGAAGAGGGGAGCAGGAGCTCATTAAGTTTATTTCTCTAATGCAGGTGGTTGGAAGTACCTGGAGCAGGGAAGACCAAAGTAGTCATGGTTGCAGGTTGTCCATAAGGATATAGTAGTTTGTGAGGTGAATGGAGACCTGGTGGGGGACAGGTGGTAGTGGAGGGCTAGAACCCACAGACCTGACTGACACAGGTGGGATAAGAGTAATATAATGATGAAGACTATTTGCTACTTTACGAAAGCTAAAGTTCAGGGCAGATTGTCCTTAAGGATATGGTAGTTTATGAGGTGGATGGGGACCTAGGGAGCATCCTCATCCTATCGGAGCACCTCATTTTCTACATTCTCTCAAAAATTTACAGATCAATGTTAAATTGGAAATAAAATTTCACACAAAGTGTTTTTCTATTGATTTCAATGACATAACTCCATTTTTCTTTTTGCTATATCTCAATTTTTATTAAAGCTGCAGCCATGCCGTTTTGTACATCATTGGAGTACCTTATTCCCAACATTCTATATAAATGTTATTATTCTATTATATGTAGGTGAGAAACTATCGCACCAGATGTGTTTTCCTATGTATTGCAATGTAAAAACTGAATTTTTCTTTTTTCGATATATCTATTTCTTTTAAAGCTACAGCCATGCGGTTTTGCGTATGATTGCAGTTCCTAATTCTTTACATTCTTGCATAAATTTACATTTTAATGTTATGTTAAATAGGAGAGAAAACATCACACTACCTGCATTTTCCCATCGATTTCAATGTAAAACTTCCATTGTTCATTATGCTATATCTCAATTTCTATTACAGAGCTATTGCCATGCTATTTTGTACATGATTAGAGTACCACATTCCCAACATTCTGGATAAAAGTTATGATTCTATTGTGTGTAGGAAAGAAAAAATCACACAATGTGTGTTTTTCAATTGATTTCAACGTTAAAACTACATTTTTCTTTTTGCAATATCTCAATTTTTAAGAAAGCTACAGCCATGCAGTTTGGCACGTGATTGGAGTACCTCATTCTTTACATTCTTGCAATCATTTACAGTTTTATGTAATGTTATATAGGAGATAATCTATCACACAACCTATGTTTTCCCATTGATTTCAATGTAAAACCTTCATTGTTTATTTTGCTATATCTTAATTTCTTTTATAGAGCTATAGCCATGCAAAAATTTACAGTTTTATGTTTTGTAGGAGAGAGAATATCGCACAGCATATTTTCCCATTGATTTCAATGTAACAACTTTATTTTTCTTTTTGGAATATCTCAATTTCTATTAAACCTTCAACCATGCCATTTTGCACTTGATTGGAGTAGAACATTTCTAACAATCTGAAGAAAAGTTGTGATTCTATTATGTATAGGAAAGAAAATATTGCAAAAAGTGGGCTTTTTCTTATTTATATAAAAGTAAAAACTTGATTTTTCTGTTTGCTGTATCTCAATTTCTACTAAAGCTATAGCCATTCTGTTTTGCACATGATTGCAATCCCTCATTTTCTGCATTCTTGCAAAAATTTACAGTTCTATATGGTATAGGAGTGAAAATATCGCTCAAAGTGTTTTTTTCTATAGATTTCAATGTAAAATCCCAAATTTTCTTTTTGGAATATCTCAATTTCTATCAAAGCTACAGCCATGCCAATTAGCACATGTATGGAGGACCACAATCCCAACATTCCAGCAAGAATTTACGGCTTCATGTTGTATAGGAGAGAAAAATTCACACAAAGTTTGTTTTCCATTGATTTCAATATAAAAACTCCATTTTTCATATTGCTATATCATATTGCTATATCATATTGCTATGTACACGATTGGAGTACCACATTCCCAACATTCTGGATAAAAGTTAGGATTCTATTATGTGTAGAAAGAAAATATCACACAAAGTGTGTTGTCTTATTGATTTTAATGTTATAACCCCATTATTTTTTTTGCTATATTCCAATTTTTTCTAAAGCTACAGTTATGCCGTTTTAAACCTAATTGGAGTGCCTCACTCCCTACAGGAGAGAAAAACTCTATTTTTCGTTTTGCAATATCTCAATTTATTTAAAGCTACAGGCATGACGTTTTGCATACAATTAGAGTACTTTATTCCCTTCATTCTCGCAAAAATTTACAGGTCCACGTTTTATAGGAGAGAAAATATCAAACAAAGTGTGTTTTCCCATTAATTTAATTGTAAAACTGCCATTTTTCTTTTTGCTATATCTTAATTTCTATTGAAGCTGTATCAATGCTGTTATGCACATGATTGGAGTACATCATTTCCTACATTCTTGCAAAAATTTACAGTTCTTTGTTCTACAGGAAAGAAAATATTGCACAAAATGTGTTTTCCTATTGATTTCAATAAAAAATTTCCATCTTTTTTTTTTTGCTGTATCTCAATTTCTTTTAAGGCTGCAGTGATGCCGTTTTGCACATGATTAGAGTACCACATTCTTTATGTTTTGTGAAAAATTTGAATATCTATCATGTATAGGAGACAAAATGCACAACATGCGTTTTCCCAGTGATTTTATTAATAAAACTTCATTTCTTTTTGCTACATCTCATATTCTATTACAGCTGCAGCCATGCTGTTTTTCACATGATTGGAATACCACATTTATGACATTCTATCCAAAATTTGTGGTTCTATTATGTATAGGAAAAAAGTTTCACACAATGTGTGTATTCCCATTGATTTCAATGCAAAAACCTCATATTTCTTTTTGCTATATCTCAATTTCTAACAAAGCTACAGCTGTGCCGTTTTGAATTGATTTAGTACCTCATTCCCAACATTCTTGCAAAAATTTACAGTTCTTTGTTGTGCTGGAGTGAAAATTTCGCACAAAGTGTGTTTTCCCAATGATTCCAAAGCCAAAACTCCATTTTCATTTTGCAATATTTCAATTTCTATTAAAGCTACAGCGATGCCCTTTTGCACAATATTCAGAGTAATTCATTGCCTACATTCCTACAAAAATTTACAGCTCTACTATATATAGGAAAGTAAATATTGAACAAAGTATGTTTTTCTCTTATTTCAATGAACCTACAGCCATTCCGTTTTGCTCATGATTGGAGTACCTCATTCCCTACATTCTTTCAAACATTTACAGTTCTCTGTTGTATAGGAGAGAAAATATTGCACAAAATGTGTTTTCTTATTAATTTAATGTTAAAAACTCCATTTTTCATTTTGCTATTTCACAAGATTGCAGTATTACATCCAAACATTGTGCAGAAAAGTTATGATTCTATTATGTATAGGAATAAAAATATCGATAAAAGTGTATTTTCCCATTGATTTCAATGTAAAAACCATTTTTCCTTTTTGGATATCTCAATTTCTATTAAAGCTACAGCAACGACATTTTGCACCAGATTGGAGTACCTCATTTTCAGTTCTATGTTATTAAGGAGAGAAAATATCACACAACGTGTGTTTTCCCATTGATTTCATTGTTAAAAGTACCTCATTTTCAGTTCTATGTTATTAAGGAGAGAAAATATCACACAACGTGTGTTTTCCCATTGATTTCATTGTTAAAAGTACCTCATTTTCAGTTCTATGTTATTAAGGAGAGAAAATATCACA
>JAAFCE010009127.1:19560488-19576640 GCA_013389805.1 Trigoniulus corallinus | reverse complement strand
ATCATCACTGATGTATCCAATGCTATAATTGGAGCAGATTTTTGGCACATTTTAATTTAGTTGTTGATGTAGACAGACAAGTATTGTGTGACAGGATTACTGGGTGCATAGTTGGTGATATAACAGCATGTTCTTGCATTCCATACCAGCATTTGTCATCTATTACCCCTTCGTTGGATGAACCTTAGAAACGGTTGTTGGAAAAATATAGGAATATCACCATACCTTGTCCATTTTCATGTCAGGAACCTCATGGTGTTGAACATCATATCGTAACTACTTCTTGACCTGCCAAGTCATGCCTGTGTGAGGTGACTGGATCCAACACTCTTTGCTGTAGCCAAGGGTGAATTTCAAGCACTGCATAAAGCCAGTTTTATTCACCCATCCTCTAGTCCATGGTCCAGTCCACTTCGCATGCTGCCAAAAGATAAATCGTGGAGAATTGTAGGAGACTTCAGAGCTCTCAATCCTAGGACAGTACCAGATCATTATCTGGTACAGCATATCGTGGAATTTAATTCCTGGCTCCATGGTACCTGCATTTTTACAAAATTAGATTTAACTAAATTCCTATTTCCTAATCCCAAATTCCTGTAGCTCCTGAAGACATTCCTAAAATGGCCGCCATCACTCCATTTGGCTTATTCGAATTCACCAGGATGCCTTTTGCATTAAGAAATTCAGCCTAGACATTTCAAAGGTTTATGGACATTATTTTGGGAGACCTCCCATTCGTTTTTGTGTACATAGATGATATCCTTATTGCTAGTATTGATTTGGATCAACATCTCATCCATGTCCATCAAGTATATGAAAGACTCCAGCATTATGGTTCAACCATTAACCTATAAAAGTGCATATTTGGCAATTCTTCTCTTGATTTCTTAGGACATAGGATTACATCACAAGGTATCAGTCCTCCTCCACAAAAGGTTGAAGCAGTTTGGGATTTTCCAAAACCTGAGTCGACGATTTTTAGGACTCATAAATTTTTTAATAGGTTCATCCCCAAGTGTGCTGCAGTACTGCAACCTCTTAATGATTTGTTGAAAGGACCATCACTCAAAAATTCCAAGCTGCTGTGGTCACAGTCAGCAAATGATGCCTTCAACAACATAAAAACAGTTCTTTCAGATACTGGTCAGCTTGTAAATCCAGATCCATCTCCAGACTCTTCCATTGCCTTGTTCAACGATGTTTCAAATCTTGAAGCTGGAGCACTACTTCAACAACTTGTGGAGGATGAGTGGGGTCCTTTAGATTTTTCTCCAGGAAATTTAATCTGTCTGAAACCCGTTATAGCACATTTGTCGCAAGCTTTTAGCGATCTATTTCACTATCAAAAATTTTCGTTACTTTTTGGAGGGACGTCATTTCATCATATTTACTGATCACAAACCTTTAACACACTCTAGGTTTGCACATTTAGATCACCATTCACTACGTGAAGCACATCATTTAGCCTACATTGCTGAATTTACCACAGACATACGTCATATTAAGGGTGCCAATAATTTTATTGATTATACATTCTCTAGGTCATTTATACAGTATGTAGAAGATGCTACAGATGAAGTCACTCTTGAGCAACTTAAATCAGCACAACAGTTGGATGAAGATTTTCAGCCAATCTTTGAGAACCCCTTGTCTTTCTCTGTTCAGTTGGTTGTTATTGCAGGTTACTATATTAGTCTACATCGGCATGTCCTCGACCTATAGTACCTTCTTCTCTTTGTCAAGCTATATTTGGTCAGCTGCATTGCTTAGCACCTCTAGGGATTGCCGCCAATCATGGCCTCATTTAAGAACGTTATGTCTGGCCATACTTAAACAGAGATGTAGCAGAATGGACACATTCATGCATTCAGTGCCAAAGAAGCAAAGTTTTTTGACACGTTTCTTCACCAGTTGGCACCTGCACTCCACCTTCTGCTCGTTTCAAGTAGATACACATCAATGTTGTGGGACCGCTTCCACCATCTAATGGCCAGTGTTTTGTACTTACATGCTATGATAGATTCACTCGATGGCCAGAGGCTATCCCAATACCTGATTCCACTGCTGCTACAGTTTCTTCTGCCTTACAAACGAATTAGATTTCGCATTTTGTCAATCAATCTACTCTTATGACTGATAGAGGACGTCAGTTTGACTCTCTTCTTTTCACTACCTTGTGTGAAACCTTAGGTGTCCAGTACATTATGACAACTTCTTATCATCCCTGTTAAAATGGGATGATTAAGCGTTTTCACTGTCAACTTAAGTCATCCCTTAAAGCTACAGCAGATCCAACGCATTGGTGTGATCATTAGCCAATTATTCTTCATGGATTGCGTTCTGTTGTGAAAGAAGATCTTAAGTCTACTCCAGCAGAGGTAGTTTATGGCACAACATTACTTATACCAGGAGATGTCTTTTCACCTGTAAGGATTACACATCCACCTGTTTTTTTTTTTTTATAAAACAATTACTGTTTCAAATGCAATCCTTGTTCCACAGACCCTCTTATCAGTCATCCACACGTCCTATTTTTCATTATCCTGCTTTAGATGATGCAACTCACGTTTATGTTTGCCATGGTGTTTGTAATCATCCTTTGGAACAACCATTTGATGGTCCTTATGAAGTTTTGAAACGTTGTCGAAAATATTTTACTCTTGATAATGCATCAGTTGACCATTTGAAACCTGCTTTTCTGACCAATTTCAATCTGGATGAACATGTTCCTTCAACAGATTCAGCTTCATCCTTACCTAGACTTCGTCCAAGGCATGTTCATTTTGCAGCATCCATTACTACTCATTCTTCACTACTCATTACCATGCACTCATTCTTCTCACGTGCATGTCTCCTATTTGTTATTATTCAAATGTTTCATATTTTAGCATAGTTTATTAATTTGAATTTTAACTTTAAATAATGGAACAATAAAAAAGCGAACAGAGCATTTCACATATTGGGTAAAAACAGTTAGGTCTTTGGATTTCGAAGAGAACAGTTGGTTTAATTTATTAGCATCTTAGAACATTACTTAAATAACTTCATTATCACTTATCAAAAATGTTAATTCTATTACTTGTTATCAAATTTGTGATTTACCTATTATAACTACAAATAAATACTATTTATTAGCAACAAATGATTAAATGAAGTTCAATGGTTTAAATTAAACAAGGACATAACAGATTAGTGTTGATGGTCACATAAACAGTCACAACATTTTTCTTTTTGCTATATCTCAATTTTTTTTAAAGCTACCGCCATGCAGTATTTCACATTATTGCAGTACGACTTTCCCAACATTTTAAATAGATGTTATGATTCTATTATGTATGGGAGAGAAAATATCACTCAAAGTGTGTTTTCCGGCAGTTTTCAATGTAAAAACTGCAATTTATTTTTGCTATATCTCAAATTTCATTAAAGCTACAGTTATGCCATTTTGAACATGCTTAGGGTACCTCATTCCCCACATTCTTGCAACAATTTACAGTTTAATGTTGTATAGGAGAGAAAATATGGCAAAAAGTGTGATTTCCCATTGATTTAATGTAAAAACTACATCTTTCTTTCTGTTATATCTCCATTGCAGTAACTCATTCCCTACATTCTTGCCAAAATTTACAGTTTTATGTTGTACATAAGAGAAAATATCACACAGTGTGTTTTTCTATTGATTTCTATGTAAAAACCATATCTTTCTTTTTACTATATCTCAATATCTATTGAAGCTGCTGCCATGCCGTTTTGCACATGATTAGAGTACCTCATACCATACATTCTCAGGAAAATTTACAGTTCCATGTTATATAGGAGAGAAAATATCGCCCAAAGTGTGATTTCCCAATGTTTTCAATGTAAAAACTCCATTTTTTTAATTTACTATATCTCAATTTCTAATAAAGCTACAGCCAAGCCGTTTTGCACATCATTAGAGTACCACATTCCCAACATTCTGAATTTAAGTTATGAATCTATTATGTGTCAGAAAGAAAATATTGCAAAAAGTGTGTTTTGTCATTCATTTCAATGTAAAATCTCCATTCTTGTTTTTGCTATATCTTAATTTCTATTAAAGCTACAGCCATGCCATGTTGAACATAATTGCAGTACTTCATTCCTGACATTCTTGAAAAAGCTTAAAGTTGTATGTTGTATAGGAGAGAAAATATTGCAGAAAGTTAGTTTTCCTATTGATTTCAATGAAAAAAATCCATTTTTCTTTTTTCTACATCTTAATTTTTATTAACGCTATAGCCATGCCAGTTTTCACATGATTGGAGTACCACATTCTGAACATCATAAGTAAAAGTTATGATTCTATTAAGTATAGGAGAGAAAATATTGCACAAAGTGTGTTTTCCTATTGATTTCAATGTGAAAACTCCATTTTTCATTTTTTGATATCTTAATTTCTATTAAAGCTACACCCATGCCGTTTTGCCCAGGATTGGAGTACCTGATTTCCTTAATTCTTTAAAAAATTTGTAGTTCTATGTTGTATGGGAGAGAATATTTTACACAAAGTGTGTTATCCCTTTGATTTCAATGTAAAAACTTCATTTTGTTGCTATATCTCAATTTTTATTAAAGCTAAAGTCATGTTGTTTGGCCCGTGATTAGGGCAGCTCATTACCAACATTCTGGATAATAGTTATGATGCTATTATAAGAATGAGAAAAAAATATCAAACAAAGTTTGTTTTCTTATTGATTTTCTTATTGGTTTTATTTTTTCCTATATCGCAATTTTATTTAAAGCTACAGCCATGCCGTTTTGAACATGATTGGAGAACCTCATTTCCTAATTTTTTTCAAACATTTACAGTTCTATGTTGTATAGGAGAGAAAATATCACAGAAAGTTTTTTTCACATTGATTTCAATCAAAAAAATTCCATATTTTATTTTGCAATATGTCAATTTCAATTACTGTTCAAGCCATGCCGTTTTGCACAACATTCTCACATAAAATTCAAAGTTCTATGTTGTATAGCCGAGAAAATATCGCACAAAGTGTGTTTTTCCATTGATTTCAATGTAAAAACTCCAATTTCTTGCTTTATTGCAATTTCTAATAAAGCTGCAGCCAAATTGTTTCTCACATGATTGGAGTACTTCATTCCCTAAATTCTTGTAAAAATTTACAGTTCTATCTTTTATAGCCAAGAAAATATCGCACAAAGTGTGTTTTCCTGTGTGTTTCCTTAATTTTCCTTTTTGCTATATTTCAATTTCTGATAAAGCCACAGCCATGCCGTTTAGCACATGAGGAGTACCTCATTCCCTGCATTCTCAAAAACATTTACAGTTCTATGTTTAATAGAAGAGAAAATATCACAAAATGTGCGTTTTCTCTTTGATTCCAATGTAAAATGTCTATTTTTCTTTTTGCTATATCTAAATTTCTATTACAGCTGCAGGCATTTCCATTTGCAAATGATAGGATTACCGCAATCCCTACATTCTGCCAAATTTGGCAGGAGGCAAATTTCACAAAGTGCGTTTTCTTATTAATTTCAATAAAAAATCTTAATTTTTGTTTTTGCGATATTTCAATTTCCATTAAAGAAACAACCATGCCGTTTTGCACATGATTGGAGTACAACATTCCCTACATTCTCCACAAATTTGGTGGTTCTAGTTTGTATAAGAAAGAAAATATTATGCAATGTGTGTTTTTCTATTGATTTCAATGTAAAATCGCATTTTTTCTCTTTGCTATAACTCAATTTCTTTAAAGCTTCAGCCATTCTGTTTAGCACATTATTGGAGTACTGCATTCCCTACATTTTTGCAACAAATTACAGTTCAACGTTGTATAGGAAAGTAAAAAAAGGCACAAAGTGTGTTTACCAATTAATTTCAATGTAAAAACTCAATTTTTCTTTTTGCTATATCACAAATTCTTTAAAGCTACATCTATGCCATTTTACACATGATTGGAGTTCCTCGTTCTCAAAAACTTGCTGAATTTTTTAGTTCTACGTTTTATAGGAGAGCAAATAACACACAAAGAGTGTTTTTCCATTGATTTTAATGTAAAAACACCATTTTTCATTTTGCAAATCTCACTTTCTTTAAAGGTACAGCCATGCCGTTTTGCACATGATTGGAGTACCTCATTCCCTACATTCACTCAAAAATTTACATTTTTATGTTTTATAGGAGAGAAAATATCGCACAAAGTGTTTTCCTATTGAATTCAATGTAAAAACTCCATTCTTCTTATTGCTATATATGAATTTCTATTAAAGCTACAGTCACGCCGTTTTGCACATGATTGGAGTACTTCATTCCCTACATTCTTGCAAAAATTTACATTACTATATTGTACAGCAGAGAAAATATCGCACAAAGTGTGGTTTTCTATTGATTTAAATGAAAAAACTACATTTATCTTTTTGCTATATCTGAATTTCTATTAAGGCTGCAGCCATGTTATTTTGCTTTCCCTACATTCTCACAAAAATTTACAGCTTTGTGTTGTATAGGAAAGAAAACATCGCTTAATGTGTTTCTTCCCATTGATTACAATATAAAGACTAAATTTTTCTTTTTGCTTTATCTCAATTTCTATTAAAGCTCCAGCTATGCCGATTTGCACATGATTGGATTACGTCATTCCCTACATTCTCACAAAAATTTACAGTTCAATGTTGTATAGGAGAAAAAATATTTCACATTGTGTGTTTTGCTATTAATTTAAAAGTAAAAACTCAATATTTTGCTGCTGTATCTCAATTTCTATGAAAACTACATGCATGCCGTTTTGGACTGATTGGAGTACTACATTCGCAACATACTCAATAAAAGATATGTTTCTAGTACATATATGAAAAAAGTTATCACAGAAAGCATGTTTTCCCAATTGATTAAAATGTAAAAACTCTCTTTTTTGTTGCTAAATCTCCATTTCCGTTAAAGCTACAGCTATGCCGTTTTTCACATGATTAGAGTAACTCATTCCCACACTGTCGAAAAAATTCCCAGTTATATGTCTTATAGGAGAGAAAATTTGCACAAAGTGTGTATTTCTATTGATTTCAATGTAAAAACTCTATTTTTCCTTCAGCTATATCTCACTTTCTATTAACTCTTCAGCCATGCCGTTTTGCAAATGATTGGAGTACCACATTCCCAACAATTTGGATAAAAGTAATGAATTTAATATTTATAGGAAAGAAAATATCACACAAAGTGTGTGTTCCCATTGATTTCAAAGTAAAAACTCGAGTCTCCTATTTGCTATATCTCAATTTCTAATAAAGCTACAGCCATGCCATGTTTTTAAAAAAAAAAAATTACCTCATTCGCTGCGTTTTCACAAAAATTTACAGTTCAATGTTGTATAGAAGAGTAAATATCACACAAGGTGTATTTTCTTATTGATATAAATGTAAAAACTCCATAGTTAGTTTTGCTATAACTCAATTTCAATTAAAGTACAGCCATGCTGTTTTCCGTATGATTGGAGTACCTCATTCCCTACATACTCAGAGAAATTTACAGTTCTATGTTATATAAGAGAGAAAAGATCACACAAAGTGTGTTTTCTCATTGATTTCAATGTAAAAACTCCATTTTTCTTTTTCCTATATCTCAATTTCTATTATAGCTACAGAAATTAGGATTTGCACATGATTGGAGTACAAAATTCCCAACGTTCTGAATAAAAGTTATGATTCTATTACTTATAGGAAAGAAAACTTTGAACAAACTTCTTTCCCATTCATTTCAAATTGAAAACACCAATTTTCTTTTTGCTATATCTTAATTTCTATTAAACCCACAGCCATGCCATTTTGCACATGATTGGAGTTCCTCATTCCCTACAATCTTACAAAAATTCACAGTTCTATGTTTTATAGGAGAGCAAATATCGCACAAAGTGTGTTTTCATATTGATTTCAATTTAAAAGCTCCATTTGTCTTTTCGCTATATCTCAATTTCTATTAAAGCAAAAGCTATGCCATTTTGCACATGATTGAAGTACCGCATTCCCAATATTTTGGATAAAGTTATGATTCTATTATGTGTAGGAATGAAAATATCGCACAAAGTGTGGTTTTTTATTCATTACAATCTAAAAACACCATTTTCTTTTTGCTATATCTCAATTTTTATTAAAGATACAGCCATGCCGTTTTGTACATGATTGGAGTACCTCATTCTCAACATTCTCAATAAAATTCACAATTGTATGTTGTATTGGAGAGAAAATATCGCACAATGTGTGTTTTCCCATTAATTTAAAAATAAATCTACATTTTTCTTTTTGCTCTATCTCAATTTCTACTAAAGCTACAGCCATGCTGTTTTTCACATAATTGGAGTACCTCTTTCCATACATACTCACAAAAATTGAAAGTTCATTGTTTTATAGGAGAAAAAATATCGCACAATGTGTGATTTTCCATTGATTTAAATGTAAATACTCCATTTTTCTTCCTGGTATATCTCAATTTCTAATAAGGCTGTAGCCATGCCGTTTTGCACATGTTTGTTTGTTTGTTTGTTGGAGTTTAAGGTCCCGTCAACTACAAGGTCATTAGAGACCCGTCCACTGTATAGTTCTAACGCATAGACTGCACAGACACTACACTAATGCGACGATTATTGGGTATTAGCAGTACCCAGCTTTCCCGAGCGACCACCCATGTCAGTACTAACTGGGCTTGCGTTGCTTAACTTCAGTTTTGCACATGACTGGAGTAACACATTCCCTACATCTGCCTAAAATGGGCACAAAGTGCGTTTTCCGATTTATATCAACAGAAATACTTATTTTTCTTTGGCTATATCTCATTGTCTTTAAAAGCTACAGCCATGCCATTTTTTACATGATTAGAGTTCGACATCCCCTACTTTCTGTCTGAAATTTGTGGTTCTATTATATATAGGTAAGAAAATATTGCAGAAAGTGCTTTTTCCCATTGATTTTAATTAAAAACTTCTTTTTTCTTTTTGGTATATCGCAATTTCTATTAAAGCTACAGCCATTCTGTTTTGCACATGATTGGAGTATTACATTCCCTACATTCTGTCCAAAATTTGTGGTTCTATTATGTATAAAAAACAACATATCACACGAAGTGTGTTTTTCTATTGATTTTCATATGAAAAGACCGTTTTCTTTTGGCTATATCTCATTTTTTATTAAAGCTACAACCATGCCGTTTTGTAAATGATTGGAGTAACTCGTTCCCTACATTCTTAAAAAAATTTGCTGTTCTTTGTTGTGTGGAGATAAGGTGTTTTACAAGCACTAACTTCCTCTTATAATTAAAATATACACACTTTCATACAACCTACTAATAATTTGTGGACACCCACAACTGCCCAAAAAATAAGTTCAGATGCAAATTCACAAAAATTGTATGTTCGTCAACAGCACATACTGTATGAATGCACATTGTTTTTAAATAATAGGAACACACAGAAAAAATACACGTTTCTGTTAATACAATTTTTAAATTCCAATTTTTAAAGAAAATAGAACAAGCAACAAATATCCTAAAAATTTAATTATTCATAAAAATAGAAAACGAAAGAGAGTTCCTCCATGATAATTCAAAAGAGAGGTCCCAAAATTTTTCTGCTCTTGGACAAAATACAAAAAGACACAAAACGTAACTATCATATGTTAATTTTATTGTTAACTTTTAATTTATTAATTGATATTAATTCGTTCTTGCTGGATTATAAAATTTATTCATTTATTGTTCATCCTGAAGTGTTTCATCAGTTTTTGGAGTCAATAATTCATTCATACAAGAATTATTCTCATATAGTTGTGAAACACAAATAATATTTACATATTCAGATACAAAAATTTAATTCTATTATAAGTCAACGTTTATTAGTGAAACATAACATGAAAAATTACCAGCCTTCACCACAATCATGACCTGGACGTAATCTTTTGGATACACGCCAACAGAACAAAGGAAAATCAATAACTAAGAGGACTTCAAGATATTTGAACAATCTATATCATTTTAAGAAGAATTTATTACATTTCAAAAATACAACATAACGTCTTCACATCACTCTACAGTACACAACAGCAATCATTCACATAACATAAGGATAACCCTACGCTACATCTACAACCATAACAGGAGTACAATCATCAAAGTCAACTGCAACACTCAAAAATTTCATAATAGGTTCACTACCTCATGGACTTACTAAACAAGAATTTCAGCAAAAATAAAAGAAAACAAAATGGAAGATCCAGTATTTAATGAGATCATTTAGTGCTTTGTATAATATGTTACATCAGCGATAGTGCCACTAATAGGAGAGAAGTACATCTTTTGTAGGTAGGACGAAATCATTTATTTTGCTTAGGCCCATTATATCAAGGTCATAATGGAAGGCCCTACACAATTCTGTGATGGGGACACCACACAAGCCCTTAATCGTTTTGTCACATAAAAGAAGAAAGTTATTTGATTGTCATGCAACAACAGCATAGAGTAAAATGTTTAAAGCTGCCTATATTCTGGTCACACTACCCCAAATCGTGGTTCATGATCATCGAACACTGTTTCAAAACATAGATAAAAAGAGACTCGTGAAAGTTTGGCATTTCGATTGATGCCTTCCCCCCCTTAAATTATTACTGAAGTTAGGGAACTGATACTAAGGCCCCACGTTACTTAATTGTATGAAGCATTAAAGAGTGCTGTAACTCTACATAGCTCCCTACCACAACAACAAAGGCTAAAGCGACTTCTTCACAATCTGCCACTAGGGGACAGGAAGCTGGCACAGCTGTTGCAACATATGCAACAGCTGGCAGGTAGCGCAGGAATATTCCATGAGAATGTGCCTCTACTTCGGGAATTATTCGTCCACAGATTACCATGACAAATTCAGGTAATTCTGGCCACCACAGATAAGGCCACAACTTTCAAAGCATTGGCCAAAATGACCAATAACATTCTGGAGGTACTGGATCCCGGAATCCATCAAATTAACGCCTCAACTATGCCTAACATCAATCCAAAACTAGAGTAAACACAAGACGTCAACCTTTTGAACAAGAAGAAACTATGTGGTCATTTAAATGAAACAGTGTCTGAATTAATTAAGCAAGTAGAGGTACTAATGAAGAAGATTCAAGGTCTAACTATGGACCAACCACACACACAAAAACAGTCCAGATCTTCTTCCAGGTAACGTACACCTTGGAACATCGCCATTCAAAAACAAATCTGCTAAAATAATCTCACTTTTGGAGATAAGTACCAAAATTGCATTCCACCCTTTAGTGCAAAGCAGGAGAACACGAAGAGCTATTGTCTCTAATGGTAGCAGATGATACAGGCAGATATGACAGCCACCTTCTTTATCCAAGATATTAAAAACAAATTAAAATTTCTCATTGACATTGGTGTAGATTTCAGTTTTCTCCTAAAACATAAAATTATATGTTGAATATATATGCTGCCAACCATACAGTCATACATACATATGACCTATGCCAAATCAATGTGGACCTTGGATTGAAGTGGTCATTCTGTGGGCAATTTTAATAGCAGGCTGTACCCACACCATTATAGAGGACGATATTTTAACTTATTACTGCTTAGTAGTATATGTAGGTTGACACCAGCTGCATGACAGAGTCATGGAGGTAGAAGTCTCAGGTATCTGGGAACAATCCTCTCGCCCTTATCAAAGAATTTACAGCATCTGCCCTACAGCCCCTGACAAGCATAGAATATTATTGCAGGAATTTGCAGACATTACTGTTCCCCGTTTGTCATCCTCCAAAATGTCACATAGTGTGGTTCATCACATACTTACCACTAATGGACCACCTGTACACGAAAGAGCCAGACGTCTGGACCCAACACGACTCAAGGTAGCCAAGGAGGAGTTTAGACACCTCCACGAACACAGTTACCTTCGACCCTCGTCTTACCCTTGGTCAAGCCGCCTGCATCTTATAAACAAGAACGTCAAATGGAGAATATTTGGTGGCATTCTTGCCTTAAACGATCACACAATTTCTGAGAGGTATCCCATACCTCATATCAAGGATTTTATATCACAACTGCATGGCATGTATATGTTCTCCAAAATTTATCTGGTCAAGGCTTATCACCAGTTCATGGAGTCTTCTGAAGATATCTGCAAGTCGGCAGTGACAACGCCTTTTAGACTCTTTGAATATGCAAGGATGCCATTTGGACTGAGGAATGCTACCAAAACCTTTCAGCATTTCATGGACTTGGTCCTAGCTGACTTATCATCGTGTTCACTTATATAGGCGATACACTTGTCGGCAGCACAGATCACAAGGAACATCAACAACACTTATGGAAAGTATTCGAGCATTTTCTGCAGTTTGGCCTTGTATTCAATGTCTCAAAGTGCATGTTCAGTGTATCTTCCTTGGAATTTCTAGGACACAGAGTGTCATCTGTTGGAATAACCTGTTACAAAAAAACGTGGATAAACTAAAAAATTTCCCAAGACTGGAGTCCAAATGAGCATTACACCGTTTTCTTATGTTAATCAACTTCTATCACCGTTTCATACCACACTTCACTGAAATCCTGCAGCCATTCCACACTCTGATAGCCAGAAAATCCAGTAAAACAGCCAACATCCACTTGAATGAACTAACTATTTCAGCCTTTTAACAGGCCAAAAAAACACTATCCAAAGCTATATTGCTCCAACATCCAGACCCTTCACCAGACATAAAAATTGGATTATTTACTGATGCATAAGCCATTGCAGCAGGCACTGTACTTCAAATATTCAAAAATGACAAATGGCAACCACTAGGATTTTTTTCAAAAAAATTTCAACCAGTGGAGGTAAAATAAGGTCTTCAGAATAGAACTCTTAGTTCTGTACCTCACAATCAAACACTTCCATTACTTCCTTGAAGGTCAACATTTCATTATATATACAGATCACAAACCTCTCACCTTTGCGATGAGTACGAACATAGACAATCGCTCACCAAGAGAAGCAAGACATTTAGACTACATCTCGACCTTTACCACCGATATTCAACACATCGCAAAACTTGAAAATATGGTTGCTAACACATTATCCAGAACTTCTCTACATCATCTAAGCTCATCCACAGAAGTAATAAACCCTGAATTATTATATGATGAACATCTATTAGATGATGAAACACAAGCACTATTATTGAACCTGCAATCTCTCACAATAGCACTAGTTCCAATACAAGGAACAAACGTCAGTTGGTACTGCAACGTCTCACTGTCCAGGCCACGACCATTAGTTCCAGTCAACTTCATCCAAAACAATTTACACTCTTAAACCCAGGCATCACAGCGACACAAAAACTAACCAGAGAACGTTTTATATGGCCGCCAGCAAAAAGAGACATCAAACTATGGACAAAAACCTGTGTGTCATGTCAGAAAAAATACAGCGACACACGTTCGACACATCAAGGTTTGACAGAATCCACATTAATATAGTAGGACCATTACCTTCTTTTCAAGAAAATCATCACATTTTGACTTGTGTGGACCGATTTACTTGATGGCCTTAAGCAATCCCCATATCAGATTGCAAAGCTTCCACAGTAGCTCAAACATTATTACAACACTGGTTCTTGAGATATGGAATACCATTGACAATAACCACACACAGAGGTTGGCAATTCGACTCACTCCTCTTCCATCAACTGTGCAAAATCCTAGGTACAAATCACATGTGAATTCCTCATACCATCCAGCAACCAACGGCATGGTGGAGAGGTTCCTCCACCACCTTAAAACATCATTGAAAGCCATTGCAGACCCTTAGCAATGAAGCATACAATTACCCATTATGCTCTTAATGCTATGCTTGGTGGTCAAAGAACACCTACAGGAATCACCAGCCTAACTTGTATAAGGAACAACACTTAAACTTCCTGGAGATGTCTTTGCTTCTGAAAATAATACCTTGACCTGGAGTGACTTCCTTCAAAATTTAGGGTACAATATGCAAGCACTATTGCATCGATCTCCACGCACACCATCAGCATGATGAATTTTTTGAAACCCCAATTTCAAAACAGTTACCCACGTCTTTATCTGCACTGGTGCCACACAACATCAACTTTCAGCTTCATACCAAGGTCCTTACAAAATTACTGAAAAACCTCAATGATAGCACAGATAATGTCTCCATAGATAGGCTTAAACCAGCATTCCTGGTAGATTTTAGCACCAATTAACCTGATGACGTAGAAACAACCTCTAAAAATACTATTAGTACATCCCCATCTTTATTAGTCCATGCACCAGTCTTCCTTAGAGACTCCACTAATGATGCAATGATGGCTCCTCATACAACTGCACACACAACAAACACTGCAACTCCCCCCCCCCCCGACTTCAGGCATCCTTACATGATTATGCACCCATGCCACATGTGTACATTTTGATACCATTATTCCTTGTTCTACTCGTTCTTAATTTCTTGCAGGGGGTACTGTAGAGATATGGCGTTGTAAAAACACTTACATTAACTTATAATTTCAATATACTTACTTTTGAAAATCTTACTAATACTATGTGGACACCTGAATACTACAAGAAAAAATAAGATCAGATGCAAATGCACAAAAACTGCATGTGACTGTATGAATGCACATGGCTTTTATATAAAAGGACCTCACGGAAACAATTCATGTTTCTGTTAATACAATTTTGAAATTAAAAGTTATAATTTTAAAATAAAATAGAATGAGCAAATAAAATTCCACAAATTTTAAATATTCAAAAAAAAACCAAAGAGAGTTCCATCATTGTAATTCAAAAAAGAGGTCGCAAAATTTATCTGCTCCTGAACAAAATACAAAAAGACACAAAAATTAACTATCATATGTTAATTTTATTTTTAACCTTGTATTTATTAATTGATATTAATTCGTTATTGCTGGATTATAAAAGTTCTTCACTTATTGTTCATCCTGAAGTGTTTTATCAGGTTTATGAATCATTAATTTACTCATACAAGAGAACTTCTCATATAGTTGTGAAACACAAATAATATTCAGATATTCAGATACAAAAATTTATTTGAACAACAAATCAACGTTTATTAGTGAAACATAACATAAAAATTATAAGGCTTTACACAGTTGTATAGAGAGAAAACATCCCACAAAGTGTGTTTTCAAGGATTTAAATGTAAAAAAACTCCATTTTTCTTTTTGCTATATCTCAATTTCTTTTAAAGCTTCAGCCATGTCGTTTTGCACATGATTGGAGTACCTCACTCCATATATTCTAATAAAAAATTTAAATTTTTATAGTTTATAGGAAAGAAAATATTGCACAGTGTGCTTTCCGATTGATTTTAATGTAAAAACTCCATTTTTCTCAATATACTATATATCAATTTCTATTAAAGCTACAGCGATGTCGTTTGGAACATGATTGGATTGCCTTATTCCTTACATTATCTCAAAAATTTACAGTTCTATGTTGTGTAGGACAGAAAATATATCATCCAAAGTGTTTTCCCAATGATTTCACATTAAAAACTATTTTTCTTTTAGCCTTATCTCAATTCCTATTGAATGTACAGCCATGCCGTTTGGCACATGATAAGAGTACCTCATTCCTTACATTCTCACAAACATTTACAGCTCTATGTTTATATAGGAGAGAAAATATCGCAGAAAGTGTGTTTCCCATTGATTTCAATGTAAAAGCTCTATTTATCTTTTTGCTATAGCTCAATTTCTAGTAAAGGTATAGCTATGCCGTTTGACACTTGATCAAAGTATCTCATTCCCTAAATTCTCTCAAAAATTTGCAGTTTTTAGTTGTATAGGAGAGAAAATATATCACTAAAAGTATTTCCCCATTCATTTCAATTTTAAAACCATTTTTCTTTATTTCTATATCTCAATTTCTATCAAACCTACAGCAATGCCATTTTGCACAAGATTAAAGTACCATATTCCCGACATTGTGGAGAAAAGTTATGATTCTATTGTGCATAGGAATAAAAATTTCGCACAAAGCATATTTTCATATAGATTTCAAAGTAAAAACTCCATTTTTCTTTTTCGATATCTCAATTTTTATTAAAGCTTCACACATGCCATTTTGCAGATGGGAGGAGTACCTCATACACTACATTA
>JAAFCE010009127.1:19430372-19518331 GCA_013389805.1 Trigoniulus corallinus | reverse complement strand
TTTCTATTAACGCTACAGCCATGCCGTTTTGCACATGATTGGAGTACAATATTTCCTACATTCTGAATAGAAGTTATTACTCTATTATTATTAGGAATAAAAATGTCACACAAAGTGTTTTCCCATTAATTTCTTGCAAAATCTCCGTTTTTCTTTTTACTATATCTCAATTTCTATTAAAGCTACAGCCATGCCGTTTCGCACATTATAGTAGTACCTCATTCCCTTCATTCTCACAAAAATTTACTCTTCTATGTTTGATAAAAGAGAAAATATTGTGTAAAGTGTATTTTTCTATTATTTGAATGTAAAAACTGAATTATTTTTTTCTATATTTCAATTTTTTTTAAAGCTGCAGTTATGCCATTTTGCACATGATTGGTGTACCTCTTTCCCCACATTCTAACTAAAATTTCAGTAATATGTTGTATAGGAGAGAAAGTATCGCCCAAAGTGTGTTTTCCGATTGATTTCAATGTAACAACTCCGTTTTTCGTTTTCTGACATCTCAATTTATATTAAAGCTACAGCAATGCTGCTTTGCACATTATTAGGGTGCCTCATTCCCTACATTCTCGCAAAATTTACAGTTCTATGCTGTACAGGACAGACATTCTGGATAATTTTTGATTCTATTATGCATATATAAAAAATATTGCACAAAGTGTGTTTTCCCATGGATTTCAATTTAAACCTCCATTTTCCTTTTTGCTATATCTCAATTTCTTTGAAAGCTACAGACATGCCGTTTTCTACATGACTGAAGTAGCTCATTCCCTACATTCTTGCAAAAATTTACAGTGTGTTTTCTTATTTATTGTAATAGAAAAACTCCAGTATTCTTTTTGCTATATCTAAATTTTTCCTAAAGCTGGATCCATAAGCTGGATCCGAATCTTCAGAACTGGCCCTATCACCCACTCCATTAGGACATCATTCAAAAGAGGACCACAACGGGATCTCAAAATAAGCTAATAGCCCTATTCATTGTTCTCCTTTAGACCCTCCCAGCCTCTACTGAAAGGCAGAGGGATTTTTTCCAAAGTAAGTGGCCTCTGTAAAGGGTAGCTTTCCAGAATCTTTATTTCTCACCTAAGGCCAGAAGTAACGTGCCAATCCCTTTACAAGCACTTAACTGAACTTAAGCTAGGTCACTTCCAGGAGATTTTACAGCTAAAAACCAAATCTTATTTGTATTCGTCATTTGTTAATTAGTGAGCTGAGGTGGACACGGATTCTCTGTTCATTGAGAACTTGTGGCCTTCACACTCCTTAATAAAACATTTTGTATGTAAACTGCTTGACAACATGATCGTATTCAAGTTATGTTTGGATCCTTCAGGTGGCATTTCAATGTGATAGCCAGATTTGGTTTTAGATAAGGGACAAGAGGTTTACCCCTCTGCCTCACCTGACTAATGACTGTAAAACTGAATATTCTTTATTATTATCAAAATGTGCGGAGTATCTGCATAAAGTGTGACACTTTGTTTGCTAACACATCACTAAAAAGTTATGATATGGTTATTTTAACAGAAACGTGGCTATTGGATGAAATTAACTCTTATGATTTATTTCCCCCTAATTATCTTGTATTCTGTCTGTATTACATTGGTGGAGGTATCTTAATAGCTGTGAATGTGCTCACAATTGGGGATAATTTCCACCTGATTGAGAGCCTATTCATGGCTGACTTTGTCCTAGCCATCAATGTAAAGCTAGCAGGGCTTGGCTGGACTACAATAGTTAGCTGTTATTTTTCACAAGCACATGTGTATGTTAATTTTTCCTAAATTGTTGAAAACTTAGCCACAAACCTAGTAAATCACTCACCCATTGTGATAATTGGTGATTTCAATGTTCCTTTAATAGTTTGGGACCACCTTATACATTGATATAAGGGCTCATCACATTCTGGCAAGGAATTCTCTCTAATTTCCATAGCAACAACAACGAAATTGCACCAGAGAAATACGATGTTAAATTCTAGAGATCGCCTGCTGGACCTATGTTTTACTCATATCCCCTGCAAAGTCTATGTTTTGGCCCTAATGTCTAACCCAGCATTAGAAATCACTGTCAACAGAGCCAGACTATAAGATGCCCCCTTAGAAAGGATGACAAATTTTGTTTTTGACTGGTGATAGGGAAACTATGTAGAACTGTACCACACCCTCAGGAAAATGGACTGGAAGGAGGTGGTTTCAAACCCAAATCCTAAGGAAGCATTGGATCATTGCTATAATCTGCTGTTTCAGGCCATGACAAAGTGCATCCCTATCAAATTAATTTCCTGAAGCACTCTGGATATCCAATATGGTTCAGCAGAGAACTGATTTCACTTATAAAACAAAAGAGGAAATTTTTCTTTCACAATAAGCACCAGCATTCTATGGGTGATTGGCAACGTTTTGCTGAAGCCAGGACTAAGGTCAAACGTTTACCAATTTGGCTCCGTCAATGCTTCTTGGCTAATTTATTAACCAGGAAGAACACACCCCAAACTTTTTGGCCACACAATAAGCGATTTAATAGATCAAGTCCTGAAAAAGTGTCAATATTAGTTGACTACTGTATAATCAGTGATCCATATGATGTGGCAATGTTGCTCTACCATCTTTGGACTTGTCTAATGGACTGTCCACATCTACTTGGACAACTGCTGATTTCCATTCCTGCCAGAGGCTTATGGCATATTGCTTTCTTAAGTATGCTGGGGATTTAATCAACCCCACATACCGAGCACAGAGAGACTTCAATACTCTTGGACTATCTATTGATGACCTTCTGCTATGAAAGAAGGCATTGAAGGCCAAAATAATAGGGCTTTTAGGTCAAAACTGATATGGCTTTTAGCTAATCACTGATATTGCTTTCAACACAATTGCTGATAATCTCAGGAACTTAGGTTTAACAATCCATTATTTCAATGATTTACTAGTAATTTTTTAAATTTTAACATAATTGTTTAACTAATAATACAATTTTTGGGCACTTTGTTCACTATGTTTTAAAATTTTAAATTTTTTTTACCATTTTACAATTATTACTATTCATCATTTAAAAATTAATAGAGATCCTAATACACATCAGCAAATGTTGATCCTAAATCAAAGTACTTTCTTCCTTTTGGAAAGAATGCCTTCACTCTAGCCCCTTACCCCCTTCCCATCCACTGCAAATAGGCCAGCCTGTTTAGTGGATGGAAAGCCATTTAACATTTAACATGCAGTTTTGCACATGATTGCAGTACCACATTCCCCAAATTTTGGCAAAACTTTCCAGTTCTATCATATATAGTAGACAAAATGCACAAAGTGTGGTTTCCCGTTTATTTCAATGTAAAAACTGTATTTTTCTTTTTGCTATATTTCAATTTCTAATAAAGGTACCCCCATGATATTTTGTAGATGATTGGAGTACCTCATTCCATACATTCTTGAAAAAATTTACAGTTCTATGTTGTGTAGGTGAGGAAATATTGCACAAAGTGCGTTTTCCTATTGATTTCAATGAAAAACTCCATTTTTCCTTTTTGCTTTATCTCAATTTCTATTGAAGCTATAGCCATGTGTTTTGCATGCAATTGGAGTACCGCATTCAAAACATTATGGAAAAAGTTATGATTCCATTATGTACAGGAAAGAAAATATCATACAAAGTGAGTTTTTCCATTGATTTCAATGTAAAAACTACATATTTCTTTATTTCTATTAAAGTTACAGCCATGCCGTTTTGCACATGATAATAGTACCTCATTCACTACAATCTCACAAAAATTTAGAGTTCTATGTTGTATAGGAGAACATATTGCACAAAGTATGTTTCCCATTGTATTCAATGTAAAATCTCCATTTTTCTTTTCTGCTATGTCTCATTTTCTAATAATGCTAACGCCATGCCGTTTTGCACATGATTTGAGTACATTATTACCCACATTCTCGCAATAATTTACAACTCTATGCTGTATAGGAGAAAAAATATCACATAGTGTGTTTTCCCATTGATTTCAATGTAAAAACAATTTTTTTTCTTTTTCCTATATCTCAATTTCAATTTAATATATACAGCCATGCCATTTTGAACTTGATTGGAGTACCACATTCCCTACATTCTGGTAACAATTTGCAGTTCTATCATGTATAGGAGACAAAATGCACAAAGTGCGTTTTTCCATTGATTTAAATGCAAAAACTTCACTTTTCATTTTGCTACAGACATGCCGTTTTGCACGTGATAAGTTTACAAAATTCCCAACATTCTAGGTAAAAGTTGTGATTTTATTATGTGTAGGAAATAAAATATCGCACAAAGTATGTTTTTCCATTTATTTTATTGGAAAAACTGCATTTTTCTTTTTGCCATATCTCAATTTCTATTACAGCTACTGCCATTCCATTTTGCACATTATTGGAGTACCACATTCCCTACATTCCCGCAAAAATTTATGATTCTATGTTGTATAGGAGAGAAAATATCGCATAAAGGGTGTTTTCCTATTGATTTCATTGTGAAAACTCCATTTTTCTTTTTGCTATATCTCAAATTCTGTTAAAGCTAAAGCTATGCCATTCTGCACATGATTTGAGTACTTCATTACCAACATTCTCAAAAAAAATATTTACAGTGCTATGTTGTATTGGTGAGATAATATAGCAGAAAGTGTGGAGTGGTGAATTGAATTTGACACACCAGTTCTTTTCTGACCACTAAAGTTAAGCAACGCAACCCCAGTTAGTACTGACATGGGTGGTTGCTCAGGAAAGCTGGGTACTAATGATACCCAATAATCGTTGCATTAGTGTAGTGGTTGTGCAGTATGTGCATTCAAACTATGCAGTGGATGGGTCTCTAATGACATTGTAGTTGATGGGACCTTAAACTCAAACAAAGAAACAAACCCAAAGTGGGGTTTCTCATTGATTTCAGAGTAAAACTCCATTATTGATTTTGCTATATCTAAATTTCTTTTAAAGCTACAGAAATGCCACTTTGAACATGATTGGAGTACATCATCCCCTGCATCTTTTCAAAAATTTAAAGTTCTATGTTGTATAGCAGAGAAAATATCACGCAAAGTGTGTTTTTCCATTGATTTCAATGTAAAAACTCTTTTTTTCATTTTGCTATATCTCAATCGCTATTAAACCGACAGCCATGCCGTTTTGCTCATAATTAGAGTACCACATTTCCAACATTCTGGATAATAGTTATGATTCTACTATGTAAAGGAAAGAAAATGTCGCTCAAAGTGTGTTTTACCATGCCGTTTTTCTCATGATTGAGTACTTTATTCCATACATTCTTGACAAAAATTTACAGTTCTATGTTGTATAGGAGAGAAAATATTTCACAATGTGTGTTTTCTCATTGATTTAAATTTAAAAACTCCATTTTTCTTTTCCACTTCATTAATTAGGATTCACTCAATCAAACAGGACTGGCCTAAATGAGATTCAGTGGGATGAGTATGAGATTAGGGGGGTAAATATTAGAGAGGGATTAATTGCCTAAAATGTCAAATAGTAAACCAGGAAGATCTAGAATATAGTCTAAGACTGCCAAAACTCCTAAATCTGCATAAAGATATATCTTAAAGGACTTGGTGTAATTTCGCATTGAATAATCTATATAATAGCAGCAAATCACTTATTATGAATTGTAGTTTACTGAAACGTATTTGCACCATCTCAATAGGAGATGCCAGATGTGCAAAATTAAAGAATGAATTTCAGTTCCTCCCTACTCTTGTGGGAACTCTAAAATGCAAGTAAGATAAAAGCTCTGGACATTTTTGTCTACCTGTAAATATTCGTTGAACCAATAGCAGTCTAAAATAAATGAATACTTTTGAAAAACCTAACTGTTTAGTGTTACTACCAGTAATGATAGAACTTCCTTGGGGTAAAGAATGAGGGCCTATATCAGCTGGAATGACACATCCGGCCTGACCAATAGACAGAGTATTCTCTGCTATCATTTTATTAAATAATTTTGCAATAGGTCCCCAATGTGACAGAGCACATACACCACAAAAATTCAAATTATAAAAAATTTTTGGTGGTGACAAAAATTTTACTAAATATTTCCTTAATGTTTTGCGCTGTAATATACCTCTCAAATCATTAATAGTTTTAAAACAGCGCCTTTTACTGAGTAATACATGCTGTGGATGGCAAGCAAATGATAACTTTTGATCTATCAGCAACCCTAAATCCTTAATACAGTTCACCTTAAAAAATAAGTACAAAGAATAGGGTGACGCCTTCATGTAAATGATATCATAGACATTTTTAAACATTTTTATAGACATTTTTAAAACCAACCCATTGCACTCCAGCCAATTATCTAGTTGAGAGAGGCCAAATTGAAGTATGAGAGGATCATTTAGACTTGATATTTCCTCTGACAACTTACAATTGTCTGCAAAACCTAAAATTATATTTAGAGGTGAAACGGAATTAAATAATTCATTAAGAAAGATAGAAAAAAGCAAAGGGCTCAAAGTGCTGCCTTGTGGTACACAAGAAACTGTTGTATAATTTGTAGGGGAAACAAAGTGCCCAAGCAGAAAGGCGACCTGTAAAATAGTTGCCAATAAAAGTGCAAACTGGTGATGAGCACCCACACTGAGCTTGTTTCCACAATAGTAGATCCCTTGGGACCCTATCAAAAGCCTGTGAGATCTAAGTAGATTGTGTCTACCCAGGATATCACACTGAAAACATCCTGGATCTGAGATACATGACAAAGAAGATTTGATTATGTTGCCTTACCAGGCATAAATCCATGCTGTGCCTCATTTAGGAAACCATGTGCCAAGGCTGATGATGCCCTAGTAAGACTTTATCTAAAATCTTGGCCACAGGTGAGATATTTGCAATGGGTCTATAATTGGAACAGGGGTTTAGACCCAGATTTAAGATTTGGAATTATCAAAGATGATTTCCATAATTGAGGAATAAAATTATTAGACAAGCAATATGAGTACAGTCTTGACAAAACAGGTGTTAGTATATCCTTGTAACCCCTTCCAAGTGTAGGTGAAAAATATCTGGACCAGTGTTAAAAGATTGATTTAACTGGTCAATCGCTTTACATACTTCATCTGTGCTTAAGTTTGCAATATGCAAAATACAAGAAGATTCTGGAAGTATATATGGGTACTGGGAGATACATGAAGTAATGGGAGAATCAGAACCTATGGTTGCTAAGAAAGTACCTAGCAATGAGCAAATCTCCCCTGGATAGATAATAAGGTCTTGTTATGGAGAATTGTGAAATCAGGGTCCAACTTGCCAGTATAACGCTGATATAAACGCCAGAATTGAGAAGGAGAATGATCCAACGAAGAAAGATAGTCTAAAAATTTGCCTCGATCATATCTAATCAGCCATTTCACCTCAGCCCAAAGTTTTGAAAATCTAGCATAACGATATATTGTAGGGTTCTTCTTTTAATAGCGAAATAATTTGTAAATCAGCTTCCGACTGAACAAAAACGGGTACCTTTTATCCACCACCCTGTCAGATATATATGGAATGTAACCTTGCAGCCCCAATTGTAATACAGACTGGAAAGTTTCAAACATCTCACATGGGGAGGCAAGTCTCCAAACGCGGTCCCACTAAATACTATTTAGGTAATGATACAGGCCTACAAAATTTCCACATCTCCAGTATCTCTTCTTTTAACTTATTGCTGTCACCCTTCCCACAGCCATGCCACTTTCCACGTCATTGGAGTACCTCATTAATTACATTCTCATAAAAATTTACAGTTCTATGTTTTATAGAAGAGAGAATATTGCACAGTGTGTTTTCTTGTTGATTTCAAAGTAAGAACTCCATTTTTCTTTTTGCTATATCTCAATTTCTATTAAAGGTAAAGCCATGCCATTTTCAATATGAGTGGAGTACCTCATTCCATTTTTCTTTTTGGTATATCTCAATTTCTATTTAAGCTACAGCCATGCCATTTCCAATGATTGGAGTATTACATTCCAAAAATTCTGATTAAAACTTATGGCTCTGTTATGTATAGGAAAGAAAATATCGCACAAAGTGTGTTTCCCATTGACCTCAATGGAAAAAAATCCATTTTTCTTTTTGCTATATCTCAATTACTATTAAAGCTACAACCATGCCGTTTTGCACATGATTGGAGTACCTCTTTCCATACATACTCGCAAAAATTGAAAGTTCTATGTTGTATAGGAGAGAAAATATCGCACAAAGCTTTTTGCTATATCTCAATTTCAGTCGTGCCGTTTTGCACATGATTGAAGGACCACATTCCCAACATTGTGGAGAGACGTTGTGATTCTATTACGTATAGAAATGAATAGTTTTGATTTCAATGTAATAACTCCATTTTTTTTTGCTTTATCACAATTTCTATTAAAGCTACAGCCATGCCGTTTTTCACATGATTGGAGTACCTTATCCCCTACATTCTCTCAAAAATTTATAGTTCTATGTTCTATAGAAGAGATTGATTTTAATTTAAACCCATTTTACTTTAGCTATATCTCAATTTCCATTAAAGCTACAGCCATGCTGTTTAGCATATGATTGGAGAACCTCACTTGCTACATTCTTGCAAAAATTTACAGTTCTATGTTTTTTAAGAGAGAAAATATAACAGAAAGTGTGTTTTTCCTCTTAATTTTAATTTAAAAACTCCACTTTTCTTTTTGCTATATCTCAATTTCTATAAAAGCTACAGCCACGCCGTTTTGCACATCATTGGAGTATCTCATTCTCTATATTGTCACAAAAATTTACAGTTTTTTTTTTATTGGAGAAAAAATATCGCAATGATAATACTCCATTTCAATGTTAATACTCCATTTTTCTTCCTGGTATATCTCAATTTCTAATAAGGCTGTAGCCATGCCGTTTTGCACATGATAGGAATAACACATTCCCTACATTCTGCCTAAAATGGGCACAAAGTGCGTCTTCCGATTGATATCAACAGAAAAACTTTTTTTCTTTTGGCTATATCTCAATTTCTTTAAAAGCTACCACCATGCCGTTTTGCACATGATTGGAGTACGACATCCCCTGCATTCTGTCTGAAATTTCTGGTTCTATTATACATAGGTAAGAAAATATTACAGAAAGTGCTTTTTCCCATTGATTTTATTGAAAAACTTCTTTTTTTTCTTTTTGCTACATCGCGATTTCTATTAATGCTACAGCCATTCTGTTTTGCACATGAATGGAGTATTACATTCCCTACATTCTGTCCAAAATTTGTGGTTATATTATGTATAAAAAACAAAATATCACACAAAGTGTGTTTTTCCATTGATTTCCATGTAAAAATGCTACAGCCATGCCGTTTTGCACATGATTGGAGTAACTCGTTCCCTGCATTCTTACAAAAATTTGCAGTTCTTTGTTGTGTGGAGATAAGGTGTTTTAAAATCACTTACCTCCTCTTATAATTAAAATATACTTCCATTTAAACAACCTACTAATAATTTGTGGACACCCCACAACTGCCCAAAAAATAAATTCAGATGCAAATTCACAAAAACTGCATGTGCATCAACAGCACATACTGTATGAATGCACATGGTGTTTAAATAATTGGAACACAGAGAAACAATACACGTTTCTTTTAATACGATTTTTAAATTCAAATTTTTAAATAAAATTGAACAAGCTACAAAAAATCCTGAAAATTTAAATATTCAAAAAAATAGAAAACGAAAGAGAGTTCCTCCATGATAATTCAAAAGAGAAGTCCCAAAATTTTTCTGCTCTTGGACAAAATACAAAATGACACAAATCATAACTATCATATGTTAATTTTCTTCTTCACCTTTAATTTATTAATTGATATTATTCGTTCTTGCAGGATTATAAAAGTTATTCATTTATTGTGAATCCTGAAGTGTTTCGTCACTTTTTGGAGTCAATAATTCATTCATACAAGAATTATTCTCATATAGTTATAAAACAGAAATGATATTCAGATATTCAGATACAAAAATTTATTTCTGCAATAAATCAACGTTTATTAGTGAAACATAACATGAAAAATTAGCAGCCTTCACCACAATCAGTGGCCAGGATGTAATCTTTTGGATACACACCAACAGAACAAATGAAAATCAATAACTAAGAGGACTTCAGGATATTTGAACACTATATCATTTTAAGAAGAATTTATTACATTTCAAAAATACAACATAACGTCTTTACATCACTCTACAGTACAGAACAGCAATCATTCACATAACATAAGGATAACCCTATGCTACATCTACAACCATAACAGGAGTACAATCAGGAAAGTAAACAGCAACACAAACCAATTTCATAATAGGTTCACTACCTCATGGACTTACTAAACAAGAATTTCAGCAAAAACAAAAGAAAACAAAATGGAAGATCCAGTTTTTAATGTGATAAGTTAGTGCTTTGTATAATATGTTACATCAGTGATAGTGCAACTAATAGGAGAGAAGTATATCTTTTGAAGGTAAGACAAAATCTTTTATTTTGGTTAGGCCCAATATATCAAGGTCATAATGGAAGGCCCTACAAAATTCTGTGATGGGGGACATCCCACAAGCCCTTAATCGTTTGGTCACATAAAAGAGGAAAGTAATTTGATTGTTATGCAACAACAGCATAGAGTAAAATGTTTAAAGCTGTCTATATTCCGGTCACACGACCCCAAAACGTGGTTCATGACCATCGAACACCGTTACAAAACATATCAGATAAAAAGTGACTCGTGAAAGTTTGGCATGACGATTGATGCCTTTCCCCCCCCCCTGAAATTATTATTGAAGTTAGGGAAGTGATACTAAGGCCCCACGTTACTGAATCGTATGAAGCATTAAAGAGTGCTGTAACTCTACATAGCTCCCCAACAAAACAACAAAGGTTACAGCAATTCCTTCACAATCTGCCACTAGGGGACAGAAAGCTGACACAGCTGTTGCAACATATGCAACAGCTGGCCGGTAGCATAGGAATATTCTATGAGAATGTGCCTCTACTTCGGGAATTATTCGTCTCCAGATTACCATGACAAATTCGGGTAATTCTGGCCACCACAGATAAGGCCACAACTTTCAAAGCACTTGCCGAAATGACCAATAAGATTCTGGAGGTACTGGATCCTGGAATCCATCAAATTAACGCCTTAACTATGCCTGGCATCAATCAAAAAATTGAGTCAACACAAGACGTCAACCTGTCGAACAAGAAGAAACTATGTGGTCATCTAACAGAAACAGTGCCTGAATTAATGAAGCAAGTAGAGTTACTAATGAAGAAGATTCAAGGTCTAACTATGGACCAACCACACACACAAACACAGTCCAGATCTTCTTCCAGGTGACGTACACCTTGGAACATCGCCAATCAAGAAACAGAAATCTGCTGGTATCATCTCACTTTTGGAGATAAGGCCCGAAAATGCATTCCACCCTTTAGTGCAAAGCAGGAAAACGCGTAGTTTCTAAAGGTAGCAGATGATACAGGCAAATGCAACAGCCACCTTTTTTTTATCCAAGATATTAAAAACAAATTAAAATTTCTCATTGACATGGGTGTAGATTTCAGTTTTCTCCCAATACATAAAGTTATATGTTGAAGTTATATGCAGCCAACCATACAGTCATACATACATATGACCTATGCCAAATCAATGTGGACCTTGGATTGAAGTGGTCATTCCATGGGCATTTTTAATAGCAGGCTGTTCCCACACCATTATAGGGGACGATTTTTTAGCTTATTACTGCTTAGTAGTATATGTAGGTTGACACCAGTTGCATGACAGGGTCACGGAGGCAGAAGTCTCAGGTATCTGGGAACAATCCTCTTGCCCTTATCAAAGAATTTACAGCATCTGCCCTAAAGCCCCTGACAAGAATAGAAAATTATTGCAGGAATTTGCAGACATTACTATTCCCCGTCCAAAATGTCACATAGCGTGGTTCATCACATACTTACCACTATTCGACCACCTGTACACACAAGAGCCAGACGTCTGGACCCAACACGACTCAAGGTAGCCAAGGAAGAGTTTAGACACCTCCACGAACTCAGCTACCATCCACCCTCGTCTAACCCTTGGTCAAGCCCCCTGCATCTTATAAACAAGAACGTCAAATGGAGAATTGTTGGTGACATTCTTGCCCTAAACGCTCACACAATTCCTGACAGGTATCCCATACCTCATATCAAGGATTTTATTTCGCAACTGCATGGCATGTGCATGTTCTCCAAAATTTATCTGGTCAAGGCTTATCACCAGATCACGGAGTCTTCTGAAGATATCTGCAAGTCGGCAGTGACAATGCATTTTGGTCTCTTCGAATATATGAGGATGCCATTTGGACTGAGAAATGCTACCAAAACGTTTCAGCATTTCATGGACTTAGTCCTAGCTGACTTATCTTCTTGTTCACTTATATGGGCGATACACTTGTCAGCAGCAAAGATCACAAGGAACATCAACAACACTTATGGAAAGTATTCGAGCATTTTTGGCAGTTTGGCCTTGTAGTCAATGTCTCGAAGTGCATGTTCAGTGTATCTTCCTTGGAATTTCTAGGACACAAAGTGTCATCTGTTGGAATAACCTGTTACAAAAAAACGTGGATGGCCTACAAAATTTCCCAAGACTGGAGTCCAAGAGAGCATTACACCGTTTTCTTGGATTAATCAACTTCTATCGCCGTTTCATACCACACTGCACCGAAATCCTGCAGATATTTCACACTCTGATATCCAGAAAATCCAGTAAAACAGTCCACATCAACTGGAATGAACAAACTTTTTCCGCCTTTTAATGGGCCAAAAAAACACTATTCAAAGCTATATTGCTCCAACATCCAGACCCTTCACAAGACATAAAAATTAGATTATTTACCGACTTTAAGACATTGCAGCAGGCACTGTACTTCAAATATTCAAAAATGACAAATGGCAACCACTAGGATTTTTTTCAAAAAAATTTCAACCAGCAGAGGTAAAATAGTGTCTTCAGAATAGAACTCTTAGCTCTGTACCTCACAATCAAACACTTCCATTACTTCCTCGAAGGTCAAGATTTCATTATATATGCAGATCACAAACCTCTCACCTTTGCGATGAGTACGAACATAGACAAACACTCACCAAGAGAAGCGAGACATTTAGACTACATCGCAAAACATGAAAATATAGTTGCCAACACATTATCCAGAACTTTGCAAAACATGAAAATATAGTTGCCAACACATTATCCAGAACTTCTCTACATCATCTAAGATCATCCACAGAAGTAATAAACCCTGAATTATTATATGATAAACAACTGTTAGATGATGAAACGCAATCACTATTACTGAACCCGCAATCTCTCACAATAGCACTAGTTCCCATACAAGGAACAAACGTCAGTTTGTACTGCAATGCTTCACTGTCCAGGCCACGACCATTAGATCCAGTCAACTTTGGATGACACAATTTTAAAACTCTACACAATGCCTCAAACCCAGGCATCACAGCGACACAAAAACTATTCACAGAACGTTTTATATGGCGGCCAGCAAAAAGAGACATCAAACTATGGACAAAAACCTGTGTCATGTCAGAAAAAAATATGACACACATATTCACCTTCAGCAAATTACACCCCACCAACATCAAGGTTTGACAAAATCTACGTAGATACAGTAGGAACATTACCTCCTTTTTAAAGAAATCATCACATTTTGACTTGTGTGGACTGATTTACTTAATGGCCTTAAGCAATCCCCATACCAGATTGCACAGCTTCCATAGTAGCTCGAACATTATTACAACACTGGTTCTTGAGATATGGAATATCATTGACAATAACCACAGATGTTGGCAATTAGACTCACTCCTCTTCCATCAACTGTGCAAAATCTTAGGTACAAATCACATATGAATTCCTCATACCATCCAGCAACCAACAGCATGGTGGAGAAGTTCCACCGCCACCTTAAAACATCATTTAAAGCAACTGGAGACCCTTAGCAATGAAGCATACAATTACCCATTATACTTTTAATGCTATGCTTGGTGGTCAAAGAACCAGCCTAACTCGCATAATGAACAACACTTAAACTGCCTGGAGATATCTTTGCGGCTGACAATAATACCTTGACCAGGAGTGACTTCCTTCAAAATTTAGGGTACAATATGCGAACACTATTGCATCAACCTCCACACACACCATCAGCATGATGAATTTTTTGAAACCCCAATTTCAAAAAGTGACCAACGTCTTTATCTGCACTGGTGCCACACAACATCAACTTTCAGCTTCATACCGAGGTCCTTACAAAACTATTGACAAACACAAAAAGTATTAAACACTTGACCTCAATGATAGTACTGATAATGTCTCCAAAGATAGGCTTAAACCAGCATTCCTTGCAGATTTTAGCCCCAATGAACCTGATGACATAGAAACAACGTCTACAAATACTATTAGTACATCCCCATCTTTATAAGTCAAAGCACAAGTCTCCCTTAGAGACTCCACTAATGATGCAATGATGGCTCCTCATACCACTGCACACACAACAAACACTGCATCTACCCCCCCCCCCAAATTAAGGCGTCCTTACACGACCATGCACCCATGCCAAATGTGTACATTTTGATACCATTATTCCTTGTTCTACTCATTCGTAATTTCTTGCAGGGGGTACTGTGAAGATAAGGTGTTGTAAAAACACTTACATCAACTTATAATTTCAATATACTTACTTTTGAACATCCTACTGATAATATGTGGACACCCAAATACTACACGAAAAAATCAGATCAGATGCAAACGAAAAAAAACTGCATGTGACTGTATAAATGCACATGGTTTTTATATAATAGGAACCCATGGAAACAATTCATGTTTCTCTTAATACAATTTTGAAATTAAAAGTTCTAATTTTAAAATAAAATGGATTGAGAGAAAAAATTCCAAAAATATGAAATATTAAAAAAAAAACAAAGACAGTTCCATCATAATAATTCATAAAGAAGGTCGAAAAGTTTTTCTGCTCCTGAACAAAATACAAAAAGACACAAAACTTAACTATCATGTGTTAATTTTATTTTTAACCTTGTATTTATTAATTGTTATTAATTCGTTATTGCTGGATTATAAAAGTTCTTCAGTTATTGTTAATCCTGAAATGTTTCATCAGGTTTTGGAGTCAACAATTTATTCATAAAAGATAACTTCTCATATAGTTGTGAAGCACAAATAATATTCAGATACAAAAATTTAGTTACACGATAAATCAACGTTTATTAGTGAAAAATAACATCAAAAATTAGAAGCATTTAAAAAGTTGTAGAGAGAGAAAACATCCCACAAAGTGTGTTTTTCCAAGGATTGAAATGTAAAAAATCTATTTTTTTTTTTTGCTATTTCTCAATTTCTTTTAAAGCTTCAGCCATGCCGTTTTGCACATGATTGGAGTACCTCACTCCATATATTCTCACAAAAAATTTAAATTTTTATGGTTCATAGGAGAGAAAACGTTGCAAAAAGTGTGATTTCCGATTGATTTTAATGTAAAAACTACATTTTTCTCAATATATCCTCTCAAATATTTACTGTTCTATGTTGTGTAGGACAGAAAATATATCACCCAAAGTGTTTTCCCATTGATTTCAATTTAAAAATCATTTTTCCATTGGAATTATCTCAATTTCTATTGAATCTACAGCCATGCCGTTTGGCACATGATAAGAGTACCTCATTTCCAACATTCTCACAAAAATTTACAGTTCTATGTTTATATACGAGAGAAAATATCACAGAAATTGTGTTTCCCATTAATTTCAATGTAAAAGCTCTATTTATCTGTTTGCCATATCTCAATTTCTATTAAAGGTATAGCTATGCCGTTTGACACATTATCAAAGTACCTCATTCCCAAAATTCTCTCAACCTGATAAGTTGTATAGAAGAGAAAGTATATCGCTCCAAGTTTTTTCCTATTCATTTCAGTTTTAAAACCATTTTTCTTTTTTCCTATATCTCAATTTCTATCAAACCTACAGCAATGCCATTTTGCACAAGATTAAAGTACCTCATTCCCGACATTGTGGAGAAAAGTTATAATTCTATTAGGCATAGGAATAAAAATTTTGCCCAAAGCATATTTTAATATTGATTTTAACATAAAAACTCCACTTTTCTTTTTCTATATCTCAATTTTTAATAACGCTTCACACATGCCATTTTGCAGATGGCAGGAGTACCTCATACTCTTCATTATCATAAAAAAATATAGTTCTACTTTGAATAGGAGAAAAAATATTGCAGAAAGTGTGATTTTCCATTGATTTCAATACAAAAACTCCACTTTTCTTTTTAATAAATCTCAATTTCCATTAAAGGTATAGTCATGCCGTTTGGCACATGATTGGAGTACCTCAATCCCTACATTCTCGCAAAAATTTACAGTTCTATGTTTTACAGGAGAGAAAATATCACACAAAGCGTATTTTCCTATTGATTTCAATGTAAAAACTCCATTCTTTCTATATCTCAATTTCATTTAAAGCTACAGGCATGCCGTTTTGCACATGATTAGAGTACCACATTCCCAACATTCTAGAGAACAGTTATGATTCTATTCTGCATAGGAATAAAAATTTTGCACAAAGTGCATTTTCCCATTAATTTCAATAAAAAAAACTATTTTTCTATATCTGAATTTCTGTTAAAGCTACAGCTGTACCATTTGTACATAATTGGGGCACCACATTCCCAACATTCTTGACAAAAGTTATTATTTTATTATGTGAATGAATAAAAGTATTGCACAAAGTGGATTTTCGCATTGATTTCAATGTAAAATCTCCAGTATTCTTTTTGCTATATCTCAATTTTTTTAAAGCTGCTGCCAAGCAGTTTTGCACATAATTAGGGTACCTAATTACCCACTTTCTCGCAAATATTTACAGTTCTATGTTGTATAGGAGAGAAAATATCGCATAAAGTGCGTTTTCCTAATGATTTCAATGTAAAACCCATTTTTCAATTTGCTATATCTCAATTTCTATTAAAGCTAAAGCCATGACGATTTGAACATTTTTGGAGTACCTGATTTCCTGTATTCTTGCAAAAATTTACAGTTCTATGTTGTATAGAAGAGAAAACATCGCACAAAGTGTGTTTTCCTATTGATTTAGATATAAATATTTCAATTTCTATTAATGCTACAGCTATGCCATTTTGCTCATGATTGGAGTACCACATTCTCAAAATTCTGAGTGAAAGTTATGATTTTTTTATTTATTTGAAAGAAAATATTGTACAAAGTGTGTTTTCCCATTGATTTCAATTTAAAAAACCATTTTTTTTATGCTATATCCCGATTTCTATTAAAGCTACAGCCATGCCGTTTTGCACATGATTGGAGTGCCTCATTCCCTACATTCTCACAAAAATTTACATTTCTATGTTGTATAGGAGAGATAATATCGCACAAAGTGTGTTTTCCCATCAATTTCAATGTAAAAACTCCATTCTTCATTTTGCTATATCTCAATTTTTATAAAAGAGCTATAGCTATGCCATATTGCACATGACTGGAGTACCTCATTCCCTACATTCTCGCAAAAATTTACAGTTCTATGTTGTTTTGGAGACAAAATATCACTCAAAGTGTGTTTTCTTATTGATTAAAATATAAAAACTTCATTTTTTTCTTTTTCCTATATCTCAATTTCTATTAAAGCTACAGCCATGCCGTGTTGCACATGAATAAAGAATCACATTCCCAACATTCTAAATAAAAGTTATGATTTTATTATGTATAGGAAAGAACATATTGCACAAAGTGTGGTTTCCTATTGATTTCAGTTTAAAAACTCCATTTTTCTTTTTACTATATCTCAATTTCTATACAACCTGCAACCATGTTGTTTTGCACATTATTGGAGTACATTATTTATTACATTCTTTAAAAAGTTTACAGTTCAAGGTTGTATAGGACAGAAAACATTGCACAAAGTGTGATTTCATATTGATTTCAATATAAAAACTCCATTTCGTTCCATATCTCAATTTCTAATAAAGCCACAGCCATGCCGTTGTCATCATTATTGGAGTACCTTACTTCCTACATTCTCAGAAAAATTTACAGTTCTATGTTGTATCACACTAAGTGTGTTTTTCCATTGATTTCTATGTAAAAACTCTATTTTTCCTCTTGCTATGTCTAAAATTCTATTAAAGCTACAGCCTTGCCATTTTGCACATGATTGGAGTACAATATTCCCAACATTTTGTATAAAAGTTATGATTCTATTATGTTCAGGAGAAAAATTATCTCACAAAGTGTGTTTTTCAATTGATTTAATTGTAAAAACTCCATTTTTCTTTTTGATATATCTTCATTTTTAAAATAGAGCTATAGCATTGCCTTTTTGCACATGATTGGAGTACCTCATTCACTACATTCTCACCAAAATTTACAGTTCTATATTTTGTCAGAAAGAAAATATTGCTCATAATGTGTTTTTTCATTGATTGAAAAATAAAAACTTCATTTTTCTTTTTTCTATATCTCAATTTCTATTAGATCTACAGTCATGCCGTTTTCAACATGATTGGAGTAACACATTTCCAACATTCTGATTAAACGTTTTGTTTCTATTATGTATAGTAATAAAAATATCGCACAAAGTGTGTTAAATTGGTTTCAATGTACAAACTTAAATTTTTTTTTTGCTTTATCTCTATTTCTATTAAAGCTACAGCCATGCCGTTTTGCACATGATTAGAGTACCTCATTCCCTACATTCTTGCAAAAATTTACAGTTCTGTGTTGCATTGGAAAGATAATATCGAGCAAAGTGCTTTCCTTTTGATTTCAATGAAAAAACTCGATTTTTCTTTATTATATATATCTCAATTTCTATTAAAGATACCGCCATACCGTTTTGCATATGATTGGAGTACTTCATACCCAACATCTTTGAAAAAATCTACAGTTCTATGTTGTATTGGAGAGAAAATATTGCACAAAGCATGATTTTTCTATTGATTTCAATGTAAAAACTCCATTTTTCTTTTTGCTATATCTCAGCCTTGCCATTTGGCTCTTGCTTGGAGTACTACATTCCCAACATTCTGAATAAAAGTTATGATTCTATATATATATAGGAAAGTAAATATTGCACAAAGTGTATTTTCTATTGATTTCAAAGTAAAAACTTGATTTTAGCTATATATCTCAATTTCTATTAAAGCTACAGTCATGCCATTTTACACAGGATTGGAGTACCTCATTCCCTATATTCTTATAAAAATTTACAGTTCAATGTTGTGTAGGAGAGAAAATCTGACACAAACTGTTTTTTCTAATTGATTTCATTGCAAAAATTCCATTGTTTATTTTATATGTCTTAATTTCCATTATAGAGGTATAGCCATGCCGTTTTACGCATGATTGGAGTACCTCATTCCCAACATTCTGGCTAAAAGTTATGATATTTTTATGTACAAGAAAGAAAATATCGCATTAAGTGTGTTATGCCATTGATTTCAACGTAAAAACTCCATTTTTCTTTTTGCTATATCTCAATTTTTATTTAAGCTACAGCTATGCCATTTGGCACATGGTTTGAATACCTCATTAATTCTATATTCTTGCAATAAATTACAGTTCTATGTTGTATTGGAGAGAAACTATCGCACAATGTCTGTTTTCCAATTGATTTTAATGTAAAAGCTCAATTTTTTCCTTTTGCTATATCTAAATTTCTATTTCAGCTACAACAATGCCATTTGGCACATGATAAGAGAACCTAATTCCATACGTTCTCAAAAAAATTTACAGTTCTATGTTGTATAGGAGAGAAAATATCGCCCAAAGTTTCTTTTCTCATTGACTTCTATTTAAAAAACTCCATTTTTCTTTTTGCTATATATGAATTTCAATCAAAGATACAGTTTTGCCGTTTTGCTTGTTATTGGAATATCACATTACGAACATTCTGGATAAAAATTATGATTCTATTATACATAGAAAAAAAATATTTCACAAAGTGTGTTTTTCCCTTGATTTCAATTTAAAAACTCCAGTATTCTCTTCGCTATATCTCGATTTTTATTACAGCTACAGCCATTATGTTTAACCAAGATTGGAGTACCTTATTCCTTATAATCTCACAAAAATTTACAGTTCAATGTTGTATAGCAGAGAAAATGTCGCACAAAGTGTATTTTCCAATTGAGTTCAATGTAAAAACTCCATTTTGGTTTTTGCCATGTCTGAATTTTTATTGAAGCTACAGCCATACCACTTTTCACATGATTAGAGTACCTCTTTCCCTACATTGTCACAAAAGTTTACAGTTCCATGTTTTATAAGAAAGAAAATATTGATTTTAAAGTAAAAATTACATTTCTTTTTTTGCTTATAACTCAATTTCTATTAAAGCTGCAGCCATGTCGTTTTGCACATGATTGGAGTACCTCATTCCCAGGATCACGTCAATTTCGTGCATTACAATTTGGCGTATGGCAATTTGGCATAGTCAATTTGGCATATGACAATTTTGCATACATACACATTTGGCGTACAGAAAATTTGGCGTATTACAATTTGGCATACTGATCTCTTGGGTGCTCACATTTGTTCAAATTTGCAACTGTCATAACCAGTGGCAGGTCCAGGATTTTCATCAGAAGACGGGGGGGTAGCTAATACAGGGGGGTTGAGCTAAACCTCACATATTATGCAAATATAAGTTTATATTTTCATGGGAAGGGTTGCAACCCCAAAAACCTCATCCTAGATCCATGCATGGGCATAAGTTATTGCAACGGTCCTGTATAACACAGTTGGGTTTGTTTGTGTTTTAGGGCCCATCGACTTCAAAGGTCATTAGGGCCCTATAACACAGTTATGGTAGGCATTAATTGTTCTATTACCTTGCAATGACTGTTGAAATATGTTGTTATGACCATTGATATTTTGAACAAATTTGGGAAACCAAGAGATCAGGATGTATTCCAAATTGATGTATGCATAATTTGTATGTACGCCAAATTTGTATGTATGCCAAATTGTCATATGCCAAATTATATATGCGCCAAATTGTCATACACCAAATTTGTATTTATGCCAAATTGTCATATGCCAAATTGACTACACATTGCAATACACCAAATTGTCATGCGCCAAATTGATGTAGACCCCTCATTCCCTACATTCTAACAAAAATTTGCAGTACTATGTAGTATAGGAGATAAAATATCACACAAATTGTTTTCAATGCAAAACCTCCATTTTTCTGTTTTCTATATCTTAATTTCAAATAAAGCTACTGCCATGCCTCTTTTCACATGATTAGATTACCTCTTTCCCTACATTGTCACAAAAATTTAATGTTCTATTTTGTGTAGGAGAGAAAATATTGCTAAAAGTGTGTTTTCCCATTGATTTCAATTAAAAAACCTAACTTTTCTTTTTGCGTTCTTTCAATTTCTATTAAAGCTATGAAAGCTATGAAGTTTTGCACATGATTGGAGGTCCTCATTCCCTACATTCTCCCAAAAATTTACAGTTCTTTGCTATATAGGAGAAAATGTATTGCACAAAGTGTGTTTTCCCATTGATTTCAATGTTTTTCTATATCTCAATGTTATTTAAACTACAGCCATGCCGTTTTGCACATGATTGGAGTACCTCATTCCCTACATTTTACAAAAAATTAAAGTTCTATGTTGTATGGGAGAGAAAATATCACACAATGTATGTTTCCATTGATTTCAATGTAAAAACTGCATTTTTCTTTTTGCTATATTTCAATTACCATGAAAGCTACAGTTATTCCGCTTTGTGCATGATTGGAGTGCCACATTCCCAACATTATGGGTGTAAGTTATGATTTTATTATGTATAGAAGGAAAATATCATGCAAACTGTGTTTTCTTATTGATTTCAAAGTAAAACCTCCATTTTCATTTTTCTACATCTCAATTTTTTTTAAAGCTACAGCCATGCCGTTTTGCACATGATTGGAGTGCCGCATTCACAACATTCTGGAGAAACGTTATGATACTATTATGAATAGGAATAAAAATTTCGCACAAAGTGTGTTTTTCCATTGATTTGAATGTAAAAACTCCATTTTTCTTTTGACTATATCTCAATTACTTCTACAGCTACAGCCATGCCATTTTGCGCATGATAAAAGTACCTCATTTCCTACATTGTCACAAAAATATACAGTTCAATGTTATATAGGAGACAAAATGTAGCACAAAGTGTGTTTTACTATTGATTTCAATGTAAAAACCATTTTTCTTTTTCCTATACAGTAAAACCTTTCTACATTGGGCAGCTGCATGCCTTTCAAAAGTGCTCAATGTAGGCAGTTGTACATTGTATCAAGGTGAAAGAGTAGTATTTAAAATAATGTGTGTCCTGAGCGATTTTCTTAATACATTATAAGGTGTAATTTTCTTTATTAATGCTTTATGACATCTATAAGTTCATTATTAATTAACTACAAATTTATGGCAGACATTTAATATACTCTTGAATTAAAAGTTGCTTGCACTGTCTCTTTTTTATTATCTTTATTTCCATTCCTTTTTTTAATTCCATAACCCTATGAAGCATGTGGGGATTGTTTTGCATTGAAAAATTCTCCAAAGTTTCAATACATAACAATGCCTGAACGTTAGTTACTTTCTCTCCATGTTCTGGTTTTGTATCATCTATTACAGGTTCTGCTAGAAAATCATGTTCAATAAACAAATCTGCTGACTCCTGTAGATTATTTGTAGTGAACAATTCATTAGGTGTCTCACTGGTATCACACATAAATTATGAACAAAACATTCAAAATTTGCATCCAGATCTTTCATGATGAATTGTGGAACTTTAAATTCAATTCTGGCAGATTCATCACTAATCTGCTTATCTAACACTAGACCAGATTGATGTAAGCATTTTGTGATTGTTGATGACTTCAGAGATTCTCATTCAGAAGAGATATACTTGATTGCATCCAAGACAGAAATATTTTTGCATAAATAAAACCCAGTTTCACAATCTTCACTTTCTGCAATAACTTTACATAGCAGACACTTATGGTAGGTGCTTTTAATTGTACTGGTAATTCCTCTGTCGAAAGGTTGAACTTCACTTGTCAAGTTAGAAGAAAGAAATAACATGGAAAGATGTGATAATTGTGTCTGTATATGACAAGTTGCAATGTCAACAATAAGCAGAATTTTTCGTTGTGCTCTTTTCATTAAATGATTAACACTTGTCAGCCAATTCAAAAAATATATCACAAGTCATCCAAACATTTTTATTTGATTTCCAATGGACAGGTAGCGTGTCCAAATGGATGTACTCAGAGCACGTGGTTTGGCTGCATTCCTAATGACCAAAGGTTTAAGTTTTTCTCCTGTTGAACTGCAACAGAACAACACTGTTAATCGCTCTTTGGCTTTCTTTACAGCATTGCAGTCATCACCTTTAAGCAAAAGAGATTTTTTGGGAAGATGTCTAAAGAATAATGCAGTCTCAAGAGCATTATATATCCTTTGACTACGTCTGGAAGCTTCCTTTTCCAATTATCAGCCACAATTGTGTCAGCTTCTGCTGATTCTCCACATAATTGGAAAAAGTTTATATTATGCCTTTTCCTGAAGCACTGAAGCTCTCCATTGCTGGCCTTGAAGTTTCCTATTCCCAAAAAGCTAGCAACACTTAGTGCTTTTTCTTGTGGCATTGGTCCTGAGACAGGAATCTTCTTCTAATGCAAGTCCAAAAAGAAATTAAACACAGAACCATTTATTTTATCATTTACACTACTTTTCTTCAGCATTTTACGTTTAGCTATAGAATTATTAAGCCAGGCCTCTATAATGGCACTTTTCTTTGCTTTTATATGAGCCATGGCTCTATGTGAAACACCAAATTCAGTTGCTTACTTCCTTTGTGACACACCACTGTCTATTCTATCAATTACACATTTCTTCTGTTTCAAGGTTAACTCAGTATACTTTTGTTTAGCCATTGCAAACTGTGAATGCCCAATGAATATTTTTCCCTGACTGTTTTATATGCAAGAGCGTCTGACAAAAGTCTATGTGCTTTGTGGTTTTTAATCAGTTTTCTCTATTAGACGCCTTGTTTAAAGTGTCTATCTGTCTATTGGTTTTATTACCAAAGCTGAGCACATATTCTGTCGTCAGGCAGTCTTCACTAATACTGTGCACCTAGGCTTTCAGTTTAATTAAAGCATCATTTATTTGAAAAAGAGCTCCCAAAGTCCTATAGTTAGGTATTCTTACAATTCAACATCACAAGAAATGGCAAGAACTTTCAAAATATGGAGGTTAGCTATATTTTGGAACTGAAATAAGCTGGTAAATGTAAAACGTATGTGGGTGCTTAATGTAAGTGAAATACACAATGTAATTTCTATGGGACTGTTTGGTGCCTTAAACATATGTTCAATGTAGATAGGTGGTTTTTGTATTGAGGTGCCCAATCTGAAAGGTTTTTCTGTATCTCAATTTCTATTGAAGCGACAGCCATGACGTTTTCCAACAGATTGGAGTACATCATTCTCTACATTCTAACAAAAATATACAGTTCTATGTTGTATAGGAGAGAAAATATCGCCCAAAGTGTGTTTTTGCATTGATTTTAAGAGAAAAACTCCATTTTTCGTTCTATTTCAAAATTTCTATTAAAGCTACAGCCATGCCGTTTTGCACATTATTGTAGTACCTAATTCTCTACATTCCAACAAAAATGTAAAATTCAATGTTTGATAAAAGAGAATATGTAGAAATATAAGTTTTCCCATTAATTTCAATTTAAAAACTACATTTTTCGTTGTGCTATTTCAAAACTTCTGTTAAAGCTGCAGCCATGCCGTTTTGCACATTATTGGAGTACCTCATTCCCTACATTCTAGCAAAAATTTACAGTTCTATGTTGTATACGAGAGAAAAATTCGCACAAAGTGTGTTTTCTGATTGATTTCAATGTAAGAACTCCATTTTTATTTTTGCTATACCTCAATTTCCTAGCAAGCTACCGCCATGCCTTATTGCACATGATTAGAGATCCTCTTTCCCTTCATTTTCGCAAAAATTTACAGTTCTATGTTGTATCGCAGAAAGTGTGTTTTCCCATTGATTTCAATGGAAAAACACCATTTCTGTTAAATCTGCAGCCATGCCGTTTTGCACATGATTGCAGTACCCCATTCCCTACATTCCCATAAAAGTTTACTTATCTATGTTGTGTAGGAGAGAAAATCTCACACAAAGTGGGTTTTCCCATTGATTTCATTGTAAACACTCCAGTTTTCTATCTGCTTTATCTCAATTTCTATTAAAGCTGCAGCCATGTCGATTTGCACATGATTAGAATACCACATTCCCAACATTTTTAATAAAAGTTATGATTCTATTATATATAGGAAACAAATTATCGCACAAAGTGTGTTTTCTTATTGATCTCAATGTAAAAACTCCATTTTTCTCTTTGCTATAACTCAAATTCTCTTATAGCTACAGCCATGCCTTTTTCTGCATGATTGAGTACCTCATTCCCTTCATTCTCAAAAATTTACAGTTCTATGTTTTATAGTAGACAAAGTATCGAGCATTGTGTTTCCTATGGATTTCAATGTAAAAACTGTCTTTTTATTTTTGCTATATCTTAACTTCTATTAAAGCTATAGTCATGCCGTTTTGCACATGTTTGGAGAACCTTATTCCGAACATACTGGATAAAAGTCGTGATTTAATTATGTGAAGGGAAGAAAATATCTTACAAAGTGTGTTTTCTCATTCATTTCAATGTAAAAACTCAAATTTTTCTTTTTCTATACATTACTTTCTATTCAAGCTAAAGGCATGCCGATTTTTACATTATTGGAGAAGAATCATTCCCTTCATTCTCACCGAAATTTACAGTTCTATGTTGAATAGGACAGAAAATATCACACAAAGTGGGTTTTCTCTTTGATTTATCTAAAATTATCTAAATTATCTAAATTTCTGTTAAAGCTACAGTAATGCCGTTTTGCACATGATTGGTGGACCTCATTCCCTACATTCTCACTTAAATTTACAGTTCAATGCTTTATAGGAGAGAATATGAACCACAAAGTGTTTTTTACTATTACTCGATTTTGCTTCTTGCTATATCTCAATTTCTATGTAAGCTACAGCCATGCCGTTTTGCACATGAATGGAGTACCTCATTTCCTAACTTCTCACTTAAATATATAGTTTAATGGTTTATAGTAGAGAATATGTGGCACGAAGTGTGTTTTCTAGCCAATTGTGATTCCAGCACGAAGTGTTTTTCCTGCAATATTTTCTCTCATATGCAATATAGAACTGTAAGATTTTCCAAGAGTATAGGGAACGAGATACTCCAATCATGTTTTGTGATATTTCGTGGCATTTGTGATATTTTCTCTCTTATACAACATAGAACTGTAAATTTTTTTTGAGAATGTGGGAAATGAGGTACTCCTATCATGTTGAAAACTGCATGGCTGTAGCTTAAATAAAATTGACATAATGTAAAAAGAAAAAAGGAGCTTTTACTTTGAAATCAATAAGAAATCACACTTTGTGCGATATTTTCTCTCCTTTACAACATAATACTGTAAATTTTTGCAAGAATGTAGCAAATGAGGTACTTCAATCATGTGCAAAACGGCATGGCTGTAGCTTTAAAAGAAATTGAGATATAACAAGAAAAAAAATGGAGATTTTATATTGAAATCAATAGGAAAACACTCTGTGTGATATTTCCTCTCCTATACCACTTAGAACTGTAAATTTTATTTAGAATGCAGAGACTAAGGTACTCAAATCATGTGCAAAACGGCATGGCTGTAGCTTTCATAGAAATTGAAATATAGAAAAAAGAGAAATGGAGTTTTTCATTGTAAATCAATAGGAAAACGCACTTTGTGAGATACTTTCTTTCCTATACAACATAGATTTGTAAATTTTTGTGAGAATGTAGGGAATGAGGTGCAATAATAATTTGCAAAACGGCGTGGCTGTTGCATTACTAGAAATTGAGATATAGAAAAAGAAAGATGGAGTTTTTACATTGAAATCAATAGGAAAACACACTTTGTGCGATATTTTCTCTCCTATGCAACATAAAATTGTAAATTATTGCAAGAATGTAGAGAATGAGGTAATGTAATCATGTTTAAAATGGCAAGGCTGCAACTTTAGAAGAAATTAAGATACAGCAAGACGATAATTAGAGATTTTACATTGAAATCAATGGGTAACACACTTTGTGTGATATTTTCTCTCCTATACAACATAGAACTGTAAATTTTCTCAAGAATGTAGGGAATGAGGTACTTCAATGATGTGCAAAACGGCGTGGTTGTAGCTTCAGTAGAAATTGAAATGTAGCAAAAAGAAAAATGGAGTTTTTACATTGAAATCAATGGGAAAAACAATTTGTGCGATAGTTTCTCAAGAATGTAGGGAATGAGGTACTTCAATGATGTGCAAAACGGTGTGGTTGTAGCTTCAGTAGAAATTGAATTGTAGCAAAAAGAAAAATGGAGTTTTTACATTGAAATCAATGGGAAAAACACTTTGTGCGATAGTTTCTCTCCTATTAGACTTGAAATCTAAATTTTTGTGAGAATGTTCGGAATGAGGTACTCTGTCATGTACAAAACGACATGGCTGTAGCTTTCATAGAAATTGAGATATAGTGTGGAGCTTTCACATCCACCCACAATATTTTCACATAGTTGGAAGTTCACCTCCCTATTTATTGGACAATTCAGCAAAAATTCATACCGACACTACTCATGTTTCACACCCCTCAGCTCCACTTTCACGTTTTCCAAAAGATATTATTCCACCTCCAGGCATGCTTACATGGTCCTGCACTTGTGCTACTACTGCTCATTTTGTTAGTACAATTTCATAGTTAACATCTTCCAGGAGGGTATTGTGGAGCTTTCACATCCACTCATAATATTTTCACATAGTTTGATGTCCAAGTTGGTTCATTCTTTCATCGTATTCTTGTTTCCATAACATCTGATGTCATGATGAATGACATCATGAGCATTCTTCATTGGTAACTTTTGTGTTCCAGAATTTGAATATTTGAAAGATGATAACAGTTGTTAATTCTTTAGAACAATTTTTTAATTTTAGAATTATATTTAAAAAAAGCAGTTCTACCTTTAGACTCAAAAGCATAAAGACCTGTGTATTCAAGCTCCTTCATTCTTGTAATAACGGTTATGGCAAACTTTAAATTTTAATACTGAACCTTTATTAATTAATGTCTTTTATTTATCCAAACGCTATTTCGATCTTGTATCAGACATTTATTTTGTATATTACATATTATTAAATTGTTCTTCTGCGATTTCAAACTACAATTGATCTTTATTGCCAGAGGATACTTCAGTGAATTATACCAATTTTGTTGAACATGCATATTAAGAAAAACTTATTCAAGATATTCTTTTGATTCATTTAAAACGTAACATCAGACTTTTCTTCATATAAAATATTATAAGAATTAACTACAATAGTGAAAAGAAATATTAGGTTTTTAAATTGAAATCACTGTTTTTACATTGAAATCAGTGTGGTATTCCTTTAGTTCTAATCAAGGCTTACTGGGATTTGATATCACGTATTCTTGCAGAGTTGTTTACCTTTTGCTTACAAACTCAGACTGTTAATAAGATTTGAAGGACTGTCCATGTATTGCCTATTTTTAAAAGTGGATTGAGGGAGATTATTGTCAATTACAACCTAATTTAAATTTTATCACCTTTTGCAAAAATCATAGAAAAGATTATTTGGGCTAAATTGGTTAGTTGGAGAAGATTTTAACACCCTGTGCAACATGGTTTTCAACGCAGTAAGTCAACTGAATCTAATTTATTGATGCACACTGACAATATAACAAATGCATTTCAAAAAAGGCACCAGTTAGATTCCCTATATTTAGATATCTCTGGAGATTTTTATACAGTGTCCAATCCATTACTATTGAAAAAAATTGGAGTGGTATGTTTTTATGGGGGATTTTAGATAGTTTCATAGGACATTATTTATCAGAAAGTTACAACTATGTTAAAATTGAGGGCGTATTGAGCCAGAATCATTACCAACAAGTGATGGCTCTTCCTCAAGGCAGTAACAACAGCTCGTTTCTTTTTAATATTTATATTAATTATCTTTTTGCCCAATTTAGCTCTTAGGTCATTCCATTTGCATTTGCTGATGAACTGAAGCTTTCTAAAGAGGTGGTTGATGTGGATACTGCAAATGTCCTAAATGATTTCCTTCAAGTAGTTTAGCAATGGCTGTTATCAAATAACTTTTCATTAAACTATAACAAATCTCCAATTATAACCTTTCACTATACAAGTTCCCCTATACTATACCCCTATTCATTTTTAAACAGGGTACCTGTTCAATGTATTCTTTCGATTATAGATTTGAGCATAGTTTTAGATACAAAATCAGTTACATCTTCACCATTTTAATTTGAAGGTAAATGGCTGTATGCAGTTGTGCAGAATATTATAAGCATATAAATGTTCCAAGGATTGAAGTCTGGGTTGTTTGATTGGCTTGTTTGTTTGGGTTTTAGGGCCCATTGACAACCATTGGGGCCCATTGGGTTTTAGGGCCCAAGGTCATTAGGGCCCAGAAGGACAGTAACCATGGTGGGGGTGTAAATGGCCATCCCACCATGATAACAATAAATAAGGACAAAAACCCATAACAATAATAAGAATAAAAAGGCAATAGCCTAATAAATAATGCGAAAAAGTAAGAAAGGCAAAAGCCAAAACAGACATAAAAATAGAAACCACAACTAACAATAAAAGTGGCAAAAGCCAAAACAGAAATAACAATAAAAGCGGCAAAAGCCAAAACAGACATAACAATACACACAGCAAAAGAAATAAGAAGGCAAAAGCCAAACCAGACACAGAAATAAAAGGGCAAAAGCCAAAACAGACAATAATAAACGTGGCAAAAGCCAAAACAGACAATACACATGGCAAAAGCCAAAACAGACACCTAAATAAAAGGCAAACGCCAAAATAATACAAGAATTAATACAAAAGCTGTCTAAAAACCGAGTATAAATCAAATTCTGTGAAAGAGGCCAGCCTCTTTCACAAATACCAGCGAGCTCTCCACTGCCTGGGGGTTATCCCCAAGTGAAGTGGGGAGCTCTGGAATGACTCCTAGTCGCCTCACAGTGACCTCACAGTGACAGTCGGCTCACGGTATCTCTCACAGTGACTAAAGATGTGTGCCACTGTGAGAGGCTCCCAACAGAAGTCACACCATGGTTGGTCCTCACCCTGTAAAATGTAGGAATGGGTGAGGAAGGTGTGACCAATCTGAAGCCGAGCAAGCACAACCTCCTCCCTCCACTACTGGCGGCACGAGGACACCTAGTGCTCTGGAGTGTCCTTCAGTGTGTGGAGTTTGTTGGTGGTCTCCACAAACCACTAAGACCGCCATTGCTCATGGACAGCCTGCCACACCATCGGGAGAGCATCAGAGGAGGGGACATCAGTGTTAGGTATATCTGGCAAGTGGGCCACCTGACGGGCATGGGCATCCGCCCTCTCATTGCCCATGATGCCAACATGCCCTGGGACCCACATGAACAACACTGTCTTCCCCTGCTTACGAATCACAAGCAGCAATCTGAGCACAATCTGGACGATCGCATGTCTGCCATATAGGGTGTGCAACAGCTGAAGGGAACATAAGGAGTCAGTCGCAACAGCAAAGTGTCTCTCATTAAATACTTGGATGAGCTCCAGTGCCCTGTGCAGAGGTGTGAGTTCTGCAGTTAAGACACTGTCGACGCCTGGAAGGTGGCCCCCTATGAGATGACCAGTTGTAAAGATTGACCAACCCATCGAGGAACCATCCTTCGACCTATCCGTGTAAATAAAAACATGGCCTCGATAGGTCCAAGAGAGGCGTCCAAACTCTTGTTGGTACATTGACCTATCGGTACTGGTTTTGGGTAAGGCTGCAAGCAACAAATCTAAACTTGGCTCTGGCACTGTCCAGGGTGGCACAGAGGCCGGCAGTACAGGCTGCACCCTATGCAGAGTTACACCCAGGCCAAAAAGACTGTCCATCCACCGCACACTGAATGGAGAAGGAACTCCCAGGCGGCGATCGAATGGCCATCTGATAGCATTACTAAAGATTGCCAAGTGTGTAGGGTGCTCTGGCTGGCCTTTCTGCCGCAAAATATATGCAGCTGCAAGGTACTGCCACCGCACAGTCAGTGGTGGTTCACCAGTCTTAGCATAAAGGCTGAGTACTGGACTTGTGCGGAACGCCCCAATGGACACCCAGATGCCAGCATGATGAACACTGTCCAGCAACCGGAGAGTAGATAGTGCATGCAGGCCATATACGCTGCAGCCATAATCGAGACGGGTTTGAACGAGTGACCGGTAGAGTCGTAGCATCACCGTTCGATCTGCCCCAAAACCAGTTCCCTGCAGGCACTGCAGAATATTCAGGGACTTAAGGCACTTAGCCTTCAGCTCCCTCAAGTGCGGGACCCATGTCAGATGGCTTTCAAAACGGAGACCAAGAATGCGGGCCGCTTCTACAACTGGGAGTAGGCGGCCATTCAAGGCTCAGGGCTGAGCCCTCGCTTACGACAGAAGTGCATGACCATTGTTTTGTCAGGGGAGAACCTATAGCCACGCGAAGTGGCAAACTCATTAGCACTGTTGAGTGCCAGTTGCAGCTGACGCTCAATGCTGTGCATCGTGGCAGCCCAGCACCTGATAGAAAAGTCATCTACAAAGACGGACGACTTTACCTGGGGGTGAATGGAGGATGGTTGGCCATTCACTGCAACAGCAAAGAGCATCACACTCAAGACGCTACCCTGTGGGACACCATTCTCCTGCAGGAAGGCCAAGGAGTAAGTGTTATCCACACACACTCTGAAGGTCCTTTCGGACAAAAAGCTATAGAGTAAGAGGGGCAGATTAGCCCTGAGCCCCCACTAGTGCAAAGTCTCCAGTATACCATGGCGCCATGTGGTATCAAATGCCTTCTCCACATCAAAGAAGACAGCCACTTAGTGCTGTCTGTGGAGAAAGGCCTCACATACTGCAGTCTCCAGTGAGATCAGATGATCCACTGAAGACCTTCCCCATGGAAGCCACATTGGGCATTGGCCAGAAAGTTTTGCCGTTCCAGTTACCACACCAGGCGCCAATTCACCATGCGTTCCATGGTTTTGCAAAGACAGCTCATCAATGAAATGGGTCTGTAATTTTCTGGAAGGCTAACATCCTTCCCAGGTTTTTGCAGTGGGATGATAGTAGCCTCTTGCCAACCTTCAGGGATTTCATGCTGCTGCCAAATATAGATTATTACCTCAAGGAGGTATATAACGCCTTTCTCTGGTAGGTGTCGCAGCATTTGATAGTGAATGCTATCTGGTCCAGGAGCAGTGTCCCTGGCTCTTGCTAGAGCTGCCTGCAGCTTCAATGGGGTAAATGGAATGCTTAAATAGACTGCATAAATGCTGCCGTGTAGTGCTGGGAACTGGAGACAGCTGCAAACGTCCTTCCCAGTTCCTCAGCCACCTCACACGGCAGAAGGCAATGTCTTCCTTGTACAAGGAGACATGAGCCACATGTTGGTAAATATCTTCCTTGCATCTTAATCATCATTTCCTAGCATTTCTTGGGGGGTGTGTGATGGGTTAGTGAGAAGATGTACTGACTCCATGAGGAGCACTTGGCCTTCCTGTTCACCCATCGTGCTAACGCCCGGGCTTGGAGATAGTCGATGTGGTTGGCATCGTTAGGACAAGATTGGAAGCAGTGAAGGGCTCGTCGGCAGGCACGAATCGCACTCCGACAATCCTCCATCCACCATGGCAACCGTGCTCGTTGTGGGTTATACGAGGGTATGAGGTACTCCTATCATTTGCAACTGGGCATGGCTGTAGCTTTAATAGAAATTGAGATATCGTAAAAAGAAAAATTGAGTTTTTACATTAAAATCAATAGGAAAACGCACTTTGTGCGAAATTTTTATTCCGATAAATAATAGAAATATAACTTTTCTCTAGAATGTTGGGAATTTGGTACTTCAATCATGAGCAAATCGCCATGGTTGTAGCTTTAAAAGACATTGAGATATTAGAGAAAAGAAAAATGGAGTTTATACATTGAAACCAATGGGAAAACACACATTGTGTGATATTTTCTCTCCTATAAAACATAGAACTGTAAATTTTCGCAAGAATGTAGGAAATGAGGTACTTCAATATATTGAACCACATCCTGGCTGTAGATTTAATAGAAATTGAGATATAGCAAAAAGAAAAATGGTATTTAATTGAAATCAATGAGAAAACACATTTTTTGTGGTATTTTCTCTCCTATAAAACATAGAACTGTAAATTTTTGCAAGAATGCAGGAAGTGAGGTACTCCAAACTGGCACAAATCGTCATGGCTGTAGCTTCTATAGAAATTGAGATAAAGCAAAAAGAAAAATATTGTTTTTACATTGATATTAATGGGAAAACGCACTTTTTGTGAAATTTTCTCTCCTATACAACATTGAACTGCAAGTTTTGGTGAGAATGTAGGGAATCAGGTACTCCAATCATGTGCAAAACAACATGGCAGTAGCTTGAATAGAAATTGAGATGTAGAATTTTTCATTGAAATCAATGGAAAAACACACTTTGTGCAATATTTTCTTTCCTATACATAATAGAATGATAACTTTTATTCACAATATTGGGAATGTGGTACCGCAATCATGTGCAAAACGGCTTGGCTGTAGCTTTAATAGAAATATAGGTATAGCAAAAAGAAAAATTGAGTTTTTACATTTAAATCAATGGGAAAAAACACTTTGTAGAATATTTTTTCTCCTATACAGTATAGAACTGTTAATTTTTGTGAGAATGTTTGGAATGAGGTACTCCAATCATTTGCAAAACGTCATTGCTTTAGCTTTAATAGAATCAAAGATAAACAAATGGAGTGTTTAAATTGAAATCAATGGAAAAATACTTTCTGTGATATATTCTCTCCAATACATCATAGAATGCTAAATTTTTGCGAAAAACTTAGGACATGAGGTTTTCCAATCATGTGCAAAACGGCATGGCTGTAGATTTAATAGAAATTGAGATACAGCAAAAAGAAAAATGGAGTTTTTGCATTGCAATCAATGGGAAAATGCTTTGTGCGATATTTTCTCTCCTATACAACATAGAACGGTAAATTTTTATGAGACTGTAGGGAATGAGGTACTTCAATCATATGCAAACTGGCACGTCAAAAAGAAAAGTGGAGTTTTTTTTATTAAAATCAATGGTTTTTACATTGAAATCGGTGTGGTATTCCTTCCGTTCTAATCAAGTCTTACTGGGATGTGATATCGCCTATCCTAGCAGAGTTTTTTACCTGATTAAGATAATAACTACAGATAGAGACAAGAAAAACGAGTTTAAAACTTAGCTTTTGAGGTCTTCTAGGCTGCAGTCCACTCCTCTGTGGCTTCTTGGCAAAAGGCTTCTGAAAAATGTTCGAATGACAAACAATTACTAATTACTAATTAAATTACTTATTAAGATTAGTAATTTGAAAAATTGAATTATTTTTATGCTCATAGAATCTAATTGTTTGTCATTCCAACATTTTTCAGAAGCCTTTTGGACTGCAGCCTAGAAGACCCCAAAAGCTAAGTTTTAAACTCGTTTTTCTTGTCTCTATCTGTAGTTATTATTTTAGTTTGTAGACTGGTCTTTTCCTCTACAACTTTTGTATTTTTGCTTTTTTTTACCTGATGCCTACAAACTCACACTGTTCCTCAGATTTGAAGGACCGTCCATGTACTGCATATTTTTAAAAGTTGATTTAGGGCGAGTATGGTCAATTACAACTCAATTTCAATTTTATGACCATTTGCAAAGATCTTAGAAAAGATTAGTTGGGCTAATTTGGAAGACTTTTACACCCAGCCAACATGGTTTTCTAGTCAATAAGTCAACTGAATCTAATTTAATATTGCACATTGACAATATAACAAATGATTTAAAACAGGCACCAGTTAGATTTCCTATAACTAGATTTCTCTAGAGCCTTTGATACAGTGTCCATTACATTGCCATTGAAAAAATTGGAGTGGTATGATTTATTAGGGAATTTCATAGTTTTATAAGACATTATTTATCAGAACGTTATAACTATGTTATTATTTAGGGCGTTTTGATCCAGAATAATTATCAACAGGTGATGGGTGTTCCTGAAAAAAGAACCTTAAGCCCATTGCTATTTAATTTTAGTATTAATGGTGGTTTTGCCTAATTTAGCTCTCATGTAATTCCATTGGCATTTGCTGATGATCTGAAGCTTACAAAAGAGCAGGTATATCTAGATACTGAAAGTCCTAAATGATTTCCTTCAAGTAGTTTAGCAATGGCTGTTTTTAAATAACTTTTCATTAAACTATAACAAATCTCCAATTATAACCTTTCACTGGTCACGTTCCCCTATACAATACCCCTTTTCATTTTTGAACAGGGTACCTGTTCAGTGTATACATTCAATTAGAGATTTGGGCATAGTTTCAGATACAAAATTAACCTATCAGTTACATCTTCACCAGTTGTATTTGAAGATAAAGCGGATCTATGCAGTTGTGCAGAATATTAAGGGTATGTAATTGTTCCTAGGACTTCAGTCTTGGATGTGTGATTGGCTGATGAAACCAATCATCACATATGGGCTTAGGTGTTAATCTACTTGTTGTCTTTCCCTACTTTTAAAATTGGCTAATTTACATGACAAAGCATTAAATATTGAGTCAGCCCCAGATAGGGGTGTAACAATATCTCTGAATGTCCCACAAATGGATGCTCGATCACTCTGAATCCTTTTTGAAATTTCTAGGATCTTTTGGCTTTACAACCATTTGGACACTAATATGAATTGTAAACATTTACTTAATCAACTATGTCATGGTTCACATCAAAGACAATTATTTTGTGGTTGCCAGGGACTTCAGGAACCCAATACATCAGGCTCAATGGAACTTTAATAATATGGCTCTCGGTATTGATGATTTATCTTAACCCCTTTACATCTTAAAAAGAAATGTTAATTCTTATTTAAGCCAAAAATTGAAGTAGGGATATAACAATTTTTGCTAATTAGATTGGCTAATTATGTTATAGGACGTTATTAATAAAATTTATTTTTAAAGGAATCTTGATCATGGAATTTTGATTAGAGCATTAGGATATTAGGTTTTCATTTTTACTATGTTTTAGAATATATTATAAATTACTTTAGCTCATTTTATGTAAATTTAATGCAATTATGCGTTTTTTAAAATTTTTTTTTGTAATTTTTTATGACTCGAGTGCACCTGTGGTTCTATTTTCCTGTACAATCCAATGTATCAAAATCACGAAAAATAATTACAAAATTTTGATTAGCAATAGGGAAAACCTGCTTAAGTTGTTTCCTCTTTCTCACTTCACTAATCCACTTTAAAAGGGATCTTTCTGTTATTGTGGATGTCATAATAATAAGTAATAATACTAAATAGAACTGTAAATTTTTGTGAGAATTTACGAAATAAGGGACTCCAATCATTGCATTCCAAGGAACTGCAATATGAGGAAGATTGTGAAATGGTATGTTGTCATGTTGCAAGCTCTCATGGTGGGGGAATTTATGTAGTTGGCTTCTATCGTCCACCAGGTGATGATCCACTCCCACTTACAAGACTGTCACAATCATTGGAGCATATATATCAAAAGAAGAAGGTACCACTAGTAATTCTTGGAGGGGACTTCAATTTACCAGGGTTGGATTGGGGCTGTGTGCAGCCTAATTCAAATTCCAGGTTATCAGGTGCTCTGAACCTATTTTTGGAACAGTTGTACTATAATGGATTGGAACAGATTGTGACAATGCCTACACATTATAAAGGAGGAATTTTAGATTTAGTATTTACAAATGTACCCAGCTCTATCAACACTGTAGAGTGCATTGAAGGAATTAGTGACCATGCAGGGGTAAGGGTGGAGATAGCTAAAAGGCTACCTAGAAAGGTGGCACCAGACAGGGTGGCATACCAATACAATAAGGCAAATTGGGAATATTTTAAATCATATCTAGAATATGAGTTAAATGATTTTTATACCATTGTTAATACCTGTGGTGTTGAGGAATCTTGGCAACGATTCCTAGCCCTCTTAGAGAAGGGCAAGCAGCTAGCTGTCCCCACTAAGATTATAAGGGATAATACTTTTCCTGAATGGTATACAAAAGAGGTGAAGGTAGCTTTGCGGAATCAGCGAAAGGCTAGGAATGCACTTAGGAGAGGGAGGGATGCCAATACTGAGTTCGTTTATAAGAAGGCCCGGAAAATGGTTAAAGTGTATATGAAGAAGGCTTACAAGAATTTTCATGAAAACATATTGGGAGACAGGCTTAAAAAAAATCCAAAAGCTTTCTGGGGGTATCTGAAGAAGTGTAGGAAAGAGGGTTATAGGGATACAGAGGTTAAAGATAGTTCAGGAAATGTAGTTAAGGATAGTCTTATGATTGCAAATGTTTTCAACGATGCATTTGCAAAGAGCTTTGCAACCAGTAGGAGGAACTTCCAGCTGGTACTTGATAGTGACTCTCCAGGGAGAATGGATGAGGTTACTATAACTAGGGTGGGAATTGAGCAACTACTACACAAATCAGTGGTTCATAAGGCTGCAGGTCCTGATGGCATTTCTCCATATATTATGCAGCGACTTTCAGGGATACTTAGCTATTACCTGGTGGAAATATTTAGAAAGTCATTAGACATGGGTATTGTTCCATCATCATGGAAACTGGCTAATGTGGTGCCAATTTTCAAGTCAGGAGACACAGCAGACCCTAAGTGCTATAGACCAGTTTCATTAACGAGTGCTGTATCCAAGGTTTTAGAACACATCATATTCTCCTCTATTATGGGATATCTGGAAAAGAATGGCATCCTTAGCAACAATCAGCATGGATTTAGGAAAGGGAGGTCATGTGACACCCAAATGGCTTGCTTGATGGATTATATTCAAAGGGCTTTAGACAACAGAAAGCAGGTTGATGTTGTATTCTTAGACTTTGAACAGGCTTTTGTCATGGTGCCCCATGATAAGCTGATTTCAAAAATGTCAAGTCTAGGGATACATAGTAAGGTTACTCAGTGGGTAAGGTCATATCTGCTTGATAGGCAACAGAGGGTAATGTACAAGGGTAGTGCATCTGAATGGAAACCAGCCACATCAGGGGTACCTCAGGGAAGTGTTTTGGGTCCTTTGTTGTACATTCTCTATGTGAATGATATAGGATTTGACATAAGTTCCTTCCTTGAACTATTTGCAGATGACACATGTACTGCCCGGGTGTTAGATGAGGGGTTATCATCCTGTACACAATTACAACAGGATCTCAATAAGATTTACAATTGGTGTGTAAAATGGGAACTGCCATTGAATCTGAAAAAGTGTAGGATTCTTACAATATCTAGATCTAGGGAGCTACTTAGCTTTGATTACTATATTGGTGGAGTTAGGGTTGAGAGAGTTTGCACCCATAAGCATCTTGGAATAATTTTAAATAACCAAGGTACCTGGAAGGATCATATAAATAAATTAGTTGGGAGGGCTGGTCAATTCCTCCGTCTGATTAGTAGGGTCCTTCGGGACAGCACAAGGGAGGTGAGGGAAACAGCATATATTTCAATGGTGCGACCAATTATGGAGTATGGTAGTCCAATTTGGTTTCCCTTCAGGCAGGAATTATCTTGGGAGATTGAAAGGATACAGAGGAGGGCAGCAAGAATTGTATTCCACAGGTTTTCTCACAGGGATAGTGTGTCGACATGATCAGGGAACTAGGTTGGGAAACACTAAGCCAGCGGCGAACATCTCACAGCATAAGTCTGTTTATCAGACTGCTGCTGCTGGGGTGTGATGGACCTCTGGTGGGATGTGTGTCCCCTGCTAATTACAAAGGGAGAAAGGATCATTTGTATAAATTGAAGGAGATTAGGGCACAGACAGACACATATTACTGGTCTTTCTTACCAAGGACCATTCGACAATGGAATGGCCTTGGAAAGGATAAGGTGGAGGGCCTAATAAAAAGCCACCCTACCATTACTAGTGTTGTAGCAGGATCACAGAAATTTAAGCCTGGGGTTTTGGGAGCTTTTTGGTAATATATATAAGAATGAGAGTTGGTCTCTCCACTGCCATATTGGCCAAATAAGGCTGCTTGCAGTGTTGTGAATTAGAATTAGAATTAGAATTAGAATGTGCAAAATGCCATGGCTTTAGCTTTAAAAGGAATTGAGATATAGCTAGAAGAAACATGGAGTTTTGAAACTCAAATCAATGGAAAAAAACACAATGTGCAAAATTTTCTTTCCTATACATAATAAAAACATAACTCAAGTGCAAAACGGCATGGCTATAGCTTTAATGGAAATTCAGATATAGGAAGAAGAAAAATTAGTGTTTACATTAAAATCAATTGGAAAACTCACTTTGTGCGATATTTTCTCTCCTATAAAACATAGAACTGTAAATTTTTGCAAGAAAGTAGGGAATGAGGTACTACAATCATTTGCAAAGCGGCAAGGCTGTAGCTTTAATAGAAATTGAGATATAGCAGAAATTAAAATAGTTGTTCAATTGAAATCAATAGAAAAACACACTTTGTGTATATTTTATCTCCTATACAATATAGCACTGTGAATTTTTGTAAGAAGGTAGGGAATGAGGTACACAAATCATAAGCAAATCAGCATGCCTATAGCTTTATTGGAAATGGAAGTAATAAAAAAAGAAAAGTGGAGATTTTACATTAAAATTTATGGAAAAAACACACTTTCTGTGGTGCTTTCTCTCGTATAAAACATAGAACTGTTAATTTTTGAAAGAATGTAGGGAATGAGGTACACCTCTCATGCACAACACGGCATGGCTGTAGCTTTCATAGAAATTGAAATATTGTCAAAAGAAAAATTTAGTTTTTAAATTAAAATAAATGGGAAAATAAACTTTGTACGATATTTGAATTAATATTCACAATAGACTCATAACATTTATCCACAATGTTGGGTATCTGGTACTCCAATCATGTGCAAAACGGCATGGCTTTAGCTCTAATAGAAATTGAGATATAGAAAAATGGATTTCTGACATTGAAATCAATGGGAAAACAAACTTTGTGGATCATTTTCTCTCCTATACAACAGATTACTGTAAATTTTTGTGATTATGCATGGAATAAGGTAATCCAATCATGTGCAAAACGTCATGGCTGTAGCTTTATTAGAAATTGAGATATAGCAAAAAGAATAATGGTTTTTACATTGAAATCAATAAAAAACACACTTTGTTTGATATTTTATCTCCCATACAATATAGAACTGTAAATTGTTCGAAAATGTAGGGAATCAGGTACCCCTAATCATGTGCAAAAGGGGAAGACTGTAGCTTTCATAGAAATTCAGATATATTAAAAAGTGAAATGGAGTTTTTGCTTTGAAATAGATAGGAAAACACACTTTCAGTGATATTTTCTCTCTTATAATCATAAAACTTTTAATTTTTGTAAGTATGTGTAGAATGAGTTACTCCAATTATGTGCAAAATTGCATGGCTGTAGCTTTAATAGAAATTTAGATATAAAAAACGAAAAATGGGGTTGTTACATTGAAATCAATGTGAAAAAAAATACAATTTGTGCGATATATTCTCTCTTATACAACATAGAGCTGTAAATTTTTTCAAGAATATAAGGAATGAGGTACTCTAATCATGTGCAAAATGGAAGAGCTGTAGCTTTAATAGAAATTCAGATATAGAAAAAAGAAAAGTGGTTTTTAGATTGAAATCAATAAGAATATGCAGTTTGAGAGACGTAAATTTTTGCTAGAAAGTAGGGAATGCTGTACTGCAATCATAGGCAAAACGGCATGGCTGTAGCTTTAACAGATATTCAGATATAGAAAAAAAATGAGGTTTTTGCATTAAAAATAAATTAGAATTAATTAGAATTTAAATCAATTAGAATTAATTAATTGAAATTAATTAGAGAAAACACTTTGTTGAAAATTTTCTCTCCTTTACAACAAAGAACTGTAAATTTTTGTGATAATGTAGGGAATGAGGTACTCAAACAATTTGCAAGACATGGTTGTAGCTTTCAAAGAAATTGAAATATAGCAAAAAGAAAAATGATATTTTTCCATTCAAATCAATGGGAAAATTCTTCATAGTTGTTGTCTTCTTTACATGATAGAACTAGAAATTTTGGCCAGAATGTCGGGAATGCGGTCATCCAATCATATGTGGCATGGCTGTGGCTTTAATAGAAATTGAGATATAGCAAAAAGAAAAATGTAATTTTTCCATTGAAATTCGTGGGAAAATGCACTTTGTGCTTGTTGTCTCCTATACATGATAGAGCTGAAAATTTTGGTCCTCCAATCATTTGCAAACCGGCATGGCTGTAGCTTTAATAGAAATTGAGATATAGAAAAAAGAGAAATGAAGTTTTTACATTGAATATAATGGGAAAACATTCTTTGCGCAATATTTCCTTTCCTATACATAATAGGATCTTAACTTTTATTTAGAATGGTGTGAATGTAATACTCAAATCATGTGCTAAATGGCATGGCTGTAGGTTTAAAAGAAATTGAGATATATCAAAAAGAAAAATTGAGTTTTTACATTTAAATCAACAGGAAAACACACTTTCTCCATTGAAATCAATAAGAAAAAACACTTTGTGCGATTTTTTCTCTCCTATACAACATAGAACTGTAAATTTTTGTGAGAATGTAGGGAATGAGGTTCTTCAATCATGGGCAAAACGGCATTGCTGTAGATTTAATAGAAATTGATATTTAGCAAAAAGAAAAATGAAATTTTTTAATTCGAAATCAATGGGAAATGCACATTGTGCATTTTGTTGCCTATACACGATAGAACTGCAAATTTTGGCCGAAATGTAGGGAATGATGTACTCCATTCATATGCAAAACGGCAAGTGTGAAGCTTAAATATCAATTTATTCAAATTATTTGGAAAACATACATTGTGCAATATTTTCTCATTTATGCAACATAGAACTGTAAGTTTTTTTAACAATGTAGGGAAAGAGGTACTCCAATCATGTGCAAAACGTCATGACTGCAGATTTAGTAGAAATTAAAATATAGCAAAAAGAAGAATGGAGTTTTTACATTGAAATCAATGGGAAAAAAACTTTTTGTAATATTATCTCTCCTATGCAACATAGAACTGTAAATTATTGCGAGAAGGTTGTGAATCAGGTACTACAAATATGTGCAAAACGGAATTGTTTTAAGTTAATAGAAATTGAGACACAGCAAAAACGAAAATAGAGATTTTACATTGAAATCAGCAGTTAAAAAACACACTTTGTGTGATATTCTCTTTCCTTTACAACATATAACTGTTAATTTTGGGAGAATATAGGGAATGAGGTACTGCAATTATGTGCAAAACCTCATATAGCAAAAAAAATGGAGATTTTACAATGAAGTTAATGGGAAAACTCACTTAGTGTAATATTGTCTCTCCTATACAGCGTAAAAATGTAAATTTTTGTGAGAACGTAGGGAGTGGGGTACTCAAATCTTGTGCGAAACGGCATGGCTGTAGCTTTAAAAGATATTGGAATATAGCAAAGAGAAAAATGAAGTTTTTAAATTGAATTCAATGGGAAAACACGCTGTGTGCGATATTTTCTATGTTATAAAACATAGAACTGTAAATTCTTTCTAGAATGTAGGGAATAACGCACTCCCAACAGATGCAAAATGGCATGGTTGTAGGTTCATGGTAGGTTCATTGTTTACCATTGAAATCAATGAAAAAATGACATTTGTGCATTTTGTCTCCTATAAATGATAGAACTGCAAATTTTGCCTAGAATGTAGGAAATGTGGTACCCCAATCATGTTCAAAACTGCATGGCTGCATCTTCAATAGAAATTGACATATAGCAAAAAGAAAAATGGAGTTTTTACATTCAAATCAAAGTGTGATATTTTATCTCTCATACAACATACAACTAAATTTTTGTGAGAATGTAGGAAATGAGGTACTCCAATCACGTGGAAAACAGCATGGCAGTAGGTTTAGGAAAAATTGAGATATAGCAAGAAGAAAAATGGAGTTTTAATTTTGAAATTAATGGGAAAATACACTTTGTGATAAATTATCTTTTATATACATTATAGAATCATAAATTTTAACCTAGAATGATGGGATTGTAGTACTCTAATCATGTTCAAAACAGCATGGCTCTAGCTTTAATAAGAATTGAGATATAGAAAAAAGGAAAATAGAGTTTTTACATTTAAATCATTGGGAAAACACACTTTGTGCGATACTTTTTCTCTCATAAAACATAGAACTGTAAATTTTTTCAAGAATGTAGGGAATGAGGTTCTCCAATTATGAGCAAAACCACATGGCTGTAGCTTTAAAAGAAATTGAGATAGAGCAAAAATAAAAATGCAGTTTTTACATTGAAATAAATAGGAAAACTCACTTTGTGCAATATTTTCTTCCCAACACATAATAGAATCATAGTTTATATCCTGAATGTTGGGAATGTGGTACTCCAATCATTCGCAAAACGGCATGGCTGTAACTTTAATGGAAATTTAGATATAGCAAAAAGAAAAATGGAGTTTTTACTTTGAAATCAATCAGAAAATACACTTTGTGCAATATTTTTATTCTTATAGATACTAGAAAAATAACTTTTCTTAAGAATGTTGCGAATGTGGTACTATTAGAGTACCACATTCGCATGTGCAAAATTGCATGGCTGTAACTTTAATAGATATTGAGATATAGAAAACATAAAAATTGTTTTCTCTAATATACAACATAGAACTGCAAATTTTTGTGAGATTGCAGGGAATGAGGTACTCCAATCATGTGAAAAATTGCATGGCTGTATCGTTAATAGAAATAGAGATATAGCAAAAAGAAAATGGAGATTTTACATTGAAATCAATAACTAAACACACTTTGAGTTGTATTTTCTCTCCTACACATAATAGCGTCATAGTTTTTATCCAGAATTTTGGTAATGTGGTACTCCAATCAAGTGCAAAACAGTATGGCTTTAACTTTAATAGAAATTGAGATATAGAGAAAATAAAAATGGTTTTTAAATTGAAATCAATAGTAAAACACTTTGTGCGATATTTTCCCTAATTTTCAACATAGAACTGTATATTTGTGCGAGAATGTAGGGAATGAGGTACTTCTATCATGTGCATTATTGCATGGCTGTAGTTTTAATAGAAATTCAGATATAACAAAAAGAAAATCGGAATTCTAATATTGAAATCAATGGGAAAACACTTTGTGTGATATATTTTCTCTCCTATATAACATAGAATTGTAAATTTTTGAGATAATGTAAGGAATAAGGCTATCAAATCATGTGCAAAACGTCATGGCTGTAGCTTTAATAGAAATTGAGATAAAGCAAAAAGAGAAATGGAGTTTTTACATTGAAATCAATGGGAAAACACATTTTCTGCGATATTCCTGTGATATTCACTTCTCTTGAACCTTCGTTACATGGCTAATGACGGAAGTAACAAGTAAATCTTTATTTTACCACCTAAACGAACATAAGCCAGGGCATTACCAACAGATTCTACAATTAAAGACTAGGTCTAATTTATATTCTTCATTTGTCATTTTTTCTGCTGGTGAGGACCCAGATTCCATTTTTTCCAAATACTTGTGGCCAGATCATTCTTTGTTTAAGCAATTTGTTGGTATGGTCCTATATAAATTAGTATGGTCCTATATAAATTAGTATGGTCCTATATAAATTACTTTTATACTCTTCTGGTGCCTACACAATGTCACATCCAGCTTCTGACCCTGATAGTGGATGAGAGTTTAACACCTCCACCTTACCCTATTAATGGCTTCTTAATTGAATGTCCAAGTGTACTATCAAAATGTGTGAAGAACTCATCTAAAGCACGACTCCTTTCTTGCCAATGTATAACTTCAAAACTTTGATATAGTTCTCTTAACTGAAACATGGCTTTCCAATTCCTCTCACGATTTTTCCCCCCAAACTCTTTGGTCTTCTGCCTTGATAAAAGCGGGGAATGTCCTAACTGTTAGAGATAACTGCAACGTTACAGACAGTTGGTGTGTCGTTGACTCTGTCTTAGATATTCCAGTTAATATTGTAGGGGTAGGCTGGACAAATTTTCGCTAGCACTTCCAACAGCAAATTTTACCACCGTTCTGAACAACTTGGCAATTAAGCTGGCCAATTACTCACTTATTATCTTAATAGGCGATTTTAACGTCCCCCTAATACACTGGGGCCACCCTATACCACATTACCAGGGTTCTTCCCAATCAGGCAAGGCTTTCTCTTTGATTGATCTAGCCATATCAACTAATTTGCAGCAAAGAAATACGGTTAAGAATTCCAGAGATCGATTGCGAGGTTAATCTTCCACAGACCTGCCTTGTAAAGTCAGTGAGTCTGTCCCATTGTTTAAACTGGAAGAGCATCACCCTGCCTTGGAAATCATGTTCCATGGTATTGGGCACCTGCAATCTCCTATAGCGAGTTTAAAAACCCTGTGTTTAACTGGTGCAAGGGTAATTATGTGAAGCTTTATCCCCTCTTTAGGAAGATGGACTGGAAAGGGGTGATGTCAAATTCTACTCCTAATGAAGCAGTAGAGCTGTTTTATTGTTACATATTGCAGGCTATGAGCGAATGTATTCCTACCAAGTACAATTTTTAGAGATATTCGAGATATCTAGTTTGGTTTAGCAAGGAATTGATTACTCTTATTAGGCTAAAGAGGAAATTTTTCTTAAAGAATAAGTGCCAGCCTACACTGTATACAAGCCTACGTTTTACTGATACCAGAACTAAGGTCAAACTTCTATTAATTAGGGATGGCCAATGCTTCCTGGCTAATTTGTTGGCCAGGTAAATCCCCCAAAAAAGTTTTTGGCCCTTATACAAAAGGCTTAACAAGCAACGTCCCGAGAAAGTAACATTATTAGTTGACGATCATGTTATCTCTAATCAAGTTGAGAAAAAGCACATTGCCAACTTCTAGGCCTGATTTAAGTATTTCTAATAATCCATCTCTGAATACTTTAACCTTGGAGAAAACTATTATTTATGTTAGAGTCTTATGGCTCTATCCTCTTTGGGCAGCCATAATAGATTGCCCACAGTTACTTGAGCAGCTCATGATTGCTATTCCAAGAAGAGACCTAATGCATAGTTGTTTTTTAAATATGCAGGTGACCTGAACAACCCCATCTATTCGGCTTAGAGAGATTTCTATACACTTGGTTCATCAATCGATGACCTGATTTTATCTAGGCAGGTACTGAAAGCAAAACTATTAGAGCTTTTAGGGCAAAATTTCTGATGTTTATTGGATTTTATGTATTAACAGCCTCCATTTTTAAATTATACACCACATTTTAAAATTTTAAAAGCCAATTTATTTATTTGGGCACTATGTTCCCTGTTTTTATTTTACTAGAACTTTATCTAGGTTTTATCACAGTTTCTGCAATTGTCCTGAATTAAGTAGTAATCATAACTTACATCAAGTAATTACTTAGCCCTAATGCGTGATACCCACAACAATAAAAATTATTTTCTCCCTCAAAGCCCCTTCCCATCCACTACAAAAGGACTTGACTGTTCAGTGAATGTAAAGCAGCAATTAAGTAGGAAATAGTAAATAGTTTCCTATGCAACTAAAAACTGTAAATTTTTGTGAGAATGTTGACATTGAGATACTCCTATCATGTGCAGAATGGCATGGCTGTAGCTTTAATTGAAAATGAGATTGAGTGAAAAGAATAATTGTCGTTTTACATTGAAATCAATGGGAAACACCCTTTGTGCGATGATTTCTTTCCTATACATAATTAAATAACAACTTTTATCAAGAATGTTGGGAATGTGGTACTCCAATCATGTGGAAAACTGCATGGCTGCAGCTTTGATAGAAATTGAGATATAGCAAGATAAAAAATAAAGTTTTTCCATTGATATCAATGAAAAAAGACACTTTGTGCGATGTTTTCTCTCCAATGCAACATACAACTGTAGATTTTTAGGAGAAATTATGGAAAGAGGTACTCCAATCATGTAAAAAACGGCATGGCTGTAGCTGTAATAGAAATTAAGATTTAGCAAAAAGAAAAATTGTTTTTACATTGAAAAAATTATGAAAACACACTTTGTGCAATATATTCTTTCCTATGCATTATAGAATCATTGCATTTATCCAGCATTTTGGGAATGTGGTACTTCAATCGTGTGCAAAACGACATGGCTGTAGCTATAATAAAAATTGAGATATAGAAAAAAAGAAAAATAAAGTTTTTACATTCAAATCAATATGAAAGCAAACATTGTGCCACATTTTCTCTCCTGTACAAAATTTCTCAGCAAATTTAAGTGAGAATGTAGGAATTAAGGTACTCCAATCATGTGCAAAACCGCATGGCTGTAGCTCCAATAGAAATTCAGATATAGCAAAAAGAAAAATAGAGTTTTTACATTTAAAATCAATGGGAAAACACACTTTGTGTGATATTTTATCTTCTATACAATATAGAACTGTAAATTTGTTTGAGAATGTACGGAATGAATTTTAATAGAAATTGAGATATAGCAAAAAGAAAAATTGAGTTTTTATAATGAAATGAAAAAGAAAACACGCATTTCATGCTATATTTTCTCTCCTATTCAACATAGAACTGTAAATTTTTGTGAGAACAAAGGAAATGGTGTACTCCAATCATGTGTAAAACAGCAAGGCTGTTGCTCTAATAGAAATTTAAATATAGCAAAAAGAAAAATGCAGATATCACAATGCAACCAATATAAAATCAAACTGTGTAATATTTTCTCTCCTATACCACATAAACAAATAAATTTTTTCTAGAATGTCAGGAATGATGTACTCCAAACGTGTGCAAAACGGCATGGCTGTAGCTTTAATATAAATTGAGATACAGCAAAATGAAAATTCGAGATTTTACATAGAAATAATGGCATACACACTTTGTGAGATATTTTCTCTCTCATACAACACAAAACTGTCAATTTTTTTGACAATGAAGGGAATGAGGAACTCCAACGAAGTGCAATGCGGAATGGTTGTAGCTTTAATAGAAATTGAGATACAGCTAAAATGAAAATAAAGTTTTTGCATTGAAATCATTGAAAAAACACACTTTGTGCAATATTCTCTTTCCTATACATAATAGAATCATAACTTATATCCAGAATGTTGGGAATGTTTTACAAAGCGGAACGGCTTTAGCTTTAATGGAAATTGAGATATATTTTCTCCCCTATACAACAAAGAACTGTAAATTTTTGCTAGAATGTAGGGAATAAGGTACTTCAATCATGTGCAAAACGGCATGGCTGTAGCTTTAATAGAAATTTTAATATAGCAAAAAGCAAAATGGAGATTTAAAATGAAATCAATGGGTAAACACACTTTGTGCTTTATTTTCTATACAACATAAAACTGTAAATTTTTCCTAGAATTTAGAAAATGAGGTACTCTAATGATGTGCAAAACGGCATGGCTGTAGCATTAAAAGAAATTGATATATAGCAAGAAGAAAAATGGAATTTTTGTATTGAAATCAATAGGAAAACACACTTTTCTCTCCTATGGATAATAAAATCATAATTTTTATACATAATGTGGAAAATGTTGTGCTTATTTCATATTCAAAACGGTATGCCTTTGCCTTTAATAGAAATTGAGATATAACAAAAAGAAAAATAAAGTTTTTAAATTGAAATCAATAGAAAAACGCACTTTGTGAAATATTTTCTCTCCTATAGAACTTATAACTGTAAATTTCGGCAAGAATGTGGGAAATAAAGTACTCCAATTATGTGCAAAACGGCATGGCTGTGGCTTTAATAGAAATTGAGATATAGAATAAAGAAAGATGAAGTTATTATATTGAAATAATGGGAAAACGCACTTTGTGCATTTTGTCTCATATGCATGGTAGAACTAAATATTTAGGCCCATTTGTGGGGAATGTAGTACTCCAATCATGTGCGAATCAGCATGCCTGAAGCTTTAGTAGAAATTGAGATATAGCAAAAAGAAAAACGAGTTTTTACCCTGAAATCAATGGGAAACAACACTTTGTGCGATATTTTCTCTCCTACTCAACATAGAACTGTTATTTTTTGCAAGAATGTAGGGAGGAAGGTACTCCGGTCATGTACAAAATGGCGAAGCTGTAGCTTTAATAAAAATTGAGATGTAGCAAAAAGAAAAATAGAGTTTTCACATTAAAATCAATTGGAAAAAACTTTGGGCAATATTTTCTCTGTTATACAACATAGAATTGTAAACTTTGGCAAGATTGTAGGGAATGAGGTACTCTAATCATGTGCAAAACAGCATGGCTGTAGCTTTGTTTGTTTGTTTGTAGCAGAGGTCTACATCCAGTATAACAGATATAGTAACCCTAATGATAGTGGATGAGATGATTAACCAGGCACCCATCAAAGGGAAGGTTGGGGTTGTTCTGTGTCCCTCAGGCAATACATTGGCAATGGATTAAATGTAACAGGTAATTAATTAATTAATAAATAAACATTTATCATTTAGCCAATGCCCTTGAAGTTATTACATATGCCTTGTGACTTACTGGAAACTGAAAGGGTAATGCTTTCTTTTTTGTCTACCTAATGAAATGGTTGTCACTTTCTTCTTATATGCAGCAATGTGCAAACTTAGGTCGTCAATTGTCAGATTAAGCAAATTGAAATCACGTTGTATATGGACATTTGGATTGTGAGTATTGCCTACAAAAGTGAAAAAGTTTCTCTGTCTCGACTGTCGTACAAGCACATGAATATTTAAGGCGCGTATTGGTGATTGACCAAGTCACTTTTGTTTAAATTGTTTAAGAAACAATGCGTTTTAGTGGAGCACATGCTGGTTTGGTCCGTTGCTTTTGTCAACTTTGGTCAGACTAAAGGATGACCACCATTACCAAAATAAAAGCATGGTCAGTGTGTTTCGTCAGAGAAAAATGTAAATGACACATGCTCTAACAAATTGTGGCAGATAATGGATGGTACCGATAATTAGTTAAAATTATACAATTCGGTTTTTGTATTAGTTTTGTAATTTTTTTTAGTTTAGGAAATTTATTTTATTAATTCAATAAAATTTACATTTTTTTTAAGTTTAGTGAATTCGTTTTTTAGTTCATGAATTAGTTTAGCTTAGTGGGTTTTGATTTCATTTTAATGAATTCATAATTTTTAGTTTAGTGGATTCATATTTTTTTATTTTAGGGAATTGATTTTTTTATTGTAGTGGATTTGGTTTTAAGTGAAGGGAATTCATTTTCTTCAGTTTTATGAATTAATGGTCACGGGTCTAAAACAGTCTGACCAAACCAATTTTGTGATCCCCTTTCATCAGTTCTTTTGGTCAGACCACAAATGAGACTGTGGTCAAACCACAATTGACCAGGTTAATCGCCAAACCTCACATTTACATATCCTAACAGTTCTGGATAGTCGATTTTATGTGTCCATAAACAGTAGATCTGCAGCATGCATATATATTTTATGTATAGGTCTAATTTTAGTAAGCAGCTTCTGGCATAAGAACATGAATTAACTGACTGCTGCCCAAGCATCATAGCTTTATAATGTTGCTTTCTAAGTTTAACATAATGAGAGAGACAACATGATGACCAACATATTAAGGCATAGTTTATTAGAGTTTTAACCAGGCTCTAAAATAGATGTGGTCTTAGCCAGGGCAGTTGTAGGCTCTCTGTGCTTTCAGATATAGTTGGTGGTGGTGGGCCTGGAAAGTCAACTTGGTGTCCAGGAAGATCCCCAGGTCCCTCACTTCTGCTGTTCTGGGAACAAAAGTGCCATCAATATATTTATTAGGATATATGATAGGCGATCTAAACCCAAGGAAAGAAATGACTATTGCCTTTTCTTAATTTAAAGCTAGGTTATTCCCCTTAAGCCACCTTTCCACAGCTGTCAATGATTGCTGTAGAATAGATGCTAAGTTTAGGCCTATTATCTCTTTGGAAAGCTTTTGATCATCAGCAAATGCAAGTGTAGATGCAGCAGATGGAATATAAATATAAAGATCATTGATATATAAATTAAATAATAGTGGACTCAGTGTGCTACCTTGTGGTAAACCCATTTTTTGAGTTTATTAGGAATTGCTTAATGTATGTCCTATCCTCACCCTATTATGACTCTGAGTAAGATATGATTGTAGGAACCTCAATGTGCTATCTGCGAGACCATATGCCCATAACTATTTCAAAACCAGTGGTATGGAAACCTGATCGAATGCCTTTGAAAGTTCTAGATACAATGCATCCACCTAATGTTTATTCTGTAATGCTCAAAACATCTGATTCAAATGTAGCATCAAATTTGTCTCAGTGGAGTGACCCTGTCGGAAGCAATCTTGGGCTAGGTGCAAGAATGAGCAACACCAGTTTTATAATTTAAGATTGACTATTTGTTCGACTACCTTTGCCAGATTTGGGAGGATAAAAATGGGACGATAATTGGACATGTTCTGACTTGACCCACATTTATAAATGGCTATGATATGGGCGTCATTCACGATTTCAGGAGGCACCTGCTGAGCCAAGCATAATGAAAATAAATGGGTCAAGACAGGTGCCAGTATGTCCCAGTATGCCTTTATAATATTTGGGGGCAAATTGTCTAGTCCAGGAGCAAATGAGCATTTCAATTTATTAAAGAACTAAATAAACTCTGATAATGTCATTCTGCTTATTGTGAATTCCTCCCACAATTTGGAACGGTGAAAGGGTATGTCCCTGTATCTAAAAAAGTTCTGATGTAATAGAGTAATAAGAGCAGAACCTCTCACCTATTTCTATTGGATCAGTAATGAGGTTATTGTTTTCCACCAAGGATATGTTAGATGAATTTCCACTCACATGGCGTTTATATTGCCGGCAAAATGTCTGGGGTGACCTATGCTGTGCCAAGAGATTTTGGAGACATTGCTCTATGAATTATAAATATAAAACAAATTAATTGCACTTGATGGATGGGAAGAATCAAAAAGTGTCATCCAATTTATAGAATTTAAATAATTATATAACTTTATATAGTCCCCTTTGTCCCAAGCATACCTAGTATTTTAAGTGGTGGGCAAGTGAGAGTATGGATCCTGAACATCTAAGGGTAGTGAAATGCATATTGCTGAATGACATCCATCTAGCTTGAAAAAAAGATGCTTAATAGATATTGAGATTTAGCAAAAAGAAAAATGGAGTTTTTTTCATTTAAATTAATAGGAAAACACACTTTCAGTAACATTTTCTCTCCTATACATAATAAAATCATAACTTTTATCTCAAATGTTTGGAATGTTGTACTCCAATCATGTGCAAAACGGCATGGCTTTAGCTTTAGCAAAAAAAAAATTGAGTTTTTACATTAAAATTTATGGGAAATCACACTTTCTGCAATATTTTCACTCCTTTACAACATAGAACTGTAAATTTTTGCAAGAATGTTGGGAATGTGATACTCCAATCACGTGCAAAACGGCATGGCTTGAGCATTTATAGAAATTAAGATATAGCAAAAAGAAAAATGGAGATTTTAAATTGAAATCAATGGGAAAATACACTTTGGGCAATATTTTTATTTCTATTCATAATAGAATCATAACTTTTCTCCAGAATGTGGGGAATGTGGCACTCCAATCATGCGCAAAATGGCTTGGCTGTAGCTTTAATAGTATTTGAGATATACCAAAAAGAAAAATGAAGATTTTATATTGAAATCAATGGGAACGTGCACGTTGTGCATTTTGTCTTCTATACATCATAGACCTGCAAATTTTGGCCAAAATGTAGGTAAGAAAGTACTCCAATCATGTGCAAAACGGCATGACCGTGGCATTAGTAGACATTGAGACAAAGCATTTTGAAAAATGGAGTTTTTACATTGAAATTAATTTAAAAACACACTTTGTGTGATATTTTCTTTTCTATACAACAAGAACTGTATTTTTTGAAAAACGTAGGGAATAAGGTCCTCCAATCAAGTGCAAAACGTCGTGGCCGTAGCGTTAATAGAAATTGAGATATAGAAAAAAATGGAGTTTTTACATTGAAAGCAATGGGAAAACACACTTTGTGGGATATTTTCTTTCCTATATGTAATAGAATCATAATTTTTATCGAGAATGTTGGGAATGTGATACTCCAATCATGTGCAAAACGGCATGGCTGTAGCTTTAATAGAAATTGATATATACCAAAAAGAAAAATGAAGTGAATGAAATGAAATCAATGGAAAAACACTTTGTGTGATATTCTCTTTCCTATACATAATAGAATCATAACTTTCATCCGGAATGTTGGGAATGTGGTAACCCAATCATGTGAAAAACGGCATTGCTGTAGCTTTCATAAAAATTTAGATAAAGTAAAAAAATGAAGTATTTCTATTGAATTAAATAGGAAAACACACTTTGTGCGATATTTTTTTCCTATACATAATAGAAACATAACTTTTATCCAGAATGTTGTGAGTATAGTACTGCTATCATGTGCAAAACGGCATGGCTGAAGTGTTAATAGATATTAAGATGTAGAAAAAAGAAAAATGAAGTTTTTATATTGAAATCAAAAGGAAAACATTTTGTGGGATATTTTGTCTCCCAAACAACACAGAGCTGTCAATTTTTGTGAGAGTGAAGAGAATAAGGTACTTCAATCATGAACAAAATGGCATGGTTGTCACTTTAATAGAAATTAAAATATACCAAAAAGAAAAGTGGAGTTTTTACATTGAAATCTATGGAAAAACTCACTATCTACAAAATTTTCTCTCCTATACAAAATAGAATTGTAAATTTTTGTGAGAATGTAAGAAGGAGATATATTAAGTGGAAAATAGCATGGCTGTAGTTCATATTAGAAATTGAGATATAGTGAAAAGAACAATGGAGTTTTTGAATTGAAATCAATAGGAAAACACTTAATGCAATATTTTCTCTCCTGTACAACATGGAACTGTAAATTTTTGCAAGAATATAGGGAATGAGGTACTTCAATCATGTGGAAAATGGCATCTGTGTAGCTTTGATAGAACTTGAGGTATAGCAATAAGAAAAATGGAAATTTCACTTTGAAATGAGCAATAAAACACACTTTGGTCGTCGTATTCCTTCCTATACAACATAGAACTGTAAATCTTAGCGAGAATGTAGGGAATGAGGTACTCCAATCATGTGGAAAAAGGCATGGCTCTAGCTTTAATGGAAATTGAGAAATAGCAAAAAGAAAAATGGTGTTCTTTCATGGAAATCTATGGGGAAAAAACACTTTGTGCATTATTTTCTTTCCTATACATAACAGAATAATAGCTTTTATTGAGAATGTTGGGAATGTGGTACTCCAATAAGGTGCAAATCGGCATGGCTGTAGCTTTAATAAAATTGAGATATAGTAAAAGGGAAAATAGAGTTTTTGCATTGAAATCAATAGGAAAACACACTTTGTATGATATTTTTCTAATATAAAACGTAGAACTAAATACTTTTCAAGAATGTTGGGAGTGAGTTACTCGAATCATGTGCAAAACGTCATGGCTGTAGCTTTAATAGAAATTGAGATGTAGCAATAAGAAAAATGGAGTTTTTACATTTATATCAATGAGAAAACACACTTTGTACGATGCTTTCTTTCCTATGCATAATAGAATCATAACTTTTATTCAGTATGTGGGGAATGTGGCACTTTAATCGTGTGGAGAACGGCAATACTGTAGCTTTAATTGAAATTGAGATATAGCAAAAAGAAAAATGAAGCTTTTACATTGAAATAAAAAAGAGAATAAACTTTGTGTGATATTTTCATTCCTATACTTTATAGAATCATAACTTTTATCTATAATGTTGGGAATTTGGTTTGCTAACCACGTGGTAAACGGCATGACTGTAGCTTTAATAGACATTGAGGAATAGAAAAATGGAGTTTTTGCATTGTAATCAATAAGAATATTCACTTTGTGCGATATTTTCTCTCCTATACAACATAGAACTGTAAATTTTTGAAAAAATGTAGGGAATGAGGTACCTTAATCTGGTGTGAAACGTCATGGCATACCTTTGACAGAAATTTTGATATATAGCAAAAAGAAAAATTGCATTACATTCAAATCAATTATAAAACACACTTTTTGCAATATTTTCTCTCCTATACAACGTAGCACTGTAATTTTTGTGAGAATGTAGGGAATGAGGTACTCCAATCATGTGCAAAACGTAATGGCTGTAGTCTTAATAGAAATTGAGGTATAGAAAAATGAGAAATGGAGTTTCTACATAACAATCAAAGGAAAACACTTTTTGTGTGATACTTTCTCTCCAGTGCAACATTGAACTGTAAATTTTTCCAAGAATGGGCAATACGGGATGGCTGAAGGTTTAACAGAAATTGAGATATAATGAAAAGAAAAATGGAGTTATTACATTGAAATCAAAGGAAAAACACTTTGCGCTGTTACTTCTCTGCTATTAAACATATAACTGCAATTTCTTGTTAGAATGTAGGGAACGAGGTTCTCCAATCATGCAGATTATGCCATTGCTGTAGCCTTAAAAGAAATTGAGACATAGCAAAAATAAAATTGGAGTTTTTAATTAGGAATCTATCAGAAAACACACTTTGTGTGATACTTTGTTTCCTATACATAATAGAATCGTAACTTCTATTCAGATTTTCGGGAATGTGGTATTGCAATCATGTGACAAAACGGCATGGCTGTAGCTCAAATAGAAATTGCAATATAGCATAAAGAAAAATGGATTTTTTACATTAAATCAATAAGAAAACACACTTTTTGCGATATTTACTCTCCTATACAATATAGCACTGTAAATTTTTTTGAGAATGTAAAGAATAAGGTACTCCAATCATATGCAAAACGCATGCCTGTAGCTTCTAAAGAAATTGATATATAGCAAAATGAAAAATGTAGTTTTTACATTGAATTCAATGGGAGTTTTTTGATTGTTGATTGTTTGTTTCGATTTTAGGGCCCATCGACCACAAAGGGCATTAGGGCCCAGAAAGACATTGACCAATAGTGGAGGTTTAAATGGCCATCCCACCAAGAGGAAAGTACATAATGGCAAAAACCCCCTAAAGATAGTTGGAATAAAAAGGCAATAGCCAAAAAAATATTATGAAAAGAAATAAAGGTATAAGTCAAAACGGACATATAAAATGGCAAATGCCAAAACAGACATATAAAAAGGCAAAAGGCAAGACAGAAATTTAAAAAGGCAAAAGCCAAAACAGACATATAAAAAGGAAAAGCCAAAACAGACATATAAAAAGGAAAAGCCAAAACAGACATAAAATTAAAGCAGCAAAAGCCAAAACAGACATAACAATACAAGTGACAGAAGCCAAAACGGACATAACAATAAAAGTGGGAAAAGACAAAACAGTCATAACAATAAAAGTGGCAGAAGCCAATAAAGATGCAAATATAAAAACGGCAAAAGCCAAAAACAACACAGAGATAAAAAGGCAAAAGCCATAACCAACACAGACATAATAGGCAAAAGCCATAACGATACAAGAATACAATAAATATATCAGATTTGGTGAAAGAGGCCAGCCTCTTTCATAAATACAAGCAAGCTCTTAACCCCCTGAGGATTATTCCGAAGTGAGGTGGAGCTCACGACTGACTCCCAGATGGTATCACATTTTATGGTATCTTTCACAGTGACTAAAGATGTGTGCCACTGAGAGAGGCTCTCAAATAAAGTCACATCATGGTTGTTCCTCACCCCATAGAAAAAGTAGGAGTGGGTGAGGAACGTGTGACCGATTTGCAGCCGAGCAAGCACAACCTCCTCTCTCTGTGACTGGTGGCACGAGGACACCCATTGCTCTGGAGTGTCCTTTAGTTTGTGGAGTTTGTTGGTATTGTCTGCAAACCACTGGGACCGCCATTGTTCATGGATGGCCTGCCACACCATCAGGAGAGCATCAGAGGAGGGGACAGCAGTGTTCCATATATCTGGCTACTGGGCCACCTGACGCTCATGGGCATTAGCCCTCTCATTGCCAATGATGCCAACATGCCCTCGGACCCACAGGAACACAACTGTCTTGCCCTTCTTAGAATCACAAGCAGCAATCATTGCACACCATGGATGATGGCATGTTTGCCATATATGGTGTGCAGCAGCTGAAGGGAGCATGGGGAGTCAGTCACAACAACAAAGTTTCTGTCTTTCAATACTTGGATGAGATCCAGTTCCCTGTGCAGAGCTTTCAGTTCTGCAGTTAAGAGACTGGTGATGCCTGGAAGGTGGCCCCCTATGAGATGACCAGTTGTAAAGACTGACCAACCCACAAAGAGCTATCCTTCGACCCATCTATGTAAATAAAAACATGGCCTCGATAGGTCCAAGAGGGGCGTCCAAACTCTTGTTGGTATACTTCCCTATCAGTACAGGTTTTGGGTAAGGCTGCAAGCATTAAATTGAAACTTGGCTCTAACACTGTCCTGGGTAACACAGAGGCTGGCACTACAGGCTGCACCCTATGAAGAGTCACACCCAGGCCAGTAAGACCATCCATCCACTGAACACCGAATGGAGGGGGAACCCCTGGGCGATCGTCAAATGGCTGTCTTACAGTGTTACTAATGATTGCTAGGTGTGTAGGGTGCTGCAGCTGACATTTCAGCTGTTGAATGAATGCCTCTGCTAAGTATTGCTGCCACACAGCCAGTGGTTGTTCACTAGCCTCAGCATAAAAGCTGAGTACTGGACTTGTGTGGAACGGCCCAATAGACAACCAGATGCCAGCAAGATGAAAACTGTCCAGCATTTGGAGAGTTGATGGAGTGGCCAAGCCATACATGCTGCAGCCATAATCCAGACGTGATTGAACCAGTTATCTGTAGAGCCAAAGCATAACCATTTGATCTGCCCTAAAACCAGTTCCCTGCAGGCACGGCAGAATATTCAGGGAGTGAAGGCACTTAGCCTTCAGCTTCATCAAGTGTCGGACCCATGTCAGACGGCTGTCGAAACGGAGACCAAGAAGCCAGGCGGCCTCTACAACATGGAGGAGGTGGCCATCAAGGGTAAGCTGAGGCTCAGGGTGAAGCCCTCGCTTATGACAGAAGTACATGACATTTGTTTTGTCAGGGGAGAACGTATAGCCATGAGAGGTGGCGAACTCTTTGGCACTATTTAGTGCCATTTGCAGGTGATGCTCAATGTTGTGCATCATGGCCGCATGGTGCCTAATGAGAAGTTGTCCACAATTATTGACGACTTTCCTGGGATGGTAGGCCATTCACTGCAACAGCAAAGAGCATCACACTCAAGACGCTCCCCTGTGGGACACCATTCTCCTGCAGGAAAGCCAAGGAGCAGGTGTTACCCACACACACTCTGAAGGTCCATTAAGACAAAAAGCTATGGAGGAAGAGGGGCAGATTACCCCTGAGCCCTCATTGGTGCAAGGTCTCCAGAATACCATGGCGCCATGTGGTATCATATGCTTTCTCTACATCAAAGAAGACAGCAACAAAGTGCTGTCTGTGGAGAAAGGCCTCACATACTGTGGCCTCCAGGGAGATCAAGTGATCAACTGAGATCTGCCATCACGGAAAATAAATTAGGCATTGGTGAGCAGGTTGAGCTGTTCCAGGTACCACACTAGGCGCCAGTTCACCATGCATTCCATTGTTTTGCAAAGACAGCTTGTCAATGTAATGGGTCTGTAATTTTTTGGAAGGCTACTATCCTTCCCAGGTTTTTGAAGTGGGATTATAGTAGCCTCTCACCAACCTGCAGGGGTTTCATGCTTCTGCCAGACATAATTCAGTACCTCAAAGAGGTAACTAATGCCATTTTCTGGTAGGTGTTGTAGCATTTGATAGTGTATACTATCTGGTCCAGGGGCAGCGTCCCTGGATCTTGCTGGAGCTGCCCACACCTATCTAAGAAGTAAATGGATTGTTATACTTTTCAGCAACACCACCAGTGAAGTTCTGTGGATGGCATTCTGCAGCCTGCTTCTTTTGAAGAAATGATGTAATGTAGTGCTGGGAACTGGAGATGGCTGCAAACGTCCTTGCCAGTTCCTCTGCATCTTCACATAGCAGAAGGCAATATCTCAAATGTACAAGGAGACCAGAGCCACATGATGGTAAATATGTGCCTTGGATCTTCCTCAGCATTTTCCAGAATTTCTTGGAGGGCGTATGAAGGGTGAGTAAGGAGTTGTACTGACTCCATGAGGAGCGTTTGGCCTCCCTGATCACCCATCATGCATATGCATGGGCTCGGAGATAGTCGATGCGATTGGCGTTGTTAGGGTGAGATTGGAAGCAGCAAAGGGCTCGTTGGCAAGCCCAAATCGCACTTTGACAATCCAATGCCTCCCCAACCACCACCTCTGTGAAGTGACTCACTAGGTCGTTGACCCCATCAAAATCACACAGTGGGCAAAGTAGATATGATGGGTGGACTCCTCCAAGTCCACACCACCATGGTGAGTGTTGGGGTAATGCCCTATCTCCACTGCTAATCTTAATGGGAAAGTGATCACTTCCACAAGGGTCTGAAAGGACCTCCCACTGCAAACCTCGTACCAACCCAGAAGAGCAGATGGATTTGGTCTATGCATGACAGGCACCCAGTGGCAGTCATCGTATGAGTAAGGGGGAACCTGTGTTGAGAACAATAAGGCCAATGTGTGACACCCATTGTTCCACAAGTCGTTATTAGGAATTGTGACTGTCCGAACCCCATTGGGGATTATGGGCATCAGTCACCCATAATCAGGAAGAGTCCTTGAAGCTGGGCACTAAGGAAGTCGAGGACTGCCCATGGGATATCAATCCCAGGGGGCATGTAGAGGGAACATGGAGAGGTGGGCACATCCAGTTTCAATGAGACCGCTACTGCATGCAGAGGCGTCTGCAGAGCCACTGGCACATGCATGTACCCATTCCAGATCAGGATATCCACCCCTCCTACTTGGTGGCTTCCTTGCTGCCGGGTGTCTGCATAGACAGCTTACCCCCATAACAAAATGGGGGTATCACTCTGACAAAGGATCTCCTGGAGAGAGATGCAGATGGGGTTGTGCCTTGAGACCAGCAGTGTGATCTAATCCCTCTTTTAGGAAAACCCTCGACAGTTCCATTTTAGGAAATTCACCATCACGTGGGTTTAGGTGGCTTGTTTCAATCCTCCCTTTTCTCCATCCCACTGCAGAAAAAGGAGGGATGCCTTCTATTGGTTCCTCCTCCTCCATCTCGAAGGAGGAATCCCCATAGTGCCCCAGTTGGGGCAAAAAACCACCCCATTCTCTCTGCTGTAGGCCAGAGAGCTTGGGTGGATAAACCAAGGACACCCGCCCCACAGCAGTAGGGGGGGGGGGTGTCCCAACTTTCTTTTCTCCTTTATCACCCACCACCTCCTCCATGGAGGCGGTTGGCTGGGCTGGGACAGGGTTGAAGGCCTTCAAGGGAGATGCCTCTTTTTGATAAGTGGCATCTGGGGCCTCCAAAGAAGCTGGCACGGCCATTATTGGGGGGCCCATTCATTGGCCAGAGGTGGTGGTGAAGCTAGAAGAAGCCATGGAAATGGGGTTGCAGTCCGTCTGGCAGACAATGCTTGTACAGACTGGCATTTCATGGACCCCATGGGCCTGAGGGGGCGTTAAACAGCTAAGAGGGGGGAGCTGAGGTAGGGTGTCCATCTATGTACAGAGAAAGCACTGCAGCTGCCTTGGCAGCAACTGCATAGGACACCCCATGACTGAGGGTCTCTGGCAAGGATAGCAGCTGCTGTCCGTCCTGAAAGCTAATACCCTTCTGGACACACAACTCCTGGATTGAAGGTTCCTGCAGCCAAGTGGGGCAATCCTGAGAGGAGGCAGGGTAGTTGCCCTTACAGTTTATACAAAAAGGTGCAAGACTCAGGGGAGAGGTCGCCGTGTCAACAAGTGCCACACATGGCCTTGGCAGAACTTGAATTCTGTCCACGGCCAAATTGCTGGCACTTGAAGCACCAGGGTGGGCTTGGGATGAAGGCATGCACAGGCAAGTGGAGGTAGCCAGCCATGATGTACTCTGGCACCTTGGGCCTAAGAAAGTTCAGCAATAAGGTATCAGATGGGCGGGATACTCCATCCCGTTGGACTGAGGTGCAGTGGACAGCCACCACACCCTGGTCCCTAAGCCCCTCCACTATTTGCTCTTCTTATTCCCCACGTAGGTCAGGGCACTGCACCACACCTCCACTGGTGTGATGGGATTTGACCATAATTGGGATGTCACCAAGCTTCTGCATTTTTAATAACCCGTCGTTCTGTTGGGGGGCAGATGCCTCCACTAACAAGGTGCCATTGCGCAGTTTCTTGACCAAGGTCACATCACCACCAATGCCCTTGATGGCTTTGGTTATAAAGAAAAGTGACGCCTTTCCCAAGGCTGCACCATCCACCCCAGAGATGGAATTAAACCAGGGAGGATAGGAAGAAGGTATGGATGGTTGTTTGACTGCATGGGTGGTTGACTGCATGCATGGTGTTTGACTGCATGCTGTGCATCGGTGGTGGAATCCTGCACCTTAAGGCTAAAAGGTCCTTGCCTCTTGTTTAGGGCAGGTGCTGATTCAATAGACACCAAAGGTTCGTTCCCTGATCCAGATAGCTTACTGGGGGAATGCAGCCTCTTTGTTGGAGCAGCACATGCCTCCATCAGCTCAGTGGTAGTGGGCCCACTCAGTTGGTTGAGACCAAGCCCACCATCTTCCAGCTTAACACACATCAATAAAATTAAAGAAGGGGGACAGGTGGGGTTATTTGTAGAGGCCCCCAGCCTCTTTTTTATAGTTGTGATAATTTTAATTAATTATGTTTTCGCTGCCTGCAGGTCTTACCCACCACACAGAGCCCTACACAGGGACACGCATTCGGGTTATCAAGACTACTTGGACAGGATACCATTTAGGTGGCATAATCCCCGAGTACCAGACCATTAGCATCGGGGTTGACTGCCGGTCCACTTACAGTCACTTCAGGAGGAATAAACACTTATGCACCCCCAGCCGATTGATCAAGATCAGGCTACTGCCTTGGCCTCGCGTTTTCACAGGAAGCTGTGGCCAAAGTGACGTTTTGGAGACTTTGGGTCAGAACCCTATTCCCCAATGTCTGTGATCCACCTCACCAGTGTGGAGTTGGCATACACCGGGCATACACAGGGCATTCACCTCCTAAACAACCAGGATCTGCTTTTCCCAGGGGTGCGGGTCTCCATGCATGTCAAACATATGTATATGTAGGCGATTGTTTATGGTCACCACAGTGAGGAGCCTACATTGTCCAAGATCAAGTCAGTCATCCTGTAAAGGATGCAAGGACAATGACAAATACCATGATGGAATCGCCCTGTCCAGGACATAAGTAATGGCCAAGGACGATAGTGGTGTCATCCAATCAGGGGTAGAAAAGGTCACCCCTTTTAGTCGCCTCTTTCGACATGCAGGTATGCAGTGTGCCTATTATACCCCAGGCACACATGGGTAAGATAAATGGAAAAACACACTTTGTGAGATATTTTGTTTCTTATACATAATATATTCATATCATATATGCAGAATGTTGGGAATGTGGTACTACCATTGTGTGAAAAATGGCATGGCTGTAGCTTTCAAAGAAATTGAGACATGGCACAAAAGTAAATAGAGATTTTAATTCAAAATCGATAGAAAAACACACTTTGTGTGAAATTTTCTCTCCTATAGAACATAGAACTGAAAATTTTGCAACAATATAGGAAATGAGGTATTTCAATCAAGTGTATACTGGTGTGGCTGTAGCTTTGATAGAAATTTAGATAAAGCAAAAAGAAAAATGGAGTTTTACGTTGAATTCAATAGGAAAATACATTTTGAGCGATATACTCTCTCCTAAACAACATAAAATGTAAATTTTAGCAACAATGTAGGGAATGAGGTACTCTAATCATGTGCAAAACGGATGGCTGTAGCTTTATTAGAAATTGATATATAGCAAAAAGAAAAATAGATATTTATTAGAAAATTTAAATTATTAGAAAATAACAATTTGTGGGATATTTTCTCTCCTTTACAATATAGAACTGTAAATTTTTGTAAGATTGTAGAGAATGATGTACTCCAATCATGTGCAAAGCGGCATATCTGTAGCTTTGATAGAAATTCAGATGTAGCAAAAAGAAATATGACGTTCATATATTGAAATCAATGGTATAAACCACTTTGTGCAATATTTTCGTTTCTATACATAATAGAATCATAACTTTTATTCAGAATGTTGGGAATGTGGTACTCCAATCATGTGCAAAATGGCATGGTTGTAGCTTTAATAGAAATTAAGTTATAGCAAAAAGAAAAGTGGGTTTTTTTACATTAAAATTAATGGAAACACACTTTCTGTGATATTTTCTCTCCTGTACAAAATAAAACTGTAAATTTTTTTGAGAATGTAGGGAATGAGGTACTCAAATCTGGTGCAAAACCTCCTGGCTGAAGTTTTAACAGAATTTGAGATATAGGAAACAGAAAAATGGAGTTTTTACATTGAAATCAATGGGAAATCACACTTTGTGCGATATATTCTCTTCATAAAACAAGGAACTGTAAATTTTTGCGATAATGTATTAAATGTGGTAATCTTATAATGTGCAACACGGCATGGCTGTAGCATTAATAGAAATAGATATAGAAAAATGGAGCTTTCATATATTGAAATCAATGGGAAAGAACTTTGTGTGATATTTTCTCTCCTATACAAAATAGAAGTGTCAACTTTTGCAATAATGGAGGGAATGAGGTACTCCAATAACGTAAAAAACGTCATGGCTGTAGCTTTAATATAAATTGAGATATATTAAAGAGAAAAATGGAGTTTTTACATTGAAATCAATGGGAAAATACACTTTGTGTGACATTTTCTCTCCTATACAACATAGAACTGTAAATTTTTGGGAGAATGCAGAGGATAACGTACTCTAATAATGTGCCAAACGTAATGGCTGTAGCTTTAATAGAAATTGAGATATACTAAAAAGAAAAATTGTTTTTAAATTTAAATCAATTTGAAAACACGCTTTGTGCAATATTTTCTCTCCTATACAACATAGAAATTTAAATTGCTGTGAGAATGTAGGGAATCAGGTCCTGAAATTTGGATCAAAATGGCATGGCTGTACCTTTAATACAAATTAAGATATATCAAAAAGAAAAAAGGAGATTTTAAATTGAAATAAATGATAAAACACACTTTGTGCGATATTTTCTCTCTTATACAAGATAGAGCTGTAAATATTTAAGAGAATGTTGGGAATGAGGTACTCCAATCATTTGCAAAACGGCATGGCTGTAGCTTTAATAGAAATTGAGATATAGGAAACAGAAAAATAGAGATTTTACATTGAAATAAATGATAAGACACAATTTGTGCGATATATTCTCTCTCCCATACATGTTTGAGAGAATTTTGGGAATGAGGTACTGCAATCATGAGCAAAACGGCATGGCCCTAGCTTTAATAGAAATTCAGATGTAGTGAAAAGAAAAATGGTTTTTACTTTGGAATCAATGGGAAATCACACTTTGTGTGATATTTTCTCTCCTATACAACGTAACACTGTAAATATTTGCAAGAAAGTAGGGCATGAGGTAATCCAATCATGTGAAAATTGGCATGGCTGTGGCTTAAATAGAATTTGAGATATAGAAAAAAATAATAATAGAGTTTTTACATTAACATCAATGGGAAAACACTTTGTGTGATATCTTCTCTCCTATACAACATAGAACTTTAAATGTTTGCTAGAATGTAGGGAATGAGGAACTCCAATCCTGTGCAAAATGGCATGGCTATAGCTTTAATTGAATTTGGGCTATAGCAAAAAGGAAAAAATGAAGTTTTTCCATTGAAATCAATAGGAAAGTGCACTGTGTGCACTTTGTCTACTACAAATTATAGAACTGCAAATTTTGGCCAAAATTAGGGAATCTGGTACTCCACTCATGTGCAAAACATAATGGCTGTAGCTTTAATAGAGGTTGAGAGATAGCAAAAAGAAAATTGGAATTTTTACATTGAAATCAATAGGAAAACACATTGTGCGATATTTTCTCTCGTATAAAACACAGAAATGTTAATTTTTGAGAGAATGTAGGGAATCCGGTACTCCAATCATGTGCAAAACGTCATGGCTGTAGCTTTAATACAAATTGAGATATGGCAAAAAGAGAAATGGACTTTTTACATTGAAATCAATGGGAATGCTCACTTTGTGCGATATTTTCTCTCCTATAAAACATACATCTGTAAATTTTTGCAAGAATGTTGGGAGTGAGGTACTCAAATCATGTGCAAAATGACATGGCAGTAGCTTTAATAGAAATTATTACACACCAAAAAGAAAAATGGATTTTTTGTGTTGAAATCAACAGGAAAACACACTTTGTTTGATATCTTGTTTCCTATACATAATAGAATCATAACTGTGGTGCCTAAAATTAACTATTTATTTAGACACATTGAATGAATGGCAGGAAGGACAAAGCATCAGGTGTGTGCTGGGCAGGCAGCATACATCAAATAAGTTAGCTGTCACAGTCCCTCACACAATTCACAAAAGCATCACTAGTCCCTCAAAAGAATCACACAAACATTACTAGTCCATCACATTATTCACAAAAGCATCACTGGTCCCTCACACAATTCTCAAAAGCATCACTAGTCCCTCATACAATTCACAAAAGCATCATTAGTCTCTCACACATGTCTTCACTCACTTTACTCTTCTTTGTTCTTGCGGTTCTTTCCCACCTTCTCCTAATGCTGCTGTATCTCCCTGCCGCCTAGCAGAGGCGTCAGTACAACTTTCGCCTGACCATTCTGTAATGCCATGTAGTGGAGGCGTCTGGCCCATCTATAGTGCATCAATGAACAGAACATCTGATGAGTCTGGGGCGCCATCTTGTGAGAGCGTCTGCCAAACCCCATACTCGGTCATCCTGACAGACACAGGCCACATAAATAAAATCCAAAGGTAAAGAAAAACCTCAGAAAAATTACAGAGCAAATACATATGTTCGAAACAGGAAAAAAATACAAATAAGCAATGCAAATGGTAATAGAAACAACTAAATATTACAAGAAAAACGGTTAAACATCATCAAAATCATGAAGAGAGGACTGTCAAGGTTTCATGTAATTAGCTGATGAGGAGGTAAGCTTGGGGCCTTCATGTTCCCAAATCTTCTGGATGGTATGGTGGTTACCGTGCAACACGTGGGTGACTTGATGTGGATAAGATATTTTTGGTGGAATTTGAGTCCTGGCTTGTGCTGCACATGTCGAATGGCAACTAGATCACCAACACTGTAAATCGTGGCAGCCACTCTGTTTTTGTTGAAGGTGAGGCGATTCTCCTCTTGTGACTTCACAATTTGGGACTTGGCTTGGAGTCACAGATCGTCACGAGAATTCATGAATGAAGCAACAGCTTCTTCTTCGATTAGCACACAGAAACGGACATCTACATTCAGACGAATCTCCTTCCTTACTAGTAGATTTAATTTAGCACAAGGGATACTCATGGTAATGAGCACATGCAAGAGGTTCTCATGCTTGAAGTAATCTGGAAACTCGGCAGAGGTGAAGGCAGTACCACTATCACCGATGATTTGGTGAGGGTTTCCAAAGACAGTTACTTGCAGCTCAAGGCGAGCGATGACTTCTTTTGACATAGTACTCTTTGTTTGGTAGAGCCAAACAAATTTCGAGAAGGCATCAATAATCACAAAAATGTGTTATAACTCTTGTTTTTTGAAGGAAGAGGTCCAAGGTGATTAATATGGTAAGTGTCCAAGGGGACATCACCTTTGTCAAGTGGTTGTAGAAATCCCTCTTGCTTTCCCAACTTCCTTTCTGCCAATATGCAGTCAACACAATTACATATTGCACTTTCAACTTTGTGACGCATCTTTGTAAAGAAGAAGTCTTTCCAAAGTAGGGACTCAGTCTTGGCTACTGAAAAATGACCTTGGTTGTGGGCCTTCTTAATGACTTCGATCAGCATCTTTTTGAGTACCACCAGGAGTAACTTGTCATCAATGTCAGGGTAGATCAGACCTTTACTGACTCAGTAACCTCGTTTGCCACACATCTCAGAATTTGCTAAAATGGACTGGAGCTCATCATCATCTAACTGTGCTTGTCGAAATCTTTTGAATAGCCCATCATCATCATTGTCTCCTACAATCATGGTTGGCAAAGAATGCTGGCTCAAAGCATCAACATGACGCATACTTTGACTTGGGCGAATTACAATCTCAAAATCGAACTCCTCCTACATCAGATCCCAACGTGCCACACGGACAGTAAGATGTCTTTTCTTCATTGTCATTGGGAAAGCTTGACAATCCGTGACTATTTTAAATGGTATACCCAGAAAGTAAAAGTGGAATTTCTTGAGTGACTTAACTATGGCTAATAATTCTAATTCGTAACTACTGTACTTTTCTTCTGCTGGAGTGGTCTTGCCACTGGCATAATATACAGGGTGGATGAGGTTGTCTTCATCATCATGTTGCATGAGAATCACTCTATAGCCATGTTGAGAGGCATCAGTGTGAAGCTGTGTATAATTTTATCACTAGATCCCTGGCTAGAATCTACTTGAGGACGAGGAAGGCATGGCGTTGTTCTTTACCAATTACAAATGGAACATAATAACAAAGTAAGTTAGACAGTGGTCTAGCAAGCAAGGCATAGTGAGGGATGAAATTCTGGAAATATCCCACCAAGCCAAGTAAGCTTTGCACTGCTTTGGACGATTTTGGTAGTCAAAACTTTAAAACGGCATCAACCTTGTGTGGGGATGGTCTCACTTTACCATGCTGTATGACCAGACCAAGGTATACAATCGTGGTTTGCATGAACTGACTTTTCACCCAATTGTTGTCTAACCCAAACTTCTCTGCTCTTGTCAGAACGAGTCGCAGTCTCGCCAAGTCTTGATTTTCATTGGTGGATGGAATAAATAAATCATCAAAATAGGTCAGCCTAATCCCTTTCAATATCAGATCCTTGACCACTGCATTGATGTAACGTTGGAAGACCACTGGGGAATTGCACAGGCCGAAATGTGCATGCAAAAACCCATACTGCCCACTAGGTATGACGAATGCAGTGTATTTTTGACTATCAGCATGCATAGGCACATGAAAAAAAAAACATTTCAAAGATCCAAGACACAAAAGTCTTTTGCATCCTGCAACCGGTGGATTTGATCCTATATGAGTGGTTGCAGATATTGCTCTTTGAGCAGATTGCGGTTCAATTGACGGTAATAAATGCAGATACAAGGTTCACCATTCTTTTTGCAGACTAGTACAACTGGGCTGGAAAAGTCAGACGTACTGGGGCAGATGATACCTTGTTCAAGCCATTCTTTGATTTGGTGCTCAGCAGTTATTCTGTCATCCATGGATAATTGTCGTGCTCTCTGGTACCCCGGAACTTCGTTGGAGAGGAAGATTTTCATTTGGACATCAACCTCTGCAGTCTTCTGCAGTTTATAATCATCGGTCATCATCTGGATCTCAGGGTGAATCTCAGCAGGATCATCACGTAGTGCATCAACATCAAGTAGACAGAGATGAATAGCTTCTTCAGGAACAGTGGCACTAACAGTATTTGTACATTAGCTCACAGTGGTCACATGACCTTGCTCCAGAGTTACAAGCGACTGCATAAAGAAATTGGCACCCAGGAGGATAATGCAGGACATGTAGGTGTCCAGCATCATGTGTACCAAGAGCTCAAAATCATTGCCATCTAGTTGTAGTGTTGACTAAAAACATCCCAATGTAGGTATGCTGGATGAACCTACCTCATGAAGGGATACACCAGGAAGCAGCTTAGGAGCACCCATTTGGATGTAGCTTTGAGCACACAGCAGAGGCAGTTCGCTGCCAGAGCCAATCAGGGCATAAAAGCTGAGGCCACACAGTTCAACAGCTTTGACTGGCCGAACTGGTACTTTGATTAGCACTATCTGGCATCTCTGGTTCTGATTGATGGACATGTTGAGGCACGATATCTGAACTGCTGGCACTTGAAGCACATCCATCTCTTGTGATTATGTGGGCAATTGTTGATCACATGATCCCTTTCACCACCGTTGAAACAGCCAACAACTGGTGCAGATCTTCTAGGGCTGCTCATCAATGGCTGAGCTGACCACTCAGCAAGGGTTTAGCATTCCACTTCAGATTTTCATACGACAGCAACTTAGAGAAGAAACTGTCGATCTCATGGGCACCATAGAGAACAACTTTATTTGTATCAGAGTCATTGATTCCATCGATGATATACTGGATCGCAGATTCGATTCCACGCTTGCTTGAGAAGCAATGTCCAAAATCTGATAAATATATTCGTAGTATGATTCACTCGGCTACTTCCGCCGACAAGAAAACTGTTGAGGGACGACTTGACTGCTTGTATGAGAGGAAAATTTATGGAGCAATTCACGTCTAAGATTAACCCATGTGTCACCACATCTCTGGTATATTCAAAATAATCATGCTGATCCACGCAACAAACGATGGGCATACACGACATTGTGTGTATCAGACCATCCACTGAGTAAAGACAATTCTTCAAATTCTTTTATCCAGGCAGAACTACTCTGGGTGGGCTCGATGCCAGAAAAGGGAGCTATGTAGTCTTCAACATCTCTGAAGAAAAGACACTCCCGCCCAAACCTTCTTTCATGTCCATCAGGTACACTGTCTGCTTCATCTTCTAATACTTCTGCAAGGCCAGCCATGTCAGCAGAGGACTCTTTTTCCCATTGCATGACAAAAGCTTATTGTAGATGAGCCTCTAACTCCTGTTTTGACAAAGACTTTTTCAGCCTAAAAGCCCCAAGGGCATCCCACATTTCACATATCTTCAAAGAATCAAGAGTGGAAGTGATCCAATCAACATCAATGGTGGATTGGCCAAGCCCATCTTCCTTAATTTCATCACTTTGGGCCGCCATATTGCAGAATGGCAAACAAAGGAAAAGAAAAATTCACAATTTCAAACACTCACTTGCTCAATGTTTGTCAGTATTGTCACCTGTATGACCACTGGAAAGTCCTATCCTGATCCCCAGCAGGGATGATGATCTCCGACAGGATAACTATCATTTCGAAATCCTAGGAAGGGATGCCTTTCCTTATCTTGGACATGCCCCCAAAATTGTGGTGTCTAAAAATAAGGAATCGATAGCAGGAAGGACACAGCATCAGGTGCGGGCTAGGCAGGCAGCATACATCTAACAAGTTGGTCATCAAAGTCCCACACACAATTCAGAAAAGCATCACTAGTCCCTCACACAATCCACAAAAGCATCACTAGCCCCGCACTCACGTCTTCACTCACATTACTCTTCCTTTGTTCTGGTGGTTCTATCCCGCCTTTTCCTAATGCTGCTGTATCTCTGTGCCGCCTAGCGGAGTCGTCAGTACAACTATTGCCAGACCGTTCTGTAATGGCATGTAACAGAGGAGTCTGGCCCAGCTAGAGTGCATCAATTAAACGAGCATCTGATGCTACTGGGGCGCCATCTTGTGAGAGCGTATAGCAACCCCCATATAACATTTATCCAGAATGTAGGGAATGAGGTACTCTAATCAAGTGCAAAACGGCATAACTCTAGCTTTATTAGAAATGGATATATAGCTAAAAGAAAAATAGAGTTTTTTCATTTAAATCAATAGAAAATCACACTTTGTGTGATATTTTCTCTCCTTTACAATATAGAACTGTAAATGTTTGCCGAATGTAGGGAATGTGGTACTCCAATCATGTGCAAAACCACATACCTGTAGCTGTAATAATAATTGAGATATAGCAATAAGAAAAATGGAGTTTTTATATTGAAATCCATGGTAAAAACACTTTCTGCTATATTTTCTCTCCTATACAACATAGAACTGAAAATTGTTGTAAGATTGTAGAGAATGATGTACTCCACTCATGTGCAAAATGGCATGGCTGTAGCTTTGATAGAAATTCACATATAGCAAAACCAAATATGAAGTTTTTATATTGAAATCAATGGTAAAAAACACTTTTTTTATATTTTCTTTTCTATACATAATAGAATCATAACTTTTATCCAGAATTTTGGGAATGTGGTACTCCAATCACATGCAAAACGTCATGGCTGTAGCTTAATTAGAAATTGATGTATAGCAAAAAGAACATTTTTACATTAAAATTAATGGCAAACACACTTTCTGTGATACTTTTTCTCCTGTACAACATAAAACTGTAAATTATTGTAAGAATGTAGAGAATGAAGTACTCAAATCATGTGGAAAACGCCATGGATGTAGCTTTATTAGAAATTGAGATATAGCAAGAAGAAAAATTTTTTTTACATTGAAATCAATAGGAATACACACTTTGAGTAATATTTTTATTTTTTTAAATAATAGAATCATAACTTTTATCCAGATTGTTGGGGTTGTGGTACTCCAATCATGTGGAAAACGGCATGGCTATACCTTTAATAGAAATTGAGATAAAGCAAAAGAAAAATAATGATTTTTAATTGAAATCAATGGGAAAACGCACATTGAGCATTTTGTCTCCTATACATCATAGAACTGCTAATTTTGGCCAAGATATAAAGAATGTGGAATTTCAAATATGTGCAAAATGGCATGGCTGTACCTCTGATAGAAATTGACATAAAGCAAAAAGAAAAATGAAGTTTTTACATTGAAATGATTAGGAAAACACACTTTGTGTGGTATTTTCTCTCCTATACAACATACAACTGTAATTTTTTGCAAGAATGTAGGGAATGAGGTACTCCAATCATGTGCAAAAATGAAAGGCTGTAGCTTTAATAGATACTGAAATATAGCAAAAAGAAATGTAAAGTTTTTCCATTGAAATCAATGGGAAAACACAAGTTGTATAAAAAATATAACTGTAAAACTGTAAATTTTCGATAGAATGTAGGGAATTAGGCACTCCAATGATGTGCAAAACGGCATGGCTTCAGCTTTAATTGAAATTAAGATATAGCAAAAAAGAAAAAATGTTGTTTTTAAAATTAAAATCAAAGGGAAAATCACACATAGTGCGATATATTCTCTTCTGTACAACATAGAACTGTAAATTATTTGAGAATGTAGGGAATAATGTACTCAAAGAAATCAATACGTTTTGCACTTACGTTGAAATCAATGGGAAAACACATATTGTGTGATATGGTCTTTCCTATACATAGATAAATGTGGAGAAAAATGTAGGAAATGTGGCACTCCAATCATGTTCAAAACGGGAAGGCTGTAGATTAAATAGAAATTGAGATATAGCAACAGGAAAAATTAGGTTATTTCATTAAAATTAATTGGAAACCCACTTTGTGCATTTTGTCTCCTACACATCATAGAACTGTAAATTTTTGAAAGATGTAGGGAATCAGGTACTCCCATCATGTGCAAAACGGGTTAGCTGTAGGTTTAATATAAATTGAGATGCAGGAAACAGAAAAATGAAGTTTCTACATTGAAATCAATGGCAAAACACACTTTGTGTGATATTTTATCTTATATACAACATATAACTGTAAATTTGTGCAAGAATGTAGGGTAATCGGTACTCCAATCATGTGCAAAAAGGAATGGCTGTATCTTTAATAGAAATTCAGATAAAGCAAAATGAAAAATTAAGTTCTTAAATTGATATCAAAGGGAAAACACACTTTGTAAGATATTTTTTGACCTATACAACACAGAACGGTAAACTTTTGTAAGAATGTACGCAATGAGAATCTCCAATCATGTGCAAAACGGCATGTCTGTAGCTTTTATAGATATTGCAAAAAGAGAAATGCAGATTTTTCTTGTAGTTTGTGCAATATTTTCTCTCCAATACATAATAATAAAATAGTAACATATATCCAGAATGTTTGGAATGTGGTACTTCAATCATCTTCAAAATGGCATGGCTGCAGCTTTAATAGAAATTGTGATATAGCAAAAACAAAAATAAAGTTTTTACATTGAAATCAATGGGAAAACACACGTTATGCGATATTTTCTCTCCTATACAGTATAGAACTGTAAATGTTTGAGAGAATGTAGGGAATGAGGTTCTCCAATCATTTGAAAAAATGGCGTGGCTGTCGCTTTTTTAAAAATTGAGATATAGCAAAAAAAAATGGAGATTAAAAATTGAGGTCAACAGGGAAGCACACTATTTTCTTTCCAACACAACATAGAATTGTAAATTTTAATGATTATGTAGGGAAAAAGGTACTTCAATAATGTGGAATATAGCATGGCTGTAGCTTTAATGGAGTTTTTACATTTAAATCAGTAGAAAAACACACTATGTGCAATTTGTTTTCTTTCCTATACATAATTTAATCATAACTTTTATCCAGAATATTTGGAATGTGGTACTCCAATCATCTGCAAAACGGCATTGTTGTAGCTTTAATGAAAATCGAGATGCAGGAAAGAGAAAAATGGTTTTTACATTGAAATCAATGGGCAAACACACTTTGTGCATAATTTTCTCTCTTATAAAACATAGATGGGTAATTTTTTGTGACAGCATAGGGAATAAGGTACTCCAATCTGGTGCAAAACGGAATGGCTGTTGCTTTAATAAAAATTGAGATATAGCAAAAAGAACAATGGAGATTTACATTGAAATCAGTAGGAAAACACACTTTGTGTGATATTTTCTTTCCCATCCATAATAAAATCATATCTTATATCCAGAATGTTTAGAATGTGGAAAAGAGCCTTACTGTAGCTCTAATAGGAATTTAGAAATTGCAAAAAGAATAATGGAGTTTTTACATTGAAATCAAAGATAAAACGCATTTTGTGCATTATTTCCTCTCCCATACAACATAGATCTGTAAATTTATGCGAGATTGTACTGAATGAGGTACTCGAGTCATGTGCAAAACGGCAAGGCTGCAGCTTTTATAGAAATTGAGTTACAGAAAAAAATTAAATTGGAGTTTTTCCATTGAAATCAATGGAAAAACACACTTTGTGCAATATTTTCTTTCCTATCTATAATAGAATCATAACTTTTATCCAGAATGTTGGAAATGTGGTACTCAAATCATGTGCAACACGTCTTTGCTGTAGCTTTAATAGAAATTTAGATATAACAAACAGAAAAATGAAACTTTTTGCATTGAAATCATTGGAAAACACGCTTTCTGTGGTATTTTCGCTCCTATAAAACATAGAACTGTAAAATATTGCGAGAATTTTGGGAATGAGGTATTCCAATCATGTGCAAAACGTCATTACTGTAGCTTCAATAGAAATTGAAATATAGCAAAAAGCAAAATGGTTCTTACATTGAAATCATTGGGAAAACACATTTTGAATGATATTTTCTCTGCTATAGAACATAGAACTGTATATGTTTGCTAGAATGTAGGGAATGAGGTACTCCTATCATGTGCAAACTGGCATGACTGTAGCTTAAGAGAAATTGAGAAACAGTAAAAAGAAAAATGGAGATTTTACATTGAAATCTATGAAAAAACACACTTTGTAAATCATGGAACCATAGAACTGTATATTTTATGAGAATGTAGGGAATGAGGTACTCTAATTATGTGCAAAACGGCATATCTGTAGCTTTGATAGAAATTAAGATATAGCAAAAAGAAAAATGGAGTTTTTAAAATGAAATCAATAGGAAAACATGATGTGAGAAGTTTTCTCTCCTATGCAACATAGAATTGTGAAATGTTGTAAAAATGCAGGGAATGTGAAACTCCAATCATGCGCAAAACGGAATGGCAGCAGCTTTAATAGAAATTGAGATATAGGAAAAAATCATGGAGTTTTTAAATATAAATCAATAACAAAACACACTTTGTGCAATATTTTGTTTCCTATAAATAATAGTGTCATAACTTTCATTGAGAATGATGGGAATGTGGTATTTCAATCTTGTGCATAACTGCATGGCAGTAGCTTTAATAGAAATTGAGATATAGCAAAAAGAAAAATAATGCTTTTTCATTAAAATCAATCGGAAAACACACTTCATGTGATATTTTCTCTGCTATACAACAAAGAAGTGTAATTTTTTTAAAAATTAAAGGAGTGAGGTACTCCAATTATTGAAATCAATGGGAAAACACACTTTGTGGGATATGTTCTCTCCTATAGAACATAGAACTGTAAGTTTTTGTGAGGATGTAGGGAATAAGGTACTCCAATTGTGTGCAAGACGGCATGGGTGTAGCTATGGGTCGATTATTGGACTTATGTTTCTCAGGCATTCTAGGTGTAATAAGTGAGGCAACACTTCCCTGCTCTAAACTGGACACATGTCATCCTGCATTATTATGTTCATTTGAATGGACACTCCAGAGGGAGGGATATTCCCATGAAGAACTTGTATATTTCAATTGGTATGCTGGAAATTTCATCAAATTATATCATAACTTGACAAACTTCCAGTGGGAAGAACTACTCCAAATTCAAGATCCAGCAGCTGCTTTTCAGGAGTTGTATTTGATTCTATGGTCAGAAATAGCAGCTTGTTTTCCCATAAAATATAGATGGGAACGTCACTGTCGTTACCCTTGCTGGTTCAGTGCTGAACTTATTAGACAGATAAAACGCAAGAGAGGTCTTTTTTCACAAAATAAAACGTGCCCCTCTCCTTTCCTTAAACAGCAATTCTCAAGGGCAAAAGCAGAGGTGAAACGATAGCTCAGCCTGGCTTGCCAGGACTACTTACTAAAGCTGCTCTCTGTTAAAAAATTTGCCACAAAATTTTTAGGCTTGTTGGAGGAGGCTAACTAAAGGTAGAGATGAGGGGATATCTCTTCAGTGGCAAAATAAGCTTTTATTGAACATTATGCTGAGATGCAAAGAGGGTTCATGCCCATAACTAATATAGTAGGCTATCCCTTTTCAATTCCATCAGCAGGGGATAAATTGGAAATAAATCAAATACTATGCAGTGAAGTCAAGAGAGCAATTATTAGGTTAACGCCATCCCTTGCATCTGGACCTGACGGGCTCCCTCCATTGCTTATAAAGGCATATGGTGACATTTTATCTCCTGTTCTCAAAATGTTTGCAAGGGCGTTGCATCCCTAATATCAGGCATATGGCTCAGGTTTTGCCAATCTTCAAGAAGTGGTCTTTCTGTGATGTACAAAGTTACCAACCAATATCAATGCTCTCTCCTATACCAAAGATTCTGGAACGAATCATTGCATCAAAATTGGCACTTTGGTGTACCTCTTTTTAAACACTGATCAGCATGTCTTTTGCAAAGGGAGGTCCACTGAGACGAATCTGCTAATGCATCTAGACTGGATAAATAAGGCGTTTAAGTGGAGGGGACAGGTGAATACAATCTATTTAGATATTTCCAATGCATTTGGTCGAATTCTGATACCTCTCCTAATATGGAAATTGTCTGAATATGGGGTTACAGGTAATTTGTTGGGAATATTATAGCACTATTTGAGTGCAAGGGAGAACATGATTAGGGTAGGCCATAAAATTAGTCAGAAAAAATATATTTAAGGGGTGGGGTTGCCACAGGGTAGTACCACTCAGTCGAATCATATTTAAAATCTTTATAAACGACCTTTTTTCTTCCATCCCAAGTGGTGGTATGAATTTAGCTTTTGCTGATGACTTGAATCTTAGTCGGATGGTGACTGATGACAGGTCAGCGAAATTGCTGAATGACTATCTTAGCTTGGTTGAGCACTGGCTTACCTACAACAATCTGATTTTAAATCATAATAAAACTTTAATTATACCGTTCAGTTCGATATGGACTCCTGTGGTTAATCCATATACCTTCAGTGATGGCACTGCAATCCCAAGGAATTATGTGGTACGTGATCTAGGTATTTGGCTGGATTAAAAATTGACGTTCTCACAACAGGTTAACCATCTATATTTAAATGTCAGGAGAGCCTATCATGCCATCTTTTATGGGAGAGGAATTCAGTGCACCACAGCCTTCTGACTAGGCTATTTCATGCTCTAACATTTGTTTGTCTGTGGGCAGCCTATCCCATTTGGAGAAGCTAATGAAAATACATGATAGAGCTTTAGGGTTGAAGGGCTCTACCACCATTAATGTTAAGAGAGGCCACTGGGAACCAAAAAATTACCATTTATGAAATTCATAACATATTCATGTATACTTTTGTTGCATTGCTTATTTTCAAATGAGATAGACTGCTCTCCTCTATGCAGACTGCTCTTGCCTCAATAGTTAACTTCAGAGGCCAGGCATCTAATCCATTACCTCATTGATATTATCAATACTGCTATGCTGCATCTAATTGATCTAATTCAATTACTTGTATTTTAGTTTGTTGCAACTTTTAACTCAGGTTTTGGTTGAATTATTGGACTATGAAGTTTTATGAAGTTTGTCTTGGTACTCCAATCATGTGCAAAACGGCGTGGCTGTAGATTTAATAAAAATTTAGATATAGAATAAAGAAAAATGCAGTATTTACATTGTTATCAATGTGAAAACACATTTTATGCGATATTTTCTCTCCTGTACAACAGAGAACTTTAAATTTTTGTGATAATGTAGGGAATGAGGTACTCCAATCATATGCAAAACGGCATGGCAGTAGCTTCAATGGAAATTCACATGTAGGAAAAAGAAAAATGAGGTTTTATGATTGAAATCACTGAGAAAACACACTTTGTGCGATATTTTCTCTCCTATGCAACATAGAACTGTAAATTTTTGCAAAAATGTAGGAAATGAAGTTCTCCAATAATGTGCAAAACGGTATGGCTGTAGCTTTAATAGAAATTGAGATGTAGCACAAAGAAATATGAAGTATTTCCATTGAAAACAATGTGAAAACTCACATTGTGTGATATTTTCTTTCCGATAAATTTTTATGAGAATGTAGGGAATGAGGTAGTTTAATTACAGTTGTGGTCAGCTAAATAGCACACATCAAAACATAATGAAATTTAATAATAAACAATATGTATATTGTAATCAACAGTATGATAAGTCCTATTACAAAATAAATAAACATTTGCAATTGAAAAATGAAAACAAAAAGCAATAATGTCTTAATCTTTAAGAAAAAACACATAAGTGGTTGGTCAAATAAATTGCACACTTCAGCAAAAACAATAAAAAAGGCTCACAAAATTAATATTTTGTTGGATAACCATTATTAGTTATCACTTCTTTCAGTCTTTTATTCATACTTTTAATTAAATGTTGACAACGTTCTAATGGAACATTTTGCCATGTATTTTCAACAGTGACCAACAACTCATTCACATTTGATGGATTATTGTGTTTAATGGCACTTTTTACATCCATCCATAAATTCTCTAGAGGATTTAAATCAAGACTTTCTGGTGGCCAATCAAAAACTTTACTCTTTTTCTCATTTAACCAGTGGATAACTGATTTTGCTTTATCCTTTGGGTCATTATCTTGCATAAATGTCCATGTAATCGGCAAATAATCATCAGCAAATAGCTCCATGATGTTTTTCAAAATGTCTTTGTACATGTACTGGTCCATTCTTCCAAAATATCTATGTAAGGGACCCATACCCTGCCAGAACATTGCTCCCCAGACCATAATTTTGCTACCTCCATGCTTAACAGTTTTAAGTGTGTAACGAGGATTTGCAGCACAGTTTGGTGGACGGCTTACATATGCTTTTCCATCACATCACAATTGAATCGGTTTACCAATGTACTCCCTGGCAAATGCTAAATGCTTTTTTCAATTTTTTTCTGAGACAAGTGGCTTTTTCTGGGCTATACAACCACATAAATGAAAGTCATTTAAGCGCCTTCTGATAGTTCTGGAAGACAATGTTATTTTATGATCAATTGCTACTTGTTTGCAAATGGCATTAGACGTCATAAATGGGGTTTTTTTTACTAAAATTTGCAATAATTCCTTCTTCTATTGCTGTAGTTTTACGTTGTCTACACTTCCTAATCATATTTTCTAAGGTTTTGTCCTTCTCTATGTGCTGAATTGCATTGTAAGTCATTCGCCAAGAACACCTTACACTTTTAGCTATGCTGGATATTGAACAATTTTGTTGTTTTGAATTCCATATAAGTTTTCTTAGCTCAGGGGTACAATGTTTGCTTCTACCCATGGCTTAACCTAAAATCATATTATTTAAAAAAAATAAATAGCTAAAATATACTTATTATTATTATATTATAATTTAATTTTCATCACTTATTAACTTACTAGCAGTATTGAGATGTTTTCACCACTGTGCTATTTACGTGTGTCCAACTGGTATTGTGTTAATTTCACTTAAATGTCCACTTACATTTTTCTGTTTGCTTTTGTAGTTTGCTTATCATTTTAAATATGATCTTTGTACAACCATATTATACTTAAAACTGACATTTTGCAATTATAATATTTAGTTTAATAGATTTTAATTAGAAATGATTACAAAAGTGTAGTGAGCTACATAGCTGATTACCACTATATGTTCAAAATGGCATGGCTGTAGCTTTCACAGATATTTAGATATAGCAAAAAGAATATTGTAGTATTTACATTGAAATCAATATTAAACACACTTTGTGCGATATATTTCTCCTATAAAACATAAAACTGTTAATTTTTGTGAGAATGTAGGGAATGAGGTACTCCAATAATGTGCAAAACGGCATGGCTGTAGCTTTAATAGAAATTGAGATATACGAAAAAGAAATATTACGTTTTTCCATTAAAATGATGAAAAAAACACACTTTGCGCGATATTTTCTCACCCATACAATATACAACTGTAGATTTTTTTCTAGAATATAGGGTGTGAGGTATTAAAATCATGTGCAAAACGGTATGGCTGTAGTTTTAATAGAAATTCAGATATAGCAAAACGAAAAATGGAGTTTTTACATTGAAATCATTTGGAAAACACAAATTGTGTGATATTTCCTCTCCCATACAATATAGAATTGTAAATATATTACAAAGAATGTAGGGAATGAGGTACTCCAATCATTTATAAAATAGCATGGCTCTAGCTTTAATAGAAATTGAGATATACAAAAAGAAAAATGGAGTTCAACCATACAAATTATTTGGGAAACACACTTTGTGTGATATTTTCTCTTCTATACAACATGGAACTATAAATTTTTGTAAGAATGTAGGGAATGAGGTACTCAATCATGTGCAAGATGGCATGGCTGAAGCTTTAATAGAAATTGATATATAGCAAAGAGAAAAATGGAGTTTTTACAATGACATCAATAAAAAACTAACTTTGTTCGACATTTTCTCTCCTGTAAATCATAGAACTGCAAATTTTTTCAAGAATGTAGGAAGTGAGGTGCTCCAGTCATGTGCAAAACGGCATGGCTGTAGCTTTGAAAGCAATTGAGATATAGCAAAAGGAAAAAAGGAGTTTTTAAATTGAAATCAATGGTAAAACACACTTTTCACGACATTTTCTCTACTATACAACATAGAACTGTATATTTTTGCAAGAATGTAGGGAATGAAGAACTGAAATCATGTACAAAACGGCATGGTTGTAGCTTTAATAGAAATTGAGATGAAGCAAGAAGAAAAATGGAGTTTTTCCTTTAAAATTAATGGAAAAACACCCTTTGTGCAACATTTTCTTTCCTACCCAACACAGAACTGTAAATATTTATGAGAATGTAGGAATTGGGTTACTCCAATCATGTGCAAAAATACATGGCTGTAGCTTTAGAAGCAATTAAGATATAGCAAAAAGAAAAATTCAGTTTTTACATTGAAATAAAAAGGAAAACACATTTTGTGCTATATTTTCTCTCCTATACAATATCGGACTGCAAATTTTTGTGAGATTGTAGGGAATGAGGAACACCAATGATGTGCAAGGTGGCTTGGCTGTAGGTTTGATAGAAATTGAGATATAGCAAATATTAATGTTAAGATTTTCCATTAAAATCCATAGAAATGCATATATTCGGTTTCCATACAGAAAAACACTCTAATATTTCAAAATAAGAATTGCTGTTGAGTTTTAATAATAAAATCTTCTAATTATTCAAATTTAAACAATAACAAATTCAAAGCAGGACTAATTGAAAAGCTAAGGAAAGAATTCACGTTCTCTTTTCTCTACAGAATGAGAAAACAGAGATGGGAGCATGTGTATGACAAATGTGAAAGTGATAAAACACTAAAACTACCCCCTTGCAAAAAGAATACTAAGAGGGGGTGAAACGAACATATGTTGTGAACATGTGAAATGAACATGTCCAGCAGTTGATTTTGAGACAGGTGTAGTAATTGACTGTGAGACAGGTGTAGCAGTTGATTGTGAGAAAGGTGCAGTAATTTATTGCAAGAGAGGTGTAGTAGAGGTAGATGAAGGTAATGTACAGATGTCTGCTGTAGCAGGATGTGTGCATTGTCAGTGCAACTATGTAAATCTAGGGTGAAACATTTTATCATGTCTTGCAATAATTTTTAAAAGACTCTCATAAGGCATAGAGAGTGGATGTTTGACAGCTCCAACATGAATAAAAACGTGTGTGGCAAAATCGAAATTGGGATTCTGGAAAAGAGTTCGTGTGGATGATATGTGGGGGGGGGGTCAGTGCAGTAGTGCATGCATGTAATAACGCAAATTTTGGAGGAAATCACACCTGATCAAGGTGCAATACTCAGGCATAAAAATATCCGAAGGCATTCACCATGTCGTGCCATACACTAATTCAGCAGGCGACGCTTGTAAATCCTCTTTTACTGCACAACATAAGGCAAGAAGTATTATAGGAAAATTGACACTCCAATGCAGAGGATCTTCTGAAGATTTTAAAGATGCCTTGAGCTGCTTATGATACCGCTCAATCAAACTATTAGAAACTGGATAGTGTGCAGTAGTCCGAATGTGCTTGACGCCTAATATATTACACAGAGAGTTAAAGAAGAGTGAGTCAAACTGCCAACCTCAATCGGTAGTGATGGTAGGAGGAATGCCAAAACGTGAAAACCAATGAAGCAGTAAGGCTTGAGCAACAGTGGAAGCATTGCAATCTGGAATAGCTACAACTTCTGGCCAACATGCATATCTGTTGATACACGTTAATATGTAGTTATTACTTTGGGATAGAGGTAGAGGTCCAACGATATCTATGTGGATCTTGTTGAGATGTTAAACAGGAGGTGAGCAAATAGCAGGAGCAGAATGCATGTGTTTATGAATTTTAAATTTTGGCCCTGTATACTGGATTGAACACATTGTCGAATATCTTTGTCAATTGATGGCCAAACTAAACGTTTGGTGAAAAGTTAGAGTGCGGCAGTAGCACCAGGATGAGACACATAATGTAGTGTATGAAAAATCTGCTTTTGGAAAACTTGAGAAATAACAGGCTAAGGTTTTGCGAAAGAGACATCACAATATAAACTGACATGTGACCCTGGGACTGGAGTCAGACGAATTTTGAGTGACTGAGAATTTTGCAATAAGGCCTGTAGTTCTGTGTCGAAGAGCTGTTCCTCATAAAGTTTTTCTAAATCTATGAGATTTTGAGATGCTGTAAGGTGGTGCAATTTGTTACGAGATTAGGCATGTGCTACTGTGTTTGCCTGATTTTTGATATGTATGATATTCGTGGTAAAAGCAGAAATAAAGTCGAGGTGATGAGCTTCTCGAGGAGAATGCCTATTAAAACTTGTGCGCATAGCAAAAGTGAGTGGCTTATGGTCGTTGTTAATAATAAAATGATGACATTCAAGGAAATAACGAAAATGTGTTACTGCTAAGTATATTGCAAGCAGTTCTCTCCCAATAGTGCTATACTTGACTTCTGCCGGTTGGAATTTCTTCAAAAAAGCTAATGGTTGCCAAACGTTATCAACGAACTGCTGAAGTATGGCTCCTGCAGTCACGTTTGAGGCATCCATAAATAAGGCAATGTTAGTGTCTGGAGATGAATTGGGATGTCGGAGAAGTACTTCATGACACAAAATATCCATGCCTGAATGAAAGCACTGTCAGTAAGTTTATTCCAGTGGAGTGGTGCATTTTTACTACCTTTACCAGTTAGCATGTCGTGAAACGGTTGTAGAATTGTAGCACAGTGAGGAACGAACTGGTGATAGAAGCTAATTAGTATGAGGAATTGGTGTAATGATCTTCTGAATTCTGGACGTGGGAAGTTTTGGATAGCTTCTACCTTCTATGGCAATGGTGCAATGCCTTTAGATGACACAGTGTGTCCAAGAAACTCTACAGATGAAACACCAAAGATGCACTTGGAAACATTGATAACCAGTCCATGATGATGGAAAATATCCTATATGGTTTTGGTGTTCAAAATCATCTGGACCTCCAATGAGAGTATCATTGATTTATGTGAAGACGAATGGCAGATCGGCCAAAACTGCATCCATTAAATGCTGAAAGGTTTGCACAATGTTATGCAGTCCAAACGGTATCCTTGTATATTCAAAGAGTCCAAATAGCATTGTAACTGCCGTCCTGGTGAACTGCCATATTTGGCGGTAAGCCTTGGCCAGATCGATTTTGGAAAATACCCAGATTCCATGCAATTCTGCAGTAAAGTCCTTGATGTGTGAAATGGGATATCTATCGGGAACTGTGCGTGCATTTAGTGCATGAAAATCACCTACTACACGCAATTTGTCACCGTTACTGACAAGGTGTAGTGGGTAAGACCATGGACTTGCAGAGGGTCTAAGGTAGCCAAGTTCATGAAGGAGCTTAAACTCTTCTTTGGCTACCTTAAGTTTTACCAGATCCAGACGTCTACCCTTTTTGTGGATGGGTGGTGCATGAGTAGTAACAATATGATGTACTACTGAATGGGTGGCGGTAGTAGATGCTAATCTTGGGATTGTTATGACTAAAAATTCTCGAAGGAGATCCCGGTACTGCAAATTTATATCCGGACCAATGCTTGATAATTTCTGATATGTGTCCAGACAACGTACTGGTACACCAGAAACAGTAAGGTCCATGATTTTATCATGGCGCCAGTGTTGACCATCATCAAAGGTCAGATTAAAGTGTGCCAAAAAATCGGCTCCAAGAATGGCTTGCAGAATGTCTGCAACAATGAAGGGCCAGGTAAAAGACTGCCTCAAACCTAGATCTAATATTGCATAAAAAAATTAAAGGTGTTAATCACCGTTTGAATTGCTGCATATATTTCATGTCACTGAGTAACAAATATTTAACATTAATGTGTGATATAGGCAGAACACTAAACTCTGCTCCGGTGTCCACGAGGAAAGTCTGATAACTGTTGATGTCATTGATGAAAAGGAGATGACTGTATTTGCCGCCTGGATCATCCCGTACCTCAAAAGAAGATCAGTCTAAACGTTTTCCTGGCTCGCTGAACACAAGGGTATACATTTCATTCCTTTTTCCTGAAAGTCTTGTGGTACAAGCAGGTATTGATTTGAGTGTTAGTGTCCTGTACTGAACTGGACCTTGAACGAAATCAAGAGTGAGAATGGGCAAATCGACGTTTATCTGATGAAAAAGAATGCACCTTAAGACTGAGGTGTTCAAGTTGTTTTGTGACGTCAGATATCCTATCTCTAAGTTGCTGTAAGGTGGCATTTTCAGATTTAATGTCTAGAAAAACACCTGGGATATTGTTTGTTGAAGTGATGGAGTGGAGATGTTGGGCAGATGGATCCAACACTTCCATTATTTTATCTGACATTTCTGCCAGTTTCTCCAGAGGAGTGTTCAAATCAGCTGTTGCCAAAATAACTCTAATTTGTTTTGGCAATCTAGATATAAATAATTCATTTAAAAGTAGCAAATTGTCAGGAATTTGTGCAGCACTTCCAGCCAGTTGTTGCATATGTCACAACAACTAGGTAGGTTTCCAGTCCCCTAACTGTAAATTAGTTAAAAGTTTTTGCAACTTCTGTTGCTGATTTGGGGAACTTATCTGGGTGAAAACTGCCATTAGAGCCTCATATTCATTCCTAACTGGATGTTTTAAAATGAGATTTCTTACATTTGATATTATTTCTGGCGGTAAGGCATCTACCGTCATATCAAACTTTTTGGCATCGCTCCTAATTAAAAAAATGTGGAAGCGATGCTCAATTGCAGCAAACCAAACCTCTGGATCTTGTGTCCAAAACAGTGGCAGTTTGAGATATTTAAGTCCTGCATGTTGAATTACGTTGAGATTACTCTCATCCTCAGATGCAGCTGTAAATTCCAGATAATGGTTTTTGCTGGTTCTTTCCATTTGTAATGTTTAGATCCTTATTTTAAAATTAAGGAAAATATGACCTTACCATCATGGATCTTCTAATATTACCTATTAAAATGTTATTATTTAAAAAAAAAACAGAAACAATATCACAGGTCTTCTGTGAAATGCTGAGACTACTTGAACCACACTCAGGCTGACAACACAAGATGAAAAGGCACAAAATTAATGAAGATAACATCTATTAATCCAATCCTCATAACTGGTTTGAAATCTCTCTATTAGAAATGTATTCATTGAGAGAGAGAGATATTCCATTGAACACAAATGATAAATTCACTTTGAAAAAAAAATGAAACTCCAGTTGAAAAAATTAAATTTCAACTGAAAAATTAAATTCCAGATAAGAATTTAAATTTTAGTTTAAAAATTAAATTTCCTTTGGGAAATTAATAGAGGCAAGGGATAGCGTCCTGGTCACCAATGTAGAAGAAGGCTATTTCGGTTTAAATCCTTGTAGTAATTTTAACTGATTTCTCAAAATTTGTTTTCAGTCCAGTGTAACTATTTTCAATGTTTGGAAAAAATTAAAATAATAAAACCCTTTTGATGTAGTAGTCTTTTAGATAGATAACATGTAATTATTATGGCAGAAATAGTTAGGATCAACATTGAATAATGAAAAATTAAACTTAGGTGAAAGAGCAGTGGAGAAATGCGTCCATTCGGTTAGCATTCAAAAAAACAATCTTATATTTCAAAATGAGAATTGCTGTTGGGTTTTAATAATAAAATCTTTGAATTATTCAAATTGAAACAATAACAAATTCTAAAAATTAATTCAAAGCAGGAACAATTCAAAAGCTAAGTAAAGGATGCACGTTCTCTTCCTCCACAGAACAAAAAAAAAAACAGAGATAGGAGCACGTGCATGTGAAACGTGAAAGTGATGAAACACTACACTCCAATCATGTGCAAAACGGCATGGCTGCAGCTTTAATATAAATTGAGAACACTTTGAGCGATATATTCTCCTCGTCATAACATAGAACAGTAAATTTTTGTGAGAATGAAGGGAATGTCGTACTCCAATCATGTGCAAAACGGCATTGCCATAGCTTTAATTGAAATTGTGATATAGCAACAAAATGGCGTTTTTTTAAATCAATGGGAAAAAACTCTTTGTGCAATATTTTCTTTTCTATACATAAAAGTAATCATAACTTTTATCAAGAATGTTAGGAATTTGAAACTCCATTCATGTGCAAAACGGCATTGCTTTAGCTTTCATAGAAATTGAGATATAGCTGAAAGAAAAATGGCGTTTCTTCATTTAAATCAATGGGAAAACACTCTTTGTGTTATATTTTATTTCCTATACATAGTAGAATCATAACTTTTATCCAAAATTTTAGAAAGTGGTACTCCAATCATTTGCAAAACGGCATGACTGTAGCTTTAATAGAAATTGAGAAATATCAAACAAAAAATGGAGTTTTTATATTGGAATCAATAGGAAAACACAATTTGTGTGATATTTTTATTCCTATACATAATAGAATGTGGTTCTCCAATCATGTGCAAAGCAGCATAGCTGTAGCTTAAATTGAAATTGTGATATAGCAAAAGGAAATATGAAGTTTTTCCATTGAAATTATTGGTAAAACACACTTTGTGCAGTATTTTTTTTTTCTATACATAATAGGATCATAACTTTTATCCATAATGTAGGGGATGTGATACTCCATTCCTGTGCAAAACGGCAATGCCATAGCTTAAAAGAAATTGAGATATAGCAGAAAGAAGAATTGTGTTTTTCCATTGAAATCAATGGGAAACTGCACTTTGTGCATATTGTCTCATACTTTGTGCATATACAATTGTCTCTTGAGATACAGCAAATAGAAAAATGGAGTTTTTACATTGCTTCAATGGGAAAACACACGTTGTGAGATATTTTCTCTCCAATAAGACAGAACTCCAAATTTTTTCGAGAATGTAGGGCATGAGGTGCTCCAATCGTGTGAAAAATGGTATGGCTGTAGCTTTAATAGAAATTGAGATATATCAAAAAATAAAAATGGAGTTTTTCTATTGAAATAAATAGAAAAACACTATTTGTGTAATATTATTATTACTATACACTATAGAATAATAACTTTTATGCAGAATGTTGGGAATGTGTTTCTCCATTCATGTGCAAAGCTGCACAGCTGTAGATTAAATTGAAATTGAGATATAGCAAAAAGAAATATGAAGTTTTTGCATTGAAGTCAATGGGAAAACACAATTTGTGCAATATTTTCCCTCTTATACAACATAGAACTAAATTTTTGC
>JAAFCE010009127.1:19393899-19430362 GCA_013389805.1 Trigoniulus corallinus | reverse complement strand
TTGGTAAGAATGTAGATAATGTGGTACTCCAATCATATGCAAAACGGAATTGAGATAAATAATAGAAATTGAGATATAGCAAAAAGAAAAATATAGTTTTTCCATAGAAATAAACTGGAAAACACACTTTGTGCAATATTTTCTCTCCAATACATTAAAAAAATGTAAATTTTTGGCAGAATGTTGGGAATGTGGTACTCCAATCATCTTCAAAGCAACATCACTGTAGGTTTAATAGATTGTAAGATATAGCAAAAAAGAAAAAATAAACTTTGTCAATTGAAATCAATGGGTAAACACACTTTGTTTAATGATTTCTATCCTATACATCATTGAAATGTAAATTTTTGCCAGAACGTAGATAACGTGGTACTCCAATTATCTGCAAAACGGCGTTATTGAGGCTTAAATAGAAATTGACATACAGTGAAAGAAAAAATCAAGTTTTTCCATTGAAATCAATGGGAAAACACACTTATGAATTACTTTCTTTCCTATACATGACAGAACTGTGAATTTTCGACATATTGTAGGGAATGTGGAACTCTAAACATTGGAAAAGCGGCATGGCTTTAGCTTTATTAGAAATTGAGATGTTGCAGAAAGAAAAATGGAGTTTTTCCGTTGTAATCAATGGGAAAACCCACTTGGTGCGATATTTTCCCTCCTTTATATGATGGAACTCAAAATTTAGGCCAGAATGCAGGAAATGTAGAACTATAATCATGTGCAAAACGGCTTGGCGGTAGGTTTAATAGAAATTGAGATGTAGCAAAAAGAAAAGTGGAGTTTTTACATTTAAATCAATGAGAAAGTTTTTCCATAGAAATAAATGGGAAAACACACTTTGTACGATATTTTCTGTCCTCTAAATGATAGAACTGTAATTTTTTGCTATAATGTAGTTAATGTGGTTCTCTAATCATTTGCAAAACGGCATGGCTGTATCTTTAATAGAAATTGAGCTATAGAAAAAAGAAAAATGAAGATTTTTCATTGAAATCATTTGGAAAATACACTTTGTGAGATATTTTCTCTCTTATACATAATAGAACTGTAATTTTTTGTCAGAATGTTGGGAATGTGGTACTCCAGTTATATTCAAAACGGCATGGCTGTAGCTTTAATAGAAAGTGAGATATAGCAAAACGAAAAATGAAAATTACACAATGCTGGATTTTGAAAAAGAAATTTCTGAAGATTGCAGGATTTCAGCTGATCCCGAATCGTTTTTGCTGCTGATTTTAAATATGGGTTTAGTTTTTCTTAGATTTTTAAAGATTTTTATAAATTTCAAATAAATTCTACAAGTTACATGAATTTTGATTGATTTCTTGGAAATTCTATTACCCTAAAGCATCTCCTTAAATTATAATAGTTTTAGGTGGAATGTTAAAATTCAATATTTAGTCTGATTTCTTGGACTAATAAAAAATGGATTGGTGAGAATCTTTCCTTTCTTTGACCTCCTTGACCTCCTTTATTCCACTCTCGTTCAAGTTTCCAGCAGTAGTTTGCCATTATGTTAGAAATTCACCTTCCCTGGTACCTATTTTTTATCTCTTTAAAATCTTGGTTAAATGTTTCACCATTCTCCTCACTAAAATCTGGAAGGTTGTTTGGGAAATATTTCAAATGAGAGTGTTGAAGAAACAATATAACAATCATATTGAATCCAAGTTTCTTCAACTTTTCCAGCATGGTCTCTACTTAGAATTGGTAATTTTTGCCCTTCTTGTCTCCCAAGAATCCTTAAACAACAGATTTAAATCTAAACCATGCAAATTGTTCAGTTTTATTCATAGTGAATCCTTAAATTGTGGGTTTGCAAATTTGAGGGCCCACAAAAATTCCTGCTTTAGTTTTTCTATGGTAATGTTTGAAAATTGCTTTGCAAGATATTGAAAGCAGGTTCCATCTGTGTGCAATGTTTTGACAAAATGTCACCTGTTGGAGACACCTGTTCTCATTAGATCCCTGAAGTTAAGCTGCGTATACCCACGTCAATACCAACTTGGGTGGTTGGGAAAGAACGTTGGGTGCTGCCAATTAACCCTCTTCCTTGTCATTTCACCTACCTCCTTATCTCCTGTGGGCAGCCTCCTAAGGGCTTGGCCTGTTATGGCTGCCTGGTTTCATCCCCAAAAACAAACTAATCCAATCATGTGATCCAATCCAGAGTTAAATATGTAAAGGTGGAAGTAATCCCAATGTGGGCTCAATCTATGGTTTTTTCAAAATATTTTTTGTGTCACTAGAGATGCTTTCATTTTCGCCATGATTTTCTAACTTCGCGTTTATCTTTTTCTCTACTGTCCTAATCATTTTTGTATAGCCTTCATATAACCAAGAAGCTTGCCTATCATTTTAAAATCTCCGCATACATGCCAGTTGTGCGCCTCATTTCTAATATTCATCAACACCATTTTCACACTTTCAAAAGACTCTTAGTGGGACAGAATAAACTACTTAATCCCATTATGAAAAAGTATTGACTTTAAACACCTTTTTGTGAAGTAAATGCAGAGCCTCTGCTCAGAAGCAGCATATTGGATTTCAAAACATTTCATGTGGCCAGGAATGCCACAGAAAAGCACTATTGAGTGTTCCTTAGGAAAGAATGGCAGTAGCTCTTCTTCTGTATGGTGATACCATAAGAAAAATGTCCCTGGTGCAAAAGGTTTTTTGATTTAAATCTAGAACCAGGAACTTCGCCTGCACTTTTATATAAGTTGAAATCATCATCATCTTACCCATCTACTGCCTAAGGCAGTGTCTATTCTTTAAGTTACAGTCCTCCACTCCCACCTGTCCCCCACTTAGTCCCTCGCCATTCCAGATGACTTTTAGATAAGTTCAAATCTCTCACCAAACCATTAAGTTCTGCCTGTATTAATAGATGAGTAATTTACATCCAAAATCTTCACCATAGTGCCAAATGCATTGACGTCTCCCAACTTCATGCAAGGTAACTTTATTTCACAGCCCTTTATTCTTGAAATTCAACCCAGAAATGTAACCTTCTACCTGTTGTAAACTCAGATACCAATAAATAATCTTAAAATTTAGCATATCTCAGCACATCATTAAAGCAGATTTGTGGAAAAACTATATGTGTTTAAAAAAACTAATTGCATATTTCAAACAAGAATAAAACACTGGATTCAAATCAGATAATATCATAAACACATCAAAAAACATGCTGACCATTGTTATTTATTGAAATAAATAGGAAAACACACTTTGTGTGACATTTTCTCTCCTAAACATGATAGAACTGTAAATGTGGTATGTGATATTACAGTCATGTGCAAAACGGCATGGCTGCAGTTTTAACAGAAATTGTGATATAGCAAACGGAAAAATGAAGTTTTTCCATTGAAATCAATGGGAAAACACACTTTGCATGATATATTCTCTCCAGTATGTCATAGAATTGCAAATTTTTTCCAGAATGTAGGTAATGTTTAACTCCAATCCCGCACAAAATGGCATGCATGAAGCTTTAATAGAAATTAAGATTTTGCACAAAAATCATGAAGTCTTTCCATTGAATTTCAAAAGAAAAACACACAGGATTTTATCTTCTATCAATCATAGAACTCTAAATTTTTTCCACAATGTAGGGAATGTGATTCTCCAACCATGTGCAACACAGCATGGCTGGAGTTTTAAGAGAATTTGAGATATTGCAAAAGAATTGTAGTTTTTTTCATTGAAATTATTGGGAACAACACTTTCTGCATTATTTTCTCTCCTATATGGGATAGAACTGAAAATTTTTTTCAGAATGTAAGCAATGTGCTACACCAATCATTGTCATTACATATGTTATAATTTATGCTGCAGGAAAGGAGCATAGGTATAGCTATGATGGAGATTAAAAAAAGTAAAAGAAATTTCCAATGCACAGTAATGAAGAGAAAAGGCTAAACATTTCAAGGAAGATAAATTTCACTGATTACATTTCTTCTCCTACATTTCTCCACTGCAATGAGACAATCCACGATGTATGTGGATGACTGCCAGTGGATAAGAATATCAGGATTTCAAATTAATAGAAAGCTTTAAACCTGTATATTTATTGTGCCATAAGAATATTGAAAAAAAAAATAAGTTATGATATTCACCAAAAATCATGTGAAATGTCATATTTTTCTTTCATTTTAAACTGTAGATCAGAGAAGGTAAATACATTGCCAGAATGTTAACACTGTTGTATATCTCTGTTGCAAAGTGGCATAGCTGTTATGGCTTTTTGGCTTATTTCCCAATCCTTTATCATCAACTGATAGCTGCTTGGTTTATTCTCTAACCCACTATCGTTACATAGCATATGTAACCAGAGCTCCACACTTTCTCCTACAGGCCAAATGCAATATTTTTCAATTTCCAGCACTTTTAGTCAATTCGTTTCATTTTTACATTTCACTGCTTTTTTCAATGCCGTGCTATATTATTAGGAAGTTTCAAACCACCTGATTTAGTAGATAGTGTTAAATTTTAAACAAAAATGTTTTTTGCTTTGAAAGCCATGTGAGAATTAACTTTTTTCTTGATTTTTAGAAGGCTAAATCCCTACTAGAATGCATGCAATGTAAAAGGACATGCTTATGAAAAGCGGTGTTGTTATTGCTTCGACACAAAAAAACTGCAAGACACATTTATCATTCATAGACATTGAGAGATATGGTGAGGTTTTTAAATTTCCAGAACTTATAATCATTTCACACATTTTCTTGCATCTCTCCACTGCTAGCAATACGATGTGTTACTGTTTTTTGTTGTTGAAGAAAAGGTATAAATTTCTGATTATTAGAGTTTCAAACATATTGATTAAACACAAAGTGAGAGTTTTGAAACTGAGGTGTTTTCTGCTTGGAAACCCATAAAAAAATTAACATTTCACATAATTTTCACTTCTGCGCATCAGAGTGTGCTAACTTATTGCGAGAATAAATAAAAAGCCATATTCCACACAGTTTCACAGTGGTATATGTGGGCATAAATAGAATTTGAAAAGCTGTCAAATGAAATTCCCATACTTGCTCATTCAGGCAAAATGTGATATTTTTCCATTTCTGGTGCTTGTAGTCTTTCCACTCATTTTGCCACATTTCTCCACTTCTATCAACACAATGCATCTAAATATTTCTCAGTAGGGAAACATGCCAGGATTTAACAGTATTGGTCATTTTCAGACCCATCTCTTTTTCACAAAGTAGTAATTTCAAAAGAAGATTCATTTTACCATAAAAGCCATAGGAAAATTGATATATTTCACTCACATTTCTCTCTTGTACATTGCACTTCATTTGCATGATTGCACTACATCATGCAAAGACAAATCATTTATTCCTAATCTAATTTTTTTGAAATGCTTCACCAATAATGGGATGAAGTATCCACATAAGTGATTTAATTCTTATTGACTCATTGCATTGTAGGGAAAATTTTCAACTTAAAAATTACTTTTTACTTCACTACTGATCTATGCCTTCAATCACATACAAATGAAGTTGAATTCCAGGAAAATAGTGAAAATCGTTTCCTGGTACAGTTAGTAATTGATTTACAACCTTTGTAGCTTAGGAGTGTTCGACTTTCTCATCAGTTTTGTCAGCTGGCATTGGTAAGCTGATGACCCATAACCAATCAGCAATGATGAAAATTAATTGTTGCAATTTGGCATTACATTTTTCAAAATAATCATCTACCTCACACATCCCAAGCCCATGGCTGGATCAGGTCTGTGAATTCCATTCATCCACCCCTAACTAACATCAACATACCCTCATTCACCTCTCACACAATGATTGCTATTTGTACCACCTGTTCCTGGTAAGACTTGCATTGCAGTGTGTCAATGATATAAAATATACAATAATAATGAAAGAAAAGCAGTACAGAGCTAGAAATTCACTACTGATCTATGCCTTCAATCACATACAAATGAAGTCAAATTCCAGAAAAATAGTGAAAATCGTTTCCTGGTACAGGTAGTAATTGATTTACAGCTTTTGTAGCTTAGGAGTGTTCGACTTTCTCATCAGTTTTGTCAGCTGGCATTGGTAAGCTGATGACCCATAACCAATCAGCAATGATGAAAATTAATTGTTGCAATTTGGCATTACATTTTTCAAAATAATCATCTACCTCAAACATCCCAAGCCCATGGCTAGATCAGGTCTGTGAATTCCATTCATCCACCCCTAACTGACATCAACATACCCTCATTCACCTCTCACACAATGATTGCTATTTGTACCATCTGTTCCTGGTAAGACTTGCATTGCAGTGTGTCAATGATATAAAATATACAATAATAATGAAAGAAAAGCAGTACAGAGCTAGAAATTCGCTACTGATCTATGCCTTCAATCACATAGAAATGAAGTCGAATTCCAGGAAAATAGTGAAAATCGTTTCCTGGTACAGGTAGTAATTGATTTACAACTTTTGTAGCTTAGGAGTGTTCAACTTTCTGATCAGTTTTGTCAGCTGGCATTGGTAAGCTGATGACCCACAACCAATCAGCAATGATGAAAATTAATTTTTGCAATTTGGCATTACATTTTTCAAAATAATCATCTACCTCAAACATCCCGAGCTCATGGCTGGATCAGGTCTGTGAATTCCATTCATCCACCCCTAACTGACATCAACATACCCTCATTCACATCTTAAACAAGATTGCTATTTGTACCACCTGTTCATGGTAAGACTTGCATTGCAGTGTGTCAATGATATAAAATATACAATAATAATGAAAGAAAAGCAGTACAGAGATAGAAATTTCAAGCTTATGTCTGCATTGATGATCTGCAGAAAGGAGTAGGAGTATGGGCCCTTCAATTCTTGATATTTGCTGATTTTGGAAAGGTTTTGCAGTCCAAAATGGAGGCATGGTTGAATATCTGGGGGCCTGGTAGCCAGGGGCTGGAAAAGGGTGTGGGAATGATGATAACATGTGTAGTACTGTGCATATAGCTTCTCAACTTACAAACAAGTCAATTGTGGACAATTGTGGTCATAACTCAATGAACACCTGTAATTGCTAGTCAAATTTAGATATCAATTGGCATAATTAAGATCAAATTGAGAGTAATTTCTGAAATACTGGAATTGAAATTTATTAAACTGAAATCATTTTGTGTGTAAACCATTTGAGTATTGCATTTTGAAGAATAGTAATTTTTTGAATAAGGTAAAATGATATAAATTCAATAAAAAATAAAAGTCAAATATGAAGAAAAAATGGGATGGTTGTCAACAGTTGTGGCACATTGGGAACTTCATTTTTATCTGTTAACAACAGTTAAGCATTGTTAGGAAACATCAATGCTTTCACTACTCAGTCACTTTTCATTATGTTGTAACCTCTGTTCAGTATTATGGTTTCTTCATAATAATGAATATAAGATACACCTTGGGGACCAGTAAATGTTTATCTAACATCGGGTTGAATACCAAAGAGAAATAACGTTCAGTGTTGAGAGCAACTTGTGTTTTAAAATATGTTGTTTGATAAAATGCATTTTATATATAAAATGATATAATTATAGCTTTTCACATAATTTGTAACATACACAAATTCTTTTTGCAATATTTGAATAAACAATTCCTTTATAGTATAATTCTATAATCTTATTTCCCAAAAGTTCCTGGGAAAATTTCCTTACTTGACATTAACCATTGTTAGACAGGGGAGCATTTGATAGCGTTTATTAACATGTGGTTACTGTAGAAATATGCATACACTGTTATCAACCGTCATTTATCTTTCATTCATGGACATATTCCATCAATGACATTGAGAAAGTTCCTTCTGCAAATTTTCTTCACCTGCACATTGCTGAATGTAGAGTGTCAGTCATATGCAAATAAAATTAACTATAACATCAGACGCCAGTTTTGGTTTTCTGTCCATATGTGTCTCTGAGTCTTGTAATGAATTACCACCTGTAGGGGAAATTACAAAACATGACAATAGGTTATTGATGATATCAAAAGAGCCTTACAATCTACCTGCTTAAATTATTACAATTGAGATATCTGTTGATATGTGAATATTTTGTAGCTGGCTGCCAAAAAAGCTGTGTCTCAAATGCTTATTTATAAATTGTCCTCTGTTTGTTTGAGAAGTCAACCAATGACAAAGACTACTTATTTGCAACTTGCACCATCAATTCAGTGTTTTACTTGAAAGTCTCATTGTACAACTCCTGCCACATCAGTTTACATTCTCATTCCACAGATTGTGTGCTATTCAAAACCATTAAAATTTAGCCATATTTGGTAAGATTTGTATAATTTGGTATTGAGCTGTATTTGGATTTTTCTTTTGGTATGATTAAGATGAAGCTAAAAGATGAAATGAAAAGATGTTTATTTATCTTATGTCACATAAATTTTAAGTAGAGTTTATTATGGGTTGCTCTTTGCATCTATTAATAAAAGGTAGGCATTTAGAATAGTGGATGTTACAGAGCACACCTATAAATAATGGGGAAATCTTGGAAGAATCATAAACCACTAAAGCAACAACAGCAGAAGACAAGAGGACTACTTCAAGTGGTGCACCAGTATTTTAAGTTTATAGTAATGTTGAATAAACACATTGAAAAGTAGAAGTCAAATTTAGAGATGGGTATTTTTCAAAGGTAATGCAAAGGTTATTTATAATGAATTACATATATTTTAATTCTAATTCTAATTCTAATATTATACACTGCAAGCAGACTTTTTGGCCAATATGGCAGTGGAGAGACTAACTCTCAATCCTACTTATGATAACAAAATACTCCTAAAACCCTAAGCTATAATTCAGGAGCCTCCCCTAATGCAATACCAGCTATGGTTGAATTTCCTTGGATGAAGCCCTCCACCCTATCCTCACCAAGGCTATTCCATTGTTGAATGACTCTTGGCAAAAGTGACCAGTAGTATGAGTCTGTCTGTGCCCTAACCTCTTTCAATTTATATGGATGGTCCTTTCTGCATTTATACTGAGCTGGGGACACACTTCCAGCCAATGGTCCATTACATCTTAGCAGCAGCAGTCTTATAAAAAGGCTAATGCTGTGAGATATATGCCTCTGGCATAATGTATCCCACCCTAGTTCCTTAATCAAGGCAGATACACTCTTTGTGTGAGAAAACCTATTAAGTACTATTGTTGCTGCCCTCCTTTGGATCCTTTCAACCTCCCAAGATAAGTCCTGCCTTAAGGTTTTGAGATGATTTGGTATTGAGCTGTATTTGGATGTTCTTTTGCTATGGGAATTTTTCAAAGGTCACACAAAGGTTATTTATCAAGCATTACATATATTTGTGTAGAGCTTAGTTGTGTATCTCCATCCAATGCAAACAGGTGGGCCCTTAAAAAAGTGCCAGGAGCTTGTGACATCTATAAATATTTGGGAGTCAGGGAGGAGTCAGAGAGGATTAAATAACACACTCAAACATATAAGATAAAATGTGAAAAATTAAGATCCCTACTGTATCAGCCTTTTGAACTAAACTGTATACAGTGAATTATCATTGCCTTTCATGTAATATATCAAAATGTTGAGCACTTGAATTTAATCATAAGGTATATGTAGTATTAATAATATGGCATAAATTAATTAAGGAAGCATTCCAGGTTAAGAAGCCTCTTCTCAACTTATCACTGCTATTAGGCAGCATTGTTAAAGGGGAGTTCTGTGATGGGTGACCACATTTGCATTATCAGACCTGTAAAAACAATATCAAAAAATTGAAGTGCTTAAATTTCTGATATTTTAATTAAGAGGCAATAATGACATAAATTATAGAATGTAATTCCAGTGTCCTACTCTTTGGGGATTCTGACTTTTTGTTTTCAATATTTAATCATGAACATATTTTTTCCTAAAGTGATAATTACTTTACATAACTTCTCTTTGCTGCCCACTATTAAATTTCTAGTTATCACCTCTCCATAAACCCCATTACTCCCAATACTCCAGTTACATTCCAGTGATGTGAACATATTGCCAACAGTGCTCCTAACACAAAATTCAGGTAAGATTCATCATTATTATTGTGAAATTATTCTGATGGATGAGAAAAAAAATACTCCAAAACCTGTCCAACAAAATTTGCAAAATCAAAATCCAGTTGGTAATATGCAATGAATCAATGCAGCCCTTCTCCTTGGTAATAATGGAGGCAATGATGACTGATAATAATGTAGATATCTGTAGAAATTTTACTCCCTGATAAATTACTTATGTGTAAATTAGGAGTAAAGTGTGTAAGAGGCTGGTTCAGAACCTGCAACCAGATATACCAGATACATCCCATTAATGCCAAGAAGATGCCAACAGTGCTATTTTTACTAAATTCAGGTAAGATTAGTAACTATTGTGTAGGAACTATTATGTTAGATAACAATTAAGAATCTCCAATCTTTTTCCAACAAGATTTTAAATTAAAAAACTATTGATAAAATGCAATAAATAAATGTTGCAAAATTTAAAAACGTAGAATCATTCACCTTTGTAATGATGGAGTGTGTGAATAAAAAAGTGCAGTACTTATATATCAGTTTTTAAGATGCAGATTTGGTAGGGTGATAGCTGCTGAAAATTCACTCTCTGATAAATAACTGATGTGTTCATTAATAGTAACGACTGTGAAAGGCTGGTTCAGAATCTGCAATAACACCACCCCAAGATTAGTATTGTGACCCTACGGACAGACTACTACATTGCTAAACTAAGCAGCACATTGGAGCTAAGAAGTAAACTCATATCATGTATTGAATACAACAGTATTTGCGCATTACTGAGCTTTTTGCACATTCCCCAAAATTTGATTATTTTGATATTGCACAAATCACTTTTGTGTTTGTGAAGAATTTTCTGAAATAAATAATTGCTTTATTTTTCTATTTAAATGCATCTTTTTCAAACAAAACACCACAATTCAATATTTAAAATCGATCTGTGTATTTTAACCTTTAACAATGATAAAACAGGATTTACTTTAGGAATGCAGCTTTCTAAAAAAAAAAAACAATTTCCTGATAACAAAGTGTTATCACTATTCATCCCCCTTGAAGTAAAATGCATTAAATTTCACATGCAACAAACTGCAACAGTTTCATGATGTGAGAAAATAACAAAAGGAATACACAATTACAATTAGACTACAATTACAAAATCCTTATGAATGACATGAATTGCACAACTTTCTTAAATTTAAAATAAGAGATAACGATGATTTAAATTATAGAATGTTATGCAAATTGCCTACTCTTTGCAGATTCTATCTTTATGTTTTCCATATTTCATCAATTATTTATTTCTATAAAGAAGATTACTACATGAAACTTCTCCTCCCCATTCACTGTTATAGTTCTAGATATCCCTCCCCAGTACCTTTACAAACAGCCCAAAATCTTTAAGTGGGTGTAAATTACCAAATTGACTAATCGCTATGGAGATTGCATTTAGTCTAATATACCAGTTATATATTTATTAATGCTAACAAGATACAAATAGTGCTCTTAAGAGAAAATCAAAATGAGAGACATCAGTATTGTGTAGAAAATAAGATGTTACATAGGAATAAAATACTCAAAAACTTTTCTAATAAGATTTTTTAATAAAACAACTATAGATAAATGTTGAATAAATGTTGTAATATTCACATATGCAGAACCCCTCAGGTTGGTAATGATAGTGTGTGAACATAAAAGTGCAGTACTTATATTTCAGTTTTTAGATTGCAGATTTGGATGGGAGAATGCTTCCAGAAATTCTCTTCCTGATATATAACTTATGAGTACATTTAGTGTAAAGACTGTGACAAGCTTTTTAAGAACCTGCCATAACACCATCCCAAGATTAGTATGAGCCAAAGAAAAACCAATATATTACCATGCTTAGTGGCACATAGAAGTGGTGAAGTAAAACTATTATGTCTTGACTTGAACAATACATGCAGATTAATGAGGATTCTGTACTATGCAAAATCACGAATTCCCTGAAATTGGGAGGAAATGTCATCGTAGATTTTAAATTTATTTCATTATTGCATGAATCAATGTTTTGAATCATTGTTAGGATTTTGGTGAAACAAATATTTGCTGGGTTTTTATATTAAACATGCTTCATTTTAAAACAAAGCACCATAATGCAATGTTGGAACTCAATCTGTGTATATTAACTTTTTACAATGATGTAACAGCGTTCACTTTGGGCATACAGCTTTCTCAATAAAACAATATCCTGATCCCAAAGTGTTATCTCCATTCATCATCATTGAAGTAAACTGCATGAATTTCCAAATGCAAGAAACTCTAACAGTTTCATGATGTGAGAAAATAACAAAAAAAATGTCAAATTCAAATCAGCATGAGGAATTCCTAAGCGGTCACCCATCTCAGTACTACCCTTGCCCCATGCTGCTTACCAGTAGTGACCAGACAAAAACTTGTGCTTTCAACATGGTATGACCACTAGTGAACATAATATCTTCAAACAACTGTTTGATTGCTGTTTCACAATTAATCAATTGTATATTATTACAACCATAAAAACCTTATCAACGACATGATTTGCACAACTTTCTGATATTTTAAATAACAGGCAATGATGATTTAAATTATAGAATGTTATTCAAGTGATCTACTGTTTGCAGATTTTAACTTTTTGTTTTCCACATTTCATCACTTATTTATTGCTATCGTGAAGATTAATACACAGAACTACTCCTCCTCACGCACTGTTATATTTCTAGTTACCAACTACCCCAGTAACATCCCTAACAGCCCAACATCTTTTCATAGGTTTAAGATTCCAAATTGACTAATTTCTATGGAAAATGTATTTAGTCTGATATACCAGATACATCCCATTGATGCCCAAAGGATACTAATAGTACTCTTCATAGTAAATCAAAATGAGAAGCATCAGTATTGTGTTGAAAATATGATTTTACATGGGATTAAAATACTCCAAACCTTTTCCAATAAGATTGCAACCAATAAATATTGTGATATTCTCATATGTAGAGCCTTTCACGTAGTTAATTACAGAGTGTGAAAAAACAAAACAGTGCAGTACATATATGTCAGTTTTTTGAGATTCAGATTTGGACAGGTGAAAGCTGCCAAAAATTCACTTCCTCATAAATAATTTATGTGTACATTCAGAGTAAAGACTGTGAAAAGCTTGTTCATTACCTGCAATAGCACCATCCCAAGATTAATATGAGACAAAGCACATGCCAATATATTACCATGCTTAGTGGCACATAGGAGTGAAGAAGTAAAACTATTATGTCTTGACTTCAACTATATATGCAGATAATTGAGTATCCTTTACTATGCAAAAATCACATATTCACTCACTGATGGGATCCTCATTAGTACCATTCCCCAAAATTGGGAGGAAATAACACTGTAGATTGGACGTTTATTTCATTATTGCACAAATCACTTTTGTGTTTCTTTAATTTTTCTGAAATAAATAACTGCTGTGTTTTTCTATTAGACATGCTTCATTTTCAAACAAAGAATAATAATGGAATGTCGCAAATTGATCTTTGTATTTTAACCTTTTACAGTGATGTAACAGCCTTCACATTAGGTATACAGCTTTCTCATTAAAAGAAATTCCATATCCCAATGTGTTATCTGCATTCATCCCCATTGAAGTAAAATGCATGAATTCCCAAATGCAAGAAACTCTAACAGTTTCATGATGTGATAAAATAACAAAAGAAATGCCAAAAGCATATCAGCCAATAGCACCAGGAATTCCTAAGTGGTCACCCATCTCAGCACTACCCTGGCCCAATGTTGTTTAACTGCATTAACCAGACAAGATCTTGTGCTTTCAACATGGTGCGACCATTGGCAAGCATAACGTCTTCAAACTGCAATTTGATTGCTGTTTTACAATCAAACAATTTTGTATTACTACAACTATAAAAACCTTATCAACGACATGATTTGCTCAACTTTCTGATATTTTTAATAAGAGGCAATGATTATTTAAATTATAGAATGTTATGCAAGTGACATACTTTTTGCAGATTTTAACTTTCTGTTTTCCACATTTCATTACTTATTTATTGCTATTGCTACACAAAACTTCTACTTCTCATGCAGTTATATATCTAGTTATCCTCTCCCCCAGCAACATTCCATACAGCCCAACATCTTTTTAGACGTTTAAGTTCCCAAATTGACTAATGTCTATGGAGAATGTATTTAGTCTGATATACCAGTTACATCCCATTGATGCCCACTATATAATAATAGTACTCTTCATAGTAAATCAAAATAAGATATATTATTATTGTACAGAAAATATGACGTTACATAGTAATAAAATACTCCAAACCTTTTTCAATAAGATTTTTGAATTAAAGAACTATTGATAACATGTAATGAATAAATGTTGCAATATTCTCATATGTAGAACCCTTTACATGAGAAATGACAGTGTGAACAAAAAAGTGCAGCACATATATATAAGTTTTTGAGATACAGATTTATATTGGTGAAAGCTGCCAAAAATTCACTCTTTTTAATAACTTATAAGTGCATTAAGAGTGAAGACTAAGAAAATCTGGTTGAAAACATGCAATTAGTATTAGCCTAAGCCCCATATTAGTATTAGCCTAAGCACATGTCAATATATTGTGAGTCTTAGTAGCACATAGGAGGTGAGAATTAAAACTTATATTTCATGTTAACTTCAACTACATTTGCAGACTAATACGCATTCTGCACACTATAGAAATCCAATTAACCCACTCATGAAGTCCTCATTTGAAAATACAATGAAATTTTTTAGGAATAAGATTGTAGATTAGAAGTTTACTTCGTTATTGCAAAAAATCGCTTTTGAGTTTCTTATGAACATTTTTGCCAGTGTGTAGGGAATGTTGTAGTCCATCCCTGTGTGAAATGACATATGTTATTTTCTAATAGAAATTGAGATATGGCAAAATATAGTTTTCCATTGATATCAATGAGAAAATAACACTTTGTGCATTATTTTCACTCCTAAACATCCCAGAAATGTCAATTTTGGCAAATGTAGAGAAAGCTGTACTCCATGCCTAGGCAAAATGGCATTGAGATATTAATAGAATAGAATTGAATTATATTATATGAATTAATAGAATTGAGATATTACAAAGAAATGAAGTTTTTCCATAGAAATCAATAAGAAAACACTGTGTGGTATTTCCACTCCTACACATAATAGAACTGCAAATTTTTGTCAGAATGTAGGGAATACAATACTCCATTTATGAAAATACACTTTGTGCGTTATTTTCTCTACTAAACATCACACAATTCTAAATTTTGCCAAATTTGGGGAAAGCAGCATCTCCATTTAATTTAATCAGAAAACACACTTTGTGCAATATTTTCTCTCCTATACATAATAGAAACATAAATATTTGTCAGAATGCTGAAAATGTGGTACTCCAAACCCTTGCTAAACGGCATGGCTGTAGCTTTTGCAGAAATCTAAATATAGCAAAAAGAAAAATGAAGTTTTTCAATTGATATCATTTGGGAAAACACACTTTGTGTCATATTTTCTCTCCTATATAAAATAGAACTGTAAATTTTTGCAAGAATGTTGGTAATGTAGAACTTCAATCATGTGCAAAACAGCATGGCTGTAGCTTTAATAGAAATTGAGATATACAAAAAAGAAAAATGGAGGTTTTCCATTGAAATTAATCGAAAAATACATTTTGTGCGTTTTCTCTCTTATACATGATAGAATAATAAATTGTGGCTTAAATGTAGGGAATGTGGTATTCCAATCATGTTCAAAATGGGATAGCTGAAGCTTTAACAGAAATTAAGATATAGCAAAAAGAAAAATGGAGTTTTTCTATTGAAATCAATGGGCCAAATTTTCTTCTCTATACATCATAAAACTGTAAATTTTTTTCAGAATGTAGGGAATTTAATACTCCTATCATGGGCTAAACGGCATGGTTGTATCTTTAATAGAAAATCAGATATAGCAAAGGGAAAAATTAAGTTTTTCCATTGAAATCAATGAAAAGACACACTTTGTGAAATATTTTTACTCCTATACAACATCGAAACGTAAATCGTTGCGAGAATGTAGGGAATGAGGTACTCCAATCATGTGCAACACGGCATGGCTGTAGCTTTATTAGCTTTATTTTTAAATTAAAATCAGTGAGAAAAAATACTTTCTGCAATAATTTCTCTCTTTTACAACATAGAACTGTAAATTTCTGCAAGAATGTATGGAATGAGGTACTTCAATCATGAGAAAAACAGAGTGGCTGTAGCTTTAATGCAACTTGAGATATAGTAAAAAGAAAAAAAAGAATATTTACATTAAAATCAATTGGAAAATACACTTTGAGCAATATTTTTACTCCTATACATAATAGAATCATAACTTTCATCCAGAATATTGGGAATGTGGAACTCCAATCATGTGCAAAACGTCATGGCTCTAGCTTTATTTGAAAATGAGATATAGAAAAATGTAGCTTTACACTGTAATCAACAAGAAAACACACTTTTTGCGATATTTTCTGTCTTTCACAACATAGAACTGTAAATTTTTGGGAGAATGTAGAAAATGAGATACTCCAATCATTTGCAAAACTGCACGGCTGTAATTTTGATAGAAATTGAGATATTGAAAAACGAAAAATGGAGATTTTACATGGAAATAAATCGAGAAACACACTTTGTGCGATATTTTCTCTCCTATACAACATATAACTGTAAATTTTTGTGACGATGTAGGGAATCAGGTTCAACAATCATGTGAAAAACGCCATGGCTGTAGCGTTAATCGAAATTCAGATATGGTAAAAAGCTAAATGGAGTTTTTAAATTGAAATCAATAGGAAAACACATTTTGTGTGATATTTTCTCTTCTGTCCAACATAGGACAGTATATTTTTTGAGAATGTAGGGAATTACGTACTCCAATCATGTGAAAAAGAGCATGGCTGTAGCTTTAATAGATATTGAGATATACCAAAAAGAATTATAAAGTTTTTATATTGAAATTAATGAAAAAACACACTTTGTGCAATATTTTCTTTTCTATACATAATAGCGTCATAACTATTATCCAGATTTTTGGGAATTTGGCACCCTAATCATGTGTAAAACGGCATGACTGTAGCTTTAAAAGAAATTTAGATATATGAAAAAGAAAAATGGAGTTTTTACATTGAAATCAATGGCAAAACACACTTTGTGCGATATTTTCTCTCCTATACAACGTAGAACTCTAAATGTTTGCAAGAATGTAGGAAATGATGTACTCCAATCACGTGCAAAACGGCATGGCTGTAGCGCTGATAGAAATTGAAATATATTGAAAAGAAAAACGATTTTTTTCTGTTGAAATTAATAGGAAAACACCCTTTGTGTGATATTCTCTCTCCTATGCTACATAAAACAGTAAATTTTTGCAGGAATGTAGAGAATGAGGTACTCTAGTCATGTGCAAAATGGCGTGGCTTAAGCGTTATTAATAATTGAGATATAGCAAAAAGAAAAATGGAGTTTTCACATTGTAATCAATGGAAAAACACACTTTGTGCAATATTTTCTTTCCTATAAATAACAAAATCATAATTTTTATCCAGAATTCTGGGAATGTGGTATTTCAATCATGAGCAAAATGGCATGGCTATAGCTTTAATAGAAATTCAGATATAGCAAAAAGAAAAATAGAGTTTTTTTAATTTAAAATAATAATTAAACACTATTTGTGCAATATTTTCTCTCCTATGAAACATAGACCTGTAGATTTTTTTGAGAATGTAGGGAATCAGGTACTCCAATGATATGCAAAACGGAATGACTGTAGCTTTATAGAAAATGAGATATAGCATAAAGAAAAATGGAGATTTTACATTAAAATCAATGGGAAAACACACTTTGGGCTACATTTTCTCTCCTATACAACATAGAATAGCAGATTTTTGCAAGAATGTAGGGAATGAGGTACTCTAATCATTTTCAAAACGGCATGGCTTTATCTTTTATAGAAATTGATATGTTTAAAAAAGAACAATGGAGTTCTTACATTGAAATCTATTTAAAGACACATTTTGTGTGATACTTCCTCTGCTAAATAACATAGAACTGTAAATTTTTGCTAGAATGTAATGAATAAGGTACTCCAATCACGTGTAAAATGGCATGGCTGTAGCTTTAATACAATTTGAAATATATACCAAAAAGAAAAATAGAGTTTTTTTATTTAAAATCAGTAGGAAAACACTATTTGTGCGATATTTTGACTCCCATAAAATATGCAACTGTAAGTTTTCTTTTAAATGTAAGGGATGAGGTACTCCAATCATGTGCAAAACAGCACAGCTGTAACTTTAATAGAAATTGAGGTATAGCAAAACGAATAATTGAGTTTTTACTTTGAAATCAATGCGAAAAAACACTTTGTGCGCTATTTTCTCTCCTAAAAAACATTGAACTGTACATTTTCACGAGAATGTAGGGAATGAGGTACTCCACTCATGTGCAAAACGGCATGGCTGCAGCTTTGATAGAAATTTAGGCATAGGAAAAAGAAAGATGAAGATTTAAACTGAAATCAATGAGAAACCCCACTTTCAAAGATATATTCTCTCGCATACAACATCAAACTGTAAATTTTTGAATGAATGTAGGGAATGGGGTACTCAAATCCTTTTCAAAGCGGAATTGCTGCAGCTTCATTAGACCTGAGATATGACAAAAGGAAAAATAGTGTTTTTTAATTAAAATAAATAACAAATCACACTTTGTGCATTATTTTTTCTTCAATAAAACATAGAACTGTAAATTTCGGGTGAGAAAGTAGGGAATGAGGTTCTCTAATCATTTGCCAAATGGCATAGCAGTAGCTCCAATTGAAATTGAGATATAGCAGAAAGAAAAATAGTTTATTCATTGAAATCACCGGGAAAGCACAATTTGTGCATTTTGTCTCACACACACGATAGAACTGCAAGTTTTGGCCAGAATGTAGAGAATGTGGTCCTGGAATCATCTACAAAATGTATAGGCTGCAGGTTTAATAGAAATTGACATATAGCAAAAAGCAAAATAGTGTTTTTACATTGAAATCAATGGGAAAATACACTTTTTGCGGATTTTTCTTACCTATTTATAATAGAATCATAACTTTTATCAAGAATGTTGAAAATGTGGTACTCCAATCATGCACGAAGCAGAATGGCGGTAGCATTAATTGCAAATTTCTACATTGCAAAAGAAATAAAAATTTAGATATTGCAAAAAGGAAAATGGAGATTTTACTTTGAAATCAACAGAAAAATACACTTTGTGTGATATTTTATCTCCTATACAACATACAACGGTAAATTTTTCGATAATGTAGATTGTTTGGTACTTCAATCATGTGCAAAATGGCATGGCTGCAGCGTCTATAGAAATTGAGATATAGCATAAAGAAAAACGGAGTTATTACATTTAAATCAATGAAAATACACACTTTTTGCAAGAATGTAGGGAATGAGGTAGTCCAAAAGTGTGCAAAACGGAATGGGTGTAGGTTTAAAAGAAATTGAGATATAGGAAAAGAAAAATGGATTTTTCACACTAAAATTAAATGGGAAAATACACTTTGTGTGATATTTTCTCTCCTATACAACGTAGAATTTTCTTTCCTTTATATAATAGAATCATAACGTTTATTCAGACTGTTGGGAATGTGTTACTCCAATCATGTGTAAAACGGCGTGGCTGTAGCTTTAATAGAAATTAAGTGACAGGAAAAAGAAAAATGGAGTTTCACTTCTAAATCAATGGGAAATAACACATTGTGTGATATTTTTACTCCTATACAATATAGAACTGTTAATTTTAGCAAAAATACAGGGAATGAGGTAACCCAATCATGTGCAAAACGGCATGGCTGTCGCATTAATAAAAATTAAGATATAGCAAAATATTAACACTATATTAAGATATTGATTTTACATTGAAATCAATGGGAAAAAAAAACTTTGTGGGATATTTTAACTCCTATAAAACATAGAATTGTAAATTTTTCGAGAATTTTTGTTGTTAGGTAAATCAATCATGTGCAAAATGGCATGGCTGCAGCTTTAATTGAAATTGAGATATAACAACAAGAGAAATGGAGTTTTTACATTTAAATTAATAAGAAAAACACATTGTGCATTATTTTCTCTAGTATGCAACATAGAACTGTATGATTTAGTAAGAATATAGGACATTAGGTACTCCAATCATGTTTAAAATGGTATGGCTGTAGATTTAATAGAAATTGAGATATAGAAAAATGGGGATTTTACACTGTATTTAATAAGAAAACGCACTTTTTGCGATATTTCCTCTCGTTTACAACATAGAACTATAAATTTAGCTTTAATAGAAATTGAATTACAGCAAAAAGAAAAATGAAGTTTTTACATTAAAATATATTTTAGGTTTTCCAATCATGTGCAGAATGTAATGGCTGTAGCTTTAATAGTAATTGAGATATAGCAAAACGAAAAATGAAGATTTAATATTGAAATCAATGAGAAAACATATTTTGTGCGATATATTCTTTCCTATATAACATAGACCTGTAAATTTTTGTGAGAATGTAGGGAGTGGGGTACTCCAATCATGTGCCAAACAGCATGGCTTGAGATATTGCAAAAAGAAAAATGGAGTGTTTACATTGAAATCAATGAGAAAACACACTTTGACAATATTTTCTTTCCTATACCAGATTGAACTGTAAATTTTTACAAGAATTCAGGGAATAAGGTACTGCATTCATGTGCAAAACGGCATGGTTGTACCTTTAATACAAATTGAGATATACACTTTGTGGAATAATTTTATTTCTATACATATTAGAATTAAAGCTTTAATCAAGAATGTTAGAAATGTGGTACTCTAATCATGTTCAAAATTGCATGGTGGTAGCTATAATATAATTTGAGACAGAAAGAAGAAAAATGGAGTTTTTACATTTAAATCGATGGGAAAAATCACTTTGTGTGATATTTTCTTTCCTATACAACATAGAATTGTAAATTTTTGCAAGAATGCAGGGAATGATTTACTGCATTTAAGTTCAAAATGGCATGATTGTAGCTATAATACAACTTGAGATATAGCAAAAGGAAAAATGGAGTTTTTACATTGCAATCAATGGAAAAACACACTTTGTGCCAAATTTCTTTTTTATTCCTATACATAATAGAATCACAACTTTTATCTAGAATATTGGGAATGTGGTACTCAATCATGTGTGAAACGTCATGGCGGAAGCTTTAAAAGAATTTAAGATTTAGAAAAATGAAAAATGGAGTTTCACATTTAAATCAATGGAAAAACACACTTTATGCGATATTTTCTCTCTGATACAGCATATAACTGTAAAGTTTTGCAGGAATGTAGTGAATAAAGTACTCCAATCATGTGCAAAACGGCATGGCTGTAGCTTTAATACAAACGGAGATTTATATTGAAATAAATGAAAAAAACACACTTTGTGCCACATTTTTATTCCTATACATAATCGAATCACAACTTTTATTCAGAATTTTGGGAATGTGTTACTCCAATCATATGCAAAATGGCATGGCTGTAACTTTAATAGAAACTGAGATATAGAAAAGTTTTTTCATTGAAATCAATAGGAAAAAAATTTGTGCATTTAGGCCAGAATTAACGGAATGTTGCACTTCATTTATGTGCAAAACGGCAAGGCTGCTGCTTAAAAAGAAAAATGGGGTTTTTACATTGAAATCAATGGAAAATATACTTTGTGCGGTAATTTATCTTCCATACAACCTAGAACTGCAAAGTTTAACGAGAATGTAGTAAATGAAGGACTGCAATCATGTGCAAAACGGCAATGCTGATGCTTTAATAGAAAATGAAATATAGGAAAAAGAGAAATGGAGTTTTTAAATTGATATCTATGAGAAAACACACTTTGTGTGATATATTCTCTCCTACACAACATAGAAATGTAAATTTTTGTAAGAATGTGTGGAATGAAGTACTCCAATCATTTCCAACGGCATGGCTGTAGCTTTAATAGAAATTGAGATATGGAACAAAGAAAAATGAAGATTTTACATTTGAATCACACTTTGTGCGATATATTTTCTCCTACACAACGTAGAACTGTTAATTTTTTTGAGAATATAGTGAATGAGGTACTCCAATCATTTGCAAAGTTGTATGGCTGTAGCTTAATAGAAATTGAGATAAAGTAAAAAGAAAAATGGTGATTTTACATTGAAATCAATGGGAAAATACACCTTGTGCGATTTCTTTATTTTAGTACATAATTGGACCGTTTTTTTGATCCAGAATGGTTAGAATATGGTACTTCAATCTTGTGGAAATCGGCATAACTTTAGCTTTATTAGAAATTCAGATATAGAACAAGTAAATTGGAGTTTTTACTTGGATATCAATGGAAAAACACACTTTGTGCAACATCTTCTCTCCTTAACATAATAGAACCATAACTTTTATCCAGAATTTCTGGAATGTACTACCAAAATTATTTGCAAAACGGCATGGCTGTAGCTTTAATAGAAATTGAGATATAGCAAAAAAAATGAAGTTTTTCCAATCAAATCAATGAAAAAACACACTTTGTGCAATATTTTCTTTCCTATACTACAAAATGAAACTCTTAATTTTGTGGAATCATATGCAAATCGCAATGGCTGTAGCCTTAATAGAAATTGAGATATAGCAAAAAGAAGAATGGAATTTTTACATTGAAATCAAAAGGAAAACACACTTTGTGAAATATTTTTATTCCTATAAATATTAGAATCACAACTTTTTTCCAGAATGTTGGCAATGTGGTACTTCAATCATGTGCAAAACAGCATGGCTGTAGCTTTAATAGAATTTGAGATATAGAAAATAGAAAAATGGAGTTTTTACATTTAAATCAATGAGAAAACATACTTTGTCCAATATTTTCTCTCCTATAAAACAGAGAACTTTAAGAATTTGCGAGAATATTGGGAAGGAGGTACTCCAATCATGTGCAAAACGGCATGGCTGGAGGTTTAATAAAAATGGAGATATGGCAAAAAGAAAAATGGAGTTTTTACATTGAAATCAATCAGGAAATACACTTTGTGAAATATTTTTATTTCTCTACATATTAGAATCAAAGCTTTTATCAAGAATGTTAGAAATGTGGTACTTCAATCATGTTTTAAATGGCATGGCATTAGCTTTAATAGAGATTGAGATATAGCAAGAATAAAAATGGAGTTTTTACATTAAAATTGATAGGAAATCACACTTTCTGGTATATTTTCTCTATTAAACAACATGGAACTGTAAATTTTTGTGATAATGTAGGAAATGAGGTACTTTATTGACGTGCAAAACGGCTTCAAATCAATGGGAGAATACACTTTGTGTGATATTTTTGTTCCTATACATAATAGCATCATAACTTTTATACAGAATGTAGCAATGTGGAACTCCAATCATGTGCATAACGCAATTGCTGTAGCTTTATTGGAAATTGAGATATAGAAAAATAGAGAATTTACATTGAAAGCAATGGGAAAACACACTTTGTGTGAAAGGTTCTCTCTTTTACCACATAGAACTAAATTTTTGTGGGGAATTTAGGGAATGTGGTACTTCTATAATGTGGAAAACGTCATGGCTGTAGCTTTAATGGAAATTAAGATATTTGAAAAAATGGAGTTTTTAAATTGAAATCAAGAGGAAAACACACTTTGTGCAATATTTTATTTCTTATGCAACATAGAACTGTAAATTTTTTCAAGAATATAGGGAATGAGGTCATGGCTGTAGCTTTAATAAAAATATATTGCACACTTTGTGCAATATATTCTCTCATACAAAACATAGAACTGTAAAATGTTGTGAAAATGTAGGGAATGAGGTACTCTAATCTGGTGCAAAACGTCATGGCTGTCGCTTAAATAGGAATTGAGATATAAAAAAAAGAAAAATGGTTTTTACATTGAAATCAATAGGAAAATACTCTTTTGTTCCTGTACATAATAGAATCATAACTTTTCTCCAGAATGTTGGGAATGTGGTACTCCATTCATGTGTAAAACGGATTGGCTGTAGTTTAACTAGAAATTTAGATAAAAAAGAAAGAAAAATTGAGTTTTTACATTGAAATCCATGAGAAAACACTTTGTGCGATATTTTCGCTGAAATGCAACATATAACTGTAAATTTCTGCCACAATGTAGGGAATAAGGTACACCAATCATGTGCAAAATTGCATGGCTGTAGCTTTAATAGAATTTGAGATTTTACAAAAATGAGTTTTTACTAGAAATCAATGGGAAAACACACATTGTGTGATATTTTCTTTCTTTTAATACATTGTAGAATCCTAACTTTTATCCAGAATGCTGGTAATGTAGTACTCCAATCATGAGCAAAACGACATAGCAGTAGCTCTACTAGAAATTGAGATATTGCAAGAAAAGAAATGGGGTTTTTACATTAAAATCAATGGGAAAACACACATTGTATGATATTTTTTCCAATACAACATAGAACTGAAAATTCTTGCCAGAATGTGGGAAATGAGGAATTGAAATTAATAAGAAAGCCCATTTCATGTGATAGTTTCTCTTCTGTACCACTTGAACTGAAAATTTTTGTGAGAATGTTAAATATGAGGTTCTCTACCATGTGTGAAACGGCATGGCTGTAGCTTTAATAGAAATTAAGATATTTAAAAAATGGAGTTTTTAAATTGAAATCAATAGGAAAACACACTTTGTGCAATATTTTATCTCCTATGCAACATAGAACTGTAAATTTTTTCAAGAATATAGGGAATGAGGTCATGGCTGTAGCTTTAATAGAAATTCAGATAAATGGTTTTTACATTGAAATCAAAAGGTAAACACACTTTGTGCAATATATTCTCTCCTGCAAAACATAGAACTGTATATCGTTGTGAAAATGTAGGGAATGAGGTACTCTAATCTGGTGCAAAACGTCATGGCTGTCGCTTAAATAGAAATTGAGATATAAAAAAGAAAAATGGTTTTTACATTGAAATCAATAGGAAAATAATTTTTTTGTGATATGTTTATTCCTGTACATAATAGTATCATAACTTTTCTCCAGAATGTTGGGAATGTGGTACTCCATTCATGTGGTACTCCATTCATTTAGATAAAAAAAAAGAAAAATTGAGTTTTTACATTGAAATCAATGAGAAAACACTTTGTGGGATATTTTCTCTCAAATACAACATATAACTGTAAATTTTTGCAACAATGTAGGGAATGAGGTATGCCAATCATGTGCAAAATTGCATGGCTGTAGCTTTAATAGAATTTGAGATATTAAAAAAATTGGAGTTTTTAGTAGAAATCAATTGAAATCACATTACATTGAAATCAATGGGAAAACAAACTTTGTATTATATTTTCTTTCCTATACAACATAGAACTGAAAATTCTTGCCAGAATGTAGGAAATGAGGAATTTAAATTAATAAGAAAGCACATTTTTTGTGATAGTTTTTCTCCTGTACCACTTGAACTGTAAATTTTTGTGAGAATATTAAATATGAGGTTCTCTATCATGGGCAAAACGGCATGGCTGTAGCTATAATAGAAATTGAGATATGGCAAAAAGAAAAATATACTTCTTAAATTGAAATCAAGGTTTTTAAATTGAAATCCGTGTAGTATTCTTTCAGTTCAAATAAAGACTTTCTGGGATTTGATATCAACTATCCTAGCAGAGTTGTTTACCTTATGCTTACAAACTCAGACTGTTCCTAAGTTTTGAAGGACCGCCTATGTATTGCCTTCTTTTAGAAGTGGATTAAGGGCGATTATGGTCAATTACCATGGTATTTCAATTTTATCACCTTTTGCTAAGATCTGGTTAGCACAAGTTAAATTCACTATACTTAGATATCTCTAGAGCTTTTGATACAGTGTCTATTCCATTACTATGGATAAAATTGCAGTACTATGATGTATCGGGGGGATTTACATAGTTTAATAGGACATTATTTATCAGAACGTTACAACTATGTTAAAATTGGGGGCATATTGAGCCAGAATCATTACTTACAAGTGATGGCTCTCTTTAGGGCAGTATCTTAATCCCGTTGCTATTTAATATTTATATTAATGATCTTTTTGCCCAATTTAGCTCTCAGGTCATTCCATTGGCATTTGCTGATAAACTGAAGCTTTCTAAAGAGGTGGTTAATGTGGATACTGCAGAAGCCCTAAATGATTTCCTTAAAGTAGTAGAACAATGGCTTTTATCAAATAACTTGTCATTAAACTATAACCTTTCACTGGACACTTTCCCTTATACTATACCCTTATTCATTTTTGAACAGGGTACCTGTTCCATGTATACTTTAAATTAGGGATTTGGGCATAGTTTTATATACAAAATTAACCTTTTAGTTACATCTTCACTAGTTATATTTGAAGGTAAAACGGATCTATGCAGTTGTGCAGAATATTAAAGGTATATATTTATTCCAAGGACTTCAGTCCTGATTGTTTGATTTGCAGATTAAACCAATCATTACATATGGGCTTATGTGTTGGTCTACTTATGACCATTCCCTACATTTGAAATCGGCTAATTCACATGACAAAGCATTACATATTGATCCAACCCTAGATAGGGGTATAAGAATATCTCTGGATATCCCACAAATGGAGGCTCTTCCACTCAGAAATCTTATTGTATTTTCGAGGATTGTTTGGTTTTACCACCTTTTGTACAATACTATAAATTGTATACAGATTTACTTAATCGACTGTGTATAAGAGTTCCAAGTTGTGGTTCACATCAAAGGCAATTTTTCTGGTTTGCAGGGGACTTATCAGGCTCAACGGAAGGTAACAAATATTGCCCTTGGTATTGATGATTTACCTTACCCCCTTTCATCTTAAAACGAAAAGTTAAATCTTATTTAAGCAATAAATTGAAATAAGGATGAAACAATCTGGTGCTAATTGGATTGGCTTGTTATGTAATAGAACATTTTTATTAAAATTATTTTTTTAAGAAATCTTGATCTTTGAATTCGGAGTACAGTATTCAAATATTAGGTTTTCATTTGCACTATGTTTTAGAATATATAATAATAATTTTAGCTCATTTTATATAAATTTATTACAATTATGCATTTTTTAAAATATTTTTGTAATTTTTTACACCTCGAGAGCACAGTGGTTCCATTTTATTCTATAATCTAATTTATCAAAATCACCAAAAATAAATTACTAAATTTTGAGTAGCAACGGGGGAAACCAATGTTTCCTCTTTCTCGCCTTACCAATCCACTTTATTAGGGATCTTTCTGTTATAGTGGAAGTGGATGTCATAATAATAAGTAATAATAATACATAGAACTGTAAATTTTTGTAAGAACGTAGGAATTGAGGTACTTCAATCATGTCCAAAACGGCATGGCTGTAGCTTTCATTGAAATTGAGATATATTAAAAAGAAAAATGGAGTTTTTCCATAAAAATCAATTGTAGGCGCTCTTTGTGCATTTTGTCTCCTATATATGATTGAACTGACAATTTTGCCCAGAATGTGGGAAATGGTGTACTTCAATCGTGTTCAAAACGCTGTGGCTGTAGCGTTAATAGAAATTGAGTTATAGCAAAAAGGAAAATTGAGTTTTTCCATTGAAATCAATGAGAAAACACGATTTGTGCATTTTGTCTCCTATACATCATAGAACTGAAAATTTTTGCCAGAATGTTGGGAATGTGCTACTCCAATCATGTGCAAAACGGCAGGGCTGCTGCTTTAATAGAAATTGAGATATTGGAAAAAGAAAAATGGATGTTTTACATTGAAATCAATTGGGAAAACACGCTTTCAGCAGTTTTTTCTCTCCTGTACAACATAGAACTGTAAATTTTTGCGAGAATGTGGGGAATGAGGTACTCTAATTATGTTCAAAACAGCATGGCTGTAGCTTTAATAGAAATGGAGATAGCAAAAAGAAAAGTGGAGATTCTGCAATGAAAGTGGTGGGAAAACGAATTATGTGCATTTTCCTTAATTAATGATAGAACTGCAAATTTTGGCCAAACTATAAGGAATGAGGTTCTCCAATTATGTGCAAAACAGCATGGCAGCAGCTTTAATAGAAATTTAGATATAACAAAAAGAAAAATGAGTTTTTACATTGAAATCAATGGGAAAACAGACTGTGCGATATTTTCTTTCCTATACATAATAGAATCATAACTTTTCTACAGACTGTTTTGAATGTGATACTCCAATCGTTAGCGAAACAGCCGGGCCTTCGCTTTAATAGAAATTCAGATAAAGCAAAAGGAAAGATGGAGTATTTACATTGAAATCAATTGGAAAACACACGTTGTGTGGTATTTTCTCTGCTATACAACATAGAACTGTAACATTATGCGAGAATGTAGGAAATGAGGAACTCCAATCATGATCAAAACGGCAAAGCTATTGCTTAAATAGAAATTGAGATATAGAAAAGTGAAAAATGGTTTTTACATTGCAATCAATAGGAAAACACACTTTTTGCAATATTTTCTTTCCTATACATAATAGAATCACAACATTTATCCAGAACGTTGGGAATGTGGTACTCCAATCATGTGCAAAACAGCATGGCTGTAGCTTTAATAGAAGTTGAGATATAGCAAAAAGAAAGATGGAGTCTTTACATTAAAATCAATGGGAAAACGCACTTTGTGCGACATTTTCTCTCCTACACCATATAGAACTGTAAATTTTTTTGAGAAAGCAGGGAATTTGGTACTGCATTCATGTTCCAAACTGCATGGCTGTAGGTTTATAAGAAATTGAGATAACGCTAAATGAAATATTGAGTTTTTACATTGAAATCAATGGGAAATCTCACTTTGTGTGATATTTTCTTTCCTAAACTTAATAGAATTATAACTTTTATTGAGAAAGTTGGGAATGTGGTACTCCAATGATATGCAAAACGGCTTTTCTGCAGCTTTAATAAAAATTTAGATTAGCAAAAATGAGAAATCAAAGAGAAAACACACTTTGTGTGATATTTTCTATAATACAACATTTCCAATTATTTGTTTCCAATTATTTATAATACAACATTTCCAACAAATATAAAGTTTCCAATTATGTGCAAAACGGCATTGGTGTAGCTTTAATAGAAATTCAGATATGGGAAAAATACAAACGGAGATTTTACATATAAATCGATAAGGAAAAATACTTTGTGCGAGGTTTTCTTTCCTATGCATAATAGAATCAAGACGTTTATCCAGAATGTCGGAATGTGGTACTCAAATCATGTAGAAAATGGCATGGTTGTAGCTTTAATAGATACTTGAGTTACAGCAAAAAGAAAATGGAGTTTTTAACTTTGAAATGAATAAGGAAACATGCTTTTTGAGATATTTTCTCTCCTATTCAAAATAGAACTGCAAATTTTTGCCAGAATGTAGGGTATGAGGTACTCCAATCATGTGCAACATGTCATAGCTATAGCTTTAATGGAAAGTAAGATATAGCAAAAAGCAAAATGGAGAATTGACATTTAAATCAATTGAAAAAATTACTTTGTGTGACATTTTCTCTCCCATAAAACATAGAACTGTAAATTATTGCGAGAATGTAAAGAATGAGGTACTGAAATCTGGTGCGAAAGGTCATGGCTGTTGCTTTAATAGAAATTGAGGTGTAGCAAAAGTCAAAATTGTTTTACCATTGAAATCAATAAGAAAACACACTTTGTGCAATATTTGATGTCCTATAAAATTTAGAACTGTAAATTTTTGCGAGAATGTATTGAATGACATACTCCAATCATGTAAAATTGGCATTGCCGGTAGTTTTAATAGAGATTGAATATGACAAAAACAAAAATGGAGATTTTTAATTGAAATGAATGGAAAAACAAACTCTGTGTGATATATGCTCTCCAATAGAACAGAGAACTGTTATTTTTGTTGAATTTTTGTAAATTTTTGCAACAATGTAGAGAATAAGAAACTCCAATGATGTGCAAAATGGCATAAGTGTAGCTTAAAAAGAAATTAAGATGTAGCAATAAAAATAATGGAGTTTTTACATATAAATCATATGGAAAACACACTTTGTGTGAGGTTTTCTCTCCATACAACACAGAACTGCAATTTTTTTCTGAGAATGTAGAGAATGAGTTTCTCCAATCATGCGGAAAACGGCATTGCTGTAGCTTTAATAGAAATTGAGATATAGCAAAAAGCAAAATGGACTTTTTACATGGAAATCTATAGAAAACCACACTTTGTGCAATATCATCTTTCCTATACATAAGAGAATCATTGCTTTTATCCAGAATGTTGGGAATGTAGTACCCTAATCAGGTGCAAATCGGCATGGCTGTAGCTTTAATAAAAATTGACATATAGCAAAAATATGGAATTTTTATATTGAAATCAATGGGAAAACACACTTTGTGCAATATTTACTCTCCTATACAACATAAATATGTAAATTTTTGTGAGAATGTAGGGAATGAGGTACTTAAATCTTTTTCTAAACGGCATGGCTGTAGCTTTTTTTAGAAATTAAGGTATAGCAAAAATAAAAATTGACTTTTTACATTGAATACAATGGGAAAACACACTTTGTGTGATATTTTCTTAACTATAGATACTGGAATCATAACATTTTTTCCAGAACGTCTGGAATGTGGGACTTTCATCATGAGCAAAACGGCATGGGTGTAGCTTTAATAGATTTAGAGATGTAGGAAAAAGAAAAATGGAGTTTTTATGTTTAAATCATGTGTTGTTGTTTGTTTTTGTTTTAGGGCCCATTGACTGCAATGGTCATTAGGGCCCAGAAAGACAATCATCACGGTGGGAGTGTACATGGCCTTCCCAACATTATGGCAATAATTAATTGCAAAAGTCCACTAAAACTAACACTTACAAAAGGCTATAGCGAAATATATATCAAAGAATAATTATAAGCATAAGCTAAAACAGAAATAAAAGTAAAGGCAGCAAATACCAGAACATACATAACAATACAATTGGCAAAAGCCAAAACAGACATAAGAATAAGAGTCACAATAGCCAAAACAGACATAATAAAAGCGTTGAAAGTGAAATCAGTCATAACAATAAACACGGCAAAAGCCAAAACAGTAATAACAATAAACACAGCAAAAGCCAAATCAGAGACGGAAATTCAAAGGCAAAAGACAAAACAGATGCAGAAATAAAAACGCAAAAGCAGAGCCAATACAACCATAAATGCAAAGCTGCCTTAAAGTACATGTATGAATCAGGTCAAATGCTGTGAAAGAGGCCAGCCTCTTTCACAAATTCAAGCTTGCTCTGAACCCCCTGGGGGTTATCCACAAGTGAGGCAGAGATCTCCCGACTGACTCCCAGTCGCCATCTCAGTTCATGGTATCTCTCACAGTGACTAAAGATATGCTCCACTATGAGAGGCTCCCAACAGAAGTCACACTATGGTTGTTCCTCATGCCATAAAATGTAGGAGTGGGTGAGGAACGTGTGACCAATCTAAAGCTGAGCAAGCACAACCTCCTCCCTCCATGACTGGCGGCATGAGGACCCCCAGTGCTCTGGGATGTCCTTCAGTATGTGGAGTTCTTTGCTGGTCTTTGCAAACTACTGGGCCCACCAATTTTCATGGATGGCCCTCCGAACCATAAGGAGAGCATCGAAGGAGGGGCAGCACTGTTAGGTATATCTGGCAAGTGGGCTGCCTGACTGGCATGGGCATCCCCTCTCTCATTGACCATGATGCCAACATGCCCCAGGACAAACATGAAAAACACTGTCTTGCCCTGCTTACGAATCTTTAGCAGCAGTCTGCAGACACCCTGGACGATAGCATGTCTGCCATGAAGGGTGTGCAACAGCTTAAGGGAGGATAGGGTGTTAGTATCAATAACAAAGTGTCTGTCATTCAATAATAGGATAAGTTCCAGTGCCCTGTGCAGAGCTGTTAGCTCTTTAGTTAAGACACTGGTTACGCCTGGAAGGCGGCCCCCTATGAGATGACCAGTTGAAAAGGCTGACCAACCTACCAAGGAGCCATCCTTCGACTCATCCTTGTAAATAAAAACAAGGCCCTGATAGGTCAGAGAGAGGCGTCCAAACTCTTGTTGGTACTCTGACCTACCGGTACTGGTTTTGGGGAAGGCTGTTAGCACAAAATAAAAACTTGGCAAGGCACTGTCCAGGGTGGCACAGAGGCTGGCTGCACAGGCTGCACCCTAGGAAGAGTCACACCCAGTCCAGCTAGACCGTCCACCCACCACACACCAAATAGAGGGGGAACCCCCGTGCGGTGGTTGAATAGGCGTCTCATAGTGTGACTGAAGGCGGCTGGGTTTGTAGGGTGCTGCGGCTGACATTTAGGCCACAAAATGTATGGAGCTACTAAGTACTGCCACCGCACAGCCAGTGGTGGTTCACTAGTCTTGCATAAAGGCTGAACACTGGGCTTGTGTGGAATGCCCCAATGGAGAAACGGATGCCAGCATGATGACCACGTTCCAGCATGCAGAGAGTAGGTGGAGTGACTAGGTTGTACACACTGCAGCCATAATCAAGATGTGATCGAACGTGTGATCTGTAGAGTCGAAGCACCACCGTTTGATCTGCCCTAATACGAGATCCCTTCAGGCACTGCAGAATATTCAGGGAGTGAAGTCACTTAGCCATTAGCTCCTTCAAGTGCAGGACTAATGTCAGACAGCTGTCAAAACAGAGATCGAAAAATCGGGTTGCCTTTACAACAGGGAGGAGGCGGCCATTCAGGGAAAGCTGAGGCTCAGGGATAAACCCTTGCTTACGAAAGAAGTGCATAACAGTAGGTTTGTCATGGGAGAAGTTATAGCCATGAGAGGTGGAATACTTTAAATCTTATGGAAAACACACTTTGTATGACGTTTTGTCTGCATACAACATAGAACTGTAATTTTTCTGAGAATGTAGAGAAGTTACTCCAATCATGTGCAAAATAGCATTGCTGTAGCTTTAATAGAAATTGAGATATAGATAAAAGGAAAATTGACTTTTTACATGAAAATCTATAGGAAAGCACACTTTGTGCAATATCTTCTTTCCTATACATAAGAGAATAATAGCTTTTATCCAGAATGTTGGGAATGTTTTACTCCAATCATGTGCAAAACGGCATGGCTTTAGCTTTAATAAAAATTGATATATTGCAAAAAGAAAAATAAAGTTTCAGGTTGAAATCAATGGGAAAACACACTTTGTGCAATATTTACTCTCCTATACAACATAAAACTGTAAATTTTTGTGAGAAAGTAGTGAATGAGGTACTCTAATCTTTTTCTAAATGGCATGGCTGTAGCTTTAATAGAAATAGAGATATAGAAAAATAAAATTAAGTTTTTAGGTTGAAATCAATGAGAAAACACGCTTTGTGTGATATATTGTCTCCTATACAACATAGAACTGTAAATTTTTGTGAGAATGTAGGCAATGAGGTACACCAATCCTGAGCAAAATGGCATGGATGTAGCTTTAATAGAAATTGAGATAAAGCAGAAAGAATAATGTAGTTTTTCCATCAAAATCAATGGGAAAACACACTTTGTGTGATATTTTCTTTCCTATAGAACATAGAACTGTAAATTTTTGCAAGAATGTAGGGAATGAGGTACTCGAATGATGTGCAAAACGGCATGAACACGCTTTAATAGAAATTGCGATATAGCAAAAGAAAAATGGAGTTTTTAAATTCAAATCAATAGGAAAACACACTTCGTGTGATGTTTTCTCTCCTATAAAACATAGAACTGTAAATTTTAAGAAGAATGTAGGGAATGAGGTACTGCAATCATGTGCAAAACGGCATGTCTGTAGGTTTGTTAGAAATTGAGATATAGCAAAAAGAAAATTGGAGTTTTTATGTTGAAATCAATGGGAAAACACACTTTGGGTGATATTTTCTCTCCTATACACATAGACCTGTAAATTTTTTTGAGATTGAGTCGAATGAGGTACTCCAATCAAATGCAAAACGTCATGGCTGTAGCTTTAAAAGAAATTGAGATAGAGCAATAAGAAAAATTGGTTTTACATTTAAATCAATAGAAAAACACACTTTGTGTGATATTTTCTGTCCTATAAATAATAGAATCATAACTTTTATCCAGAATATAGGGAATGTGGTATTCTAATCAGGTGCAAAATGGCATGGCTGTAGCTTTAATAGAAATTGAGATATAGAAAAAGGGATAATGGAGTTTGTACATTGAAATCAATATAAAAACACACTTTGGGCTATATTTTCTCTCCTACAAAACATAGAGCTGGAAATTTTTCCAAAAATAGAATGAGGTACTTCATTCACGTTTAATATGGCATGGCTGTCGTTTTAATAGACATTGAGATATTACAAAATCAAAAATGGAGTTTTTACATGGCAATCAATGGAGAAACACACTTAGTGCGATATTTTCTATCCGACACAACATAGAATTGAAAACTTTCGTGATGATATAGGGAAAGACGTACTCCAATCATGTGGAATATGGCATGGCTATAGCTTTAATAGAAATTCAGATATGGCAAAAAGCAAAATGGAGTTTTTACATTGAAATCAATCAGAAAACACACTTTGTGCTATATTTTTTCTTTCCTATACATAATTGAATCAAAATTTTTTGCCAGAATGTTGTAAATGTGGTACTCGAATTATGTGAAAAACGGCATTGCTGTTGCCTTAATAAAAATTCAGATATCACAAAAAGAAAAATGAAGTTTTTATGTTTAATCAATGGGAAAAAAACTTTGTGCAATATTTTCTCTCCTATACAAATAGACTGTAATTTTTTTTAGAATGTAGGGGAAGTGGTACTCCAATCATGTGAAAAACGGTGTGGCTGTAGCTTTAATAGAAATTGAGATATAGCAGAAAAAATGTTTAAAAAAGATGAAGAACCATAATGGCATTGAATGGTAGCATCAGTATATACTACCAAAGTGTTTGGAGTCTATGTTCTAAGAGTACAAGATTTATGGCTAATCCACTCCTTAACTCTTATGATATTGTGGTTAAAACAAACTTGGTTTTCTGCTGAAATCCAATCAGCCAATTACTTTCCACCACACTATCAGGTTATTCATTAGGATAAAACCCCAGCTCAAAGTTTCCACTATTAAAGCTGGATACTTACCACCCATCACTACAAATTACATCATTATTAAATCATCTGGGGTTTTCATCCCTCATTTCTTCCACTGCTCATGTGAATGGGGCAGCTAGCTATGCCTGGGCCAAGGGTGACTACATCAGGTTCTTTAAGAGGCTCAAGACTAGACTGGGGTAGTCTAACCTCGTCCCCACACCAACGCATAGCTAGAAATCAGTTTTATTCAATATTGCTATTTGTAATTGATGAGTGCATCCCTACTAAAAACTCTGCTCGATGTTATCCTCAATTTCCTGTTTGAATTAGCTTAGAGTTGATATGTCTAATAAACCAGAAACGACATGTGTTTTCTTTAAAAAAACGCGACACCCTACTTTCTAAAGCTCCAAGAAATTTTTTGAGTTGTGCTCAGGGTGAAATATTTATTGGGTCAGGACTGTGTAAGATTTTTACAAAGCCTCATATCCCAACAGACATTTCTACAGTCATTTTGGTCATGCACTTAATTTAACATTGTCAGAAAATGGCAAGCTGATAACTGAACTATTAGAAGTAGGGGATGTATTCTGTGAACATTATTCAAAAATTTGTCAGACATTAACACAAACAAAAACGGCAGGTAAATACTTTTTCTCAATTCAAAGCAGTGAGGAAATTTTTTTACCATAAACAAAGTTACGCCAGCTGAGGTTAAATGGGCCATAGGAAGGCTAAAATGTTCTTTTGTTTACTTTTGTTAGCAACCCACTTACCCCCTGAAAATCTTGAGCAAGACTACCCATTCCCCCTGCCAGGGGGTGGGGACACTCTTTGCATTAATCAGGTTCTGCCAATAGAAGTGAAATTGGCTATAGGTAGATTAAAGCCCTCATTTGTCCCTGGCACTGATGGGATTCCCTCCAACTTTTTAAGGCATTTTGGGAACCTCTGTCTCCAGTTTTGGCAAGGATATTTACTCTTTGTTTGCAGACTCATTTTGTGCCATCTATTTGGAAGACGGCTCATGTAGTTCCCATCTTTAAGAAGGGATCAAGGCTCGACATGGCCAACTACCGTCCAATATCTATATTGTCCTCAATGGTTAAAATCCTGGAACAGATTCTCTACTCACACTTATTGCCATGGAGTTCATGCTTTATTAGCCCTGTTCAGCATGGTTTTGTTAAGGGTAGATCCACTGAGTCAAATTTGTTGGTTCATATGGACTATATTTCTAAAGCCTTTG
>JAAFCE010009127.1:19350736-19367687 GCA_013389805.1 Trigoniulus corallinus | reverse complement strand
ATGTAGGAAATGAGGTACTCCAATCATGTATAAAATGGCATGGCTCTAGCTTTAATAGAAATTGAGATATACAAAAAGAAAAATGGAGCTTTTAAATATAAATTAATTGGGAAACACGTTGTGTGATATTTTCTCTTCTATACATGCACAAGATGGCATGGCTGAAGCTTTAATAGAAATTGAGATATAGCAAAGAGAAAAATGGAGTTTTTACATTGACATCAATAGGAAACACACTTTGTTCGACATTTTCTATCCTTTAAATCATAGAACTGTAAATTTTTGCAAGAATGTAGAAAGTGAGGTGCTTCAGTCAAGTGCAAAACAACATGGCTGTAGCTTTGAAAGTAATTGAGATATAGCATAAGGAAAAATGGAGTTTTTAAATTGAAATCAATGGAAAAACACACTTTTTGTGATATTTTCTCTCCTATACAACATAGAACTGTAGATTTTTGCAAGAATGTAGGGAATGAGGAAATGAAATCATGTGCAAAACGGTTTGGTGGTAGCTTTAATAGAAATTGAGATGCAGCAAAAACTTTTTCTTGAAAATTAATGGAAAAACACACTCTTTCCTACATAACACAGAACTGTAAATTTTTATGAGAATATAGAAAATGGGTTACTCCAATCATGTGCAAAAAAGGCATGGCTGTAGCTTTAAAAGCAATTGAGATATAGCAAAAAGAAAAATTGACTTTTTACATTGAAATCAAAAAGAAAACACACTTTGTGCTATATTTGTCTCTCCTATACAACATAGGACTGCAAATTTTTGTGAGATTGTAGGGAATGAGGTACACCAATCATGTGCAAAGCGTTATGGCTGTAGCTTTGATAGAAATTGAGATATAGCAAAAATTAATGTTAAGATTTTCCATTAAAATCTATAGAAATGCATATATTCAGTTTGCATACAGAAAAACACTCTAATATTTCAAAATAAGAATTGCTGTTGAGTTTTAATAATAAAATCTTCTAATTATTCAAAATTAAACTATAAAAAATTCAAATAATTAATTCTAAGCAGGACCAATTGAAAAGCTAAGGAAAGAATTTGCGTTCTCTTTTCTCTACAGAACGAGAAAACAGAGATGGAAGCACGTGTATGACAAATGTGAAAGTAATAAAACACTAAAACTACCTCCTTGTGAAAAGAATACTAAGGGAGGGTGAAACGAACATATGTACTGAACATGTGAAATGAACATGTCTAGCAGTTGATTTTGAGACAGGTGTAGTAATTGACTGTGAGACAGGTGTAGCAGTTGATTGTGAGACAGGTGCAGTATTTGATTGCGAGATAGGTGAAGTAGAGGTGGATTAAGGTAATGTACATATGTCTGCTGTAGCAGATGTATGCATTGTCAGTGCGACCATGTAAATCTATGGTGAAAAATTTTATCATGTCTCACAATAAATTTTAAAGGACTCCCATAAGGCATAGAGAGTGGATGTTTGACAGCTCCAACGTGAATAAAAACGTGTGTGGAAAAATCGAAATTCGGAGTCTGGAAAAGAGTTCGTGTGGATGATATGTGGGGGGATCAGTGCAGTAGGGCACGCATGTGATAACGCAAATTTTGGAGGAAATCCCACCTTATCAAGGTACCATACTCGGGCATGAAAATATCCGAAGGCTGTCACCATGTCGTGCCATACACTAATTCAGCACGCGACGCCTGTAAATCCTCTTTTACTGCACTACGTAAGGCAAGAAGTAATATAGGAAGATAGACACTCCAATGCAGAGGATCTTCTGAAGATTTTAAAGATGCATTGAGCTGCTTATGAAATCGCTAAATCAAACCATTAGAAACTGGATGGTGTGCAGTAGTCCAAATGTGCTTGACACCTAATATATCACACAGATAGTTAAAGAAGAGTGAGTCAAACTGCCAACCTCAATTTGTAGTATTGGTAGGAGGAATGCCAAAACGTGAAAACCAATGAAGCAGTAAGGCTTGAGCAACAGTGGAAGCAGTGCAATCTGGAATAGCTACAACTTCTGGCCAACATGCATATCTGTCGATACACATTAATATGTAGTGATTACTATGGGATAGAGGTAGAGGTCCAACGATATCTATGTAGATCTTGTTGAAACGTGAAACAGGAGGTGAGCAATTAGCAGGAGCAGAATGCATGTGTTTATGAATTTTAATTTTTGGCACTGTATACTGGATTGAACCCATTGTCGAATATCTTTGTCAATTGATGGCCAAACGTAACGTTCAGTGAAAAGTTTGAGTGTGGCAGTAGCACCAGGATGAGACACACAATGTAGTGTATGAAAAAGCTGCTGTTGGAAAACTTGAGAAATAACAGGCAAAGGTTATGCAAAAGAGACATCACAATATAAACTGACATTCGAAACTGGTACTGGAGTCAGACGAATTTCGAGTGACTGAGAATTTTGCTATAAGGGCTGTAGTTCTGTGTCGATGAGCTGTTCCTCATAAAGTTTTTCTAAATCCATGAGATTTTGAGATGCTGTAAGGTGGTGCAATGTGGCACAAGATAAGGCATGTGCTACTGTGTTTGCCTGATTTTTGATATGTATGATATTCGTGGTAAAAGCAGAAACAAAGTCGAGGTGATGAGCTTCCTGAGGAGAGTGCCTATCAAAACTTGTGTGCATAGCAAAAGTGAGTGGCTTATGGTCGTTGTTAATAATAAAATGTTTACCTTCAAGGAAATAACGAAAATTTGTTACTGCTAAGTATATTGCAAGCAGTTCTCTTGCAACCTTGCTATACTTGACTTCTGCTGGTTGGAATTTCTTCAAAAAACTAATGGTTGCCAAACGTTATCAACAAACTGCTGAAGTATGGCTCCTGCAGTCACGTTTGAAGCATCCATAAATAAGGCAATCTTAGTGTCTGGAGATGAATTTGGATGTCGGAGAAGTAGTGAGTGACACAAAATATCCATGCCTGATTGAAAGCACTGTCAGTAAGTTCATTCCAGTGGAGTGGTGCATTTTTACTACCTTTACCAGTTAGCATGTCGTGAAACGGTTGTAGAATTGTAGCACAGTGAGGAACGAACTCATGATAGAAGCTAATTAGTATGAGGAATTGGTGTAATGATCTTCTGAATTCTGGACGTGGGAAGTTTTGGGTAGCTTCTACTTTCTATGGCAATAGTGCGATTCCTTTGGATGACACAGTGTGTCCAAGAAACTCTAGAGATGAAACACCAAAGATGCACTTGGAAACATTGATTACCCATCTATGTTGATGGAAACGATCGAGCCACCATCTGTATATAATTTTGGTGTTCAAAATCATGTATGTGAAGACGAATGGCAGATCGGCCAAAACTGCATCTATTAAATTCTGAAAGGTTTGCACATCGTTATGCAGTCCAAACAGTATCCTTGTATATTCAAAGAGTCCAAATGGCATTGTAACTGCCGTCTTGGTGATATCCTCTAATGCCACAGGTATTTGGTGATAAGCCTTGGCCAGATCGATTTTGAAAAATACCTGGATTTCATGCAATTGTGCAGTAATGTCCTTGATGTGTGAAATGGGATATCTATCGGGAACCATACATGCATTTAGTGCATGAAAATTACCTACTACACACAATTTGTCACCTCTACTGACAAGGTGTAGTGAGGTGGACCATGGACTTGCAGAGGGTCTAAGGTAGCCAAGTTCATGAAGGAGCTTAAACTCTTCATTGGCTGCCTTAAGTTTTACTAGATCCAGACGTCTACCCTTTGTGTCGATGGGTGGCCCATGAGTATTAACAATATGATGTACTACTGAATGGTTGGCGGTAGTAGATGCTAATCTTGGGATTGCTATGACTAAAAATTCCCGAAGTAAATCCCTGTACTGCAAATTTGTATCCAGACCAAAGCTTGATAATTTCTGATATGTGTCCAGACAACGTACTGGTTCACCAGAAACAGTAAGGTCCATGATTTTATCATGGCGCCGGTGTTGACCATCATCAAAGGTCAGATTAAAGTGTGCCAAAAAATCGGCTCCAAGAATGGCATGCAGAATGTCTGCAATAATGAAGGGCCAAAGAAAAGACCGCCTCAAACATAGATCTAATATTGCATGAAAAAAATCAAAGGTGTTAATCACTGTTTGATTCACTACTTATATTTTCATGTCACTGAGTGACAAAGATTTAACATTAATGCATGATTTAGGCAGAACACTAAACTCTGCTCTGGTGTCCACTCTGCTCTGTTCTACTCTGCTCTGTTGATGTCATTGATTAAAAGGAGATGACTGCATTTGCCGCCTGGATCATCCCGCACCTTAAAAGAAGATCAGCCTAAACGTTTTCCTGGCTTGCTGATTACAGGGGTATACATTTCAGGCCTTGTTCCTGAAAGTCTTGCGGTACCAGCAGTTATTGATTTGAGTGTTAGTGTCCAGTACTGAACTTGACCTTGAACAGAATCGAGAGTGAGAATGGGAAAAACGACATTTATCTGATTAAAAAGAATGCACCTTAAGACTGAGGTGTTGAAGTTGTTTTGTAACGTCAGATAGCCTATCACTAAGGTGCTGTAAGGTTGCATTTTCAGATTTACTGTCTGGAAAAACACCTGGAATATTGTTTGTTGAAGTGATAGAGTGGAGATGTTGGACAGATGGATCCAACGCTTCCATTATTTTATCTGACATTTCTGCAAGTTTCTCCAGAGGAGTATTTAAATCAGCTGTTGCCAAATTCACTCTAATTTGTTTTGGCAATCTAGATATAAATAATTCATTTGAAGTGGCAAATTGTCTGGAATTAGTGCAGCACTTCCTGCCAGTTGTTGCATATGTCATAACAACTAGGTAGGTTTCAAGTCCCCTAACTGTAAATTAGTTAAAAGTTGTTGCAACTTCTGTTGCTTAGTTGGGGGAACTCATCTGGGAGACAACTACCATTATGGCCTCATATTCATTCCTAACTGGATGTTTTAAAATGAGATCTGTTACATTTGATATTATTTCATGTGGTAAGGCATCTACCGTCATATCAAACCTTTTGGCATCACTAATAATTAAATAAATGTGGAAGCGATGCTCAACAGCAGAAAACCAAGCCTCTTGATCTTTCGTCAAAAAAGTGGCAGTTTGAGATATTTAAGTCCTCCATGTTGAATTACGTTGAGATTACTCTCATCCTCAAATGCAGCTTTAAATTCCAGATAAAGGTTTTGGCTGGTTCCTTCCATTTGTAATGTTTAGATCCTTATATTAAAAATTAGGAAAATATTACCTTACCATCATGTATCTTCTAATATTACCTATTAAAATGTTATTATTTAAAAAAAAATAACAGAAACAATATCACAGGTCTTTTGTGAAATGCTGAGACTACTTGAACCACACTAAGGCTGACAACACAAGATGAAAAAACATAAAATTAATGAAGATGATAATATCCATTAATCCAATCCTCAATAACTGGTTAGAAATCTCTCTATTAGAAATGTATTCGTTGAGAGAGAGAAATACTCCGTTGAACACAAATGATAAATTCACTTTGAAAAAAAAATGAAATTCCAGTTGAAAAAATTAAATTCCAGGTGAAAAATTAAATTCCAGTAACGAATTTAAATTTAAGTTTAAAAATTAAATTTCATTTGGGAAATTAATAGAGGCAAGGGATAACGTCCTGGTCACCAATGTAGAGGAAGGCTATTTCAGTTTAAATCCTTGTAGTAATTTTAAATGATTTCTCAAAATGTGTTTTCAGTTCAGTGTAACTAATTTCAAAGTTTGTAAAAAATTAACATAATAAAACTCTTTGGATGTAGTAGTCTTTAAGATAGATAAAATGTAATTATTATTGTAGAAATATTCAGGATCAACATTGAATAATAAAAAATTAAACTTAGGAGGAAGAGCACTGGAGAATTGGATCTATTTGGTTTGCATTAAGAAAAATAATCTTATATTTCAAATTGAGAATTGTTGTTGGGTTTTAAAAATAAAATCTTCCAATTATTCAAATTTAAACAATAACAAATTCTAAAAATTAATTCAAAGCAGGACCAATTGAAAAGCTAATTAAAGGATGCACGTTCTCTTTTCTCTACAGAACAAAAAAAAAAAAAAAACAGAGATAGAAGCACCTGCATGTGAAACGTGAAAGTGATGAAACACTACACTCCAATCATGTGCAAAACGTCATGGCTGCAGCTTTAATATAAATAGAGAAACAGCAAATAGAAAAATGGAGTTTTTATATTAAAATGAACAGAAAAACACACTTTGAGCGATATATTCTCCTCTACATAACATAGAACAGTAAATTTTTGCGAGAATGTAGGCAATGTCATACTCCAATCATGTGCAAAACGGCATTGCCATAGCTTTAATTGAAATTGAGATAAAAACAAAATGGCGTTTTTTCATTGAAATCAATGGGAAAACACTCTTTGTGCAATATTTTCTTTCCTATACATAATAGTATCATAACTTTTATCAAGAATGTTAGGAATTTGAAACTCCATTCATGTGGAAAACGGCATTGCTGTAGCTTTCATAGAAATTGAGATATAGATAAAAGAAAAATGGCGTTTTTTCATTTAAATCAATAGGAAAACACTCAGTGTGTTAGATTTTATTTCCTATACATAGTAGAATCATAACTTTTATTCAGAATGTTGAGAAAGTGGTACTTCAAAGTTTTTACATTGAAATCAATGGAAAATCACAAATTGCGAGATATTTTCTCTTCAATAAGACAGAACTCTAAATTTTTTCAAGAATGTAGGGCATGAGGTGCTCCAATCGTGTGAAAAATGGTATGGCTATAGCTTTAATAGAAATTAAGATATATCAAAAAATGAAAATGGAGTTTTTCTATTGAAATCAATAGGAAAACACTATTTGTGTAATATTTTTATTCCTATACACTAACGAATCATAACTTTTATTCAGAATGTTGGGAATGTGTATCTCCAATCATGTGCAAAGCTATACAGCTGTAGATTTAATTTTAATTGAGATATAGCAAAAAGAAATATGAAGTTTTTGCATTGAAATCAATGGGAAAACACACTTTCTGCGATATTTTCTTTCCTATACACAATAGAACCACAAATTTTGGACAGAATGTAGGGAATGTAGTACACTAATCATGTGCAAAACTGCATGGCTGTAGCTATAATAGAAACTGAGATATAGCAAAAAAACTGAAGTTTTTCAAATGATGCATTTTGTCTCCTATACATGATAGAACTTGAAAGTTGATAGACCTCCAATCATGTGGAAAACGGCACGCTTCAGCTTTAATAGAAAATGTGACATAGCAAAAATAAAAATGGAGTTTTTATATTGAAACCAATAGGGTAACAAACTTTGTGCAATATTTTCCCTCTTATACAACATAGATCAAAATTTTTGCAAGAATGTGGGGAATGAGGTACCCCAAAACGGCATGACGGCAGCCTTTATTGAAATTGAGATATTGCAAAAAGATAAATGAAGTTTCTCAAATGAAATCAATAAGGAAAACCACTTTGTGCAAAATTTTCTCACCTATGTAAACTAGAACTGTAAATTTTTTCCGGAATGTTTCTAATGTGGTATTCCAATCATGAGCGAAACGGAATGTTTGTAGCTGTAAAAGAAATTGAGATATAGCAAACAGAAAAATTAAATTTTTCCTTTGAAATCAATGGAAAAACACACTTTGTGCGTTTTCTTGCCTACACTTGATAGAAATTTAAATTTTGGCCACAATGTAGGGAATGTAATACTCTAATCATTTTCAAAATGGCATATCTGTAGCTTTAATAGAAGTTGAGATATAGCAAAAAGAAAAATGACGTTTATTGATTGCAATTAATGAAAAAACACACTTTGTCGAATATTTTTTTCCTATTCATAATAGAAACCATCCATTTTTGCCAGAATGTAGGGAATGTGGTACTTAAATCATATGCAAAATGGAATGACTCTAGCTTTAATAGAAATTGAGATATAGCAAAAAGAAAAATATAGTTTTTCTATAGAAATAAACTGGAAAACACACTTTGTGCAATATTTTCTCTCCAATACATTAAAAAACTGAAAATTTTTGCAAGAATGTTGGGAATGTGGTACTCCTATCATCTTCAAAGCAACATCACTGTATGTTTAATAGATTGTGAGATATAGCAAAAAAGAAAAATGAAGTTTGTCAATTGAAATCAATGGGTAAACACACTTCGTGTAATGATTTCTATCCTATACATCATTTAAATGTAAATTTTTGCCAGAACGCAGATAATGTGGTACTCCAATTATGTGCAAATCGGCGTTACTGGGGCTAAAATAGAAATTGACGTATAGCGAAAGAAAAAATCAAGATTTTCCATTGAAATCAATGGGAAAACACACTTGTGCATTACATTCCCTGCTATACATGATAGAACTGTGAATTCTCGACATATTGTAGGGAATGTGGAACTCTAAACATTGGAAATGCGTCATGGCTTTAGCTTTATTAGAAATTGAGATGTTGCAGATAGAAAAATGGAGTTTTTCCATTGTAATCAATGGGAAAACACACTTAGTGCGATATTTTCTCTCCTATATATCATGGAACTTAAAATTTAGGCCAGAATGCCGGAATTATAGAACTCCAATCATGTGCAAAACGGTGTGGCTGTAGGTTTAATAGAAATTGAGATGTAGCAAAGTTTTTACATTAAAATCAATGAGAAAACATACTTTCTGCAAAAGTCTTTTCATAGAAATCAATGGGAAAACACACTTTGTACGATATTTTCTGTTCTCTACATGATAGAACAGTAAATTTTCGCTATAATGTAGTTAATGTGGTTCTCCAATCATTTGCAAAACGGCATGGCTATATCTTTAATAGAAATCGAGCTATTGCAAAAAGAAAAATGAAGATTTTCCATTAAAATCATTCGGAAAATACACTTTGTGAGATGTTTTCTCCCTTATACATAACAGAACTGTAATTTTTTGCCAGAATGTTGGGAATGTGGTACTCCAGTTATATTCAAAACGGCATGGCTGTAGCTTTAATAGAAAGTGAGATATACCAAAACGAAAAATGAAAATTACACAATGCTGGATTTTGAAAAAAAGATTTCTGAAGATTGCAGGATTTCAGCTGATTCCGAATCGATTTTGCTGCTGATTTCAAATATGGGTATAGTTTTTCTTAGATTTGTAAAGATTTTTATAAATTGCAAATAATTTCTTCAAGTTACGTGAATTTTGATTGATTTCTCGGAAATTTTATTACCCATAAGCATCTCCTTAAATTATAATAGTTTTAGGTGGAATACTTTTGAATGGATTTGAAATACTTTTATTGTACTTCAAAATTTTCTTTTTTTAACCTCCTTGACCTCCTTTTTTTTCCACTCTTGTTCAACTTTCCAGCAGAAGTCTGCCATTATGTTAGAAATTCACCTTCCCTGGTACCTCTGTTCCATCTCTTTAATATCTTGGTTAAATCTTTCACCATTCTCCTCACTAAAATCTGGAAGGTTGTTTGGGAAATATTTCAAATGAGAGTGCTGAAGGAACAATATAACAATCATATTGAATCCAAGTTTCTTCAACTTTTCCAGCATGGTCTCCACTTAGTATTGGTAATTTTTGCCCTTCTTGTCTCCCAAGAAGCCTTAAAAAACAGATTTAAATCTAATCGATGCAAATTGTTCAGTTTTATTCATAGAATCCACAAATTGTGGGTTTGTAAATTTGAGGACTAACAAAAATTCCTGCTTTAATTTTTCTTTGCAAGATGTTGAAAGCAGGTTCCATTTGTGTGCAATGTTTTGAAAAAATGTTTCATCAGTTTGGCGAAGTTGAGTTGGAGACACCCATTCGAATTAGATCCCGTGAAGTTAAGCTGCGTATACCCACATCAATTCCAAATTGGGTGGTTGGTAAAGAACGTTGGGTGCTGCCAATTAACCGTCTTCCTTGACTTTTCACCTGCCTCCTTATCTCCTGTTAGCAGCCTCCTAAGGGCTTGACCTGTTATGGCAGCCTGGTTTCATCCCCAAACCACAAACTAATCCAATCCAGAGTTTAATATGTAAAGGTAGAAGTAATACCAATGTGGGCTCAATCTATGGTTTGTTGAAAAAATTTTTGTGAGACTAGAAATGCTTTCATTTTGGCCATGATTTCCTAACTCAGCATTTATCTTTTTCTCTACTGTCCCAATCATTTTTGTCTAGCCTGCATCTAACCAAGAAGCTTGCTTATCATTTTAAAATCTCCACATACACGCCAGTTGTGCGCCTCATTTTTAATATTCATCAACACCATTTTCACACTTTCAAAAGACTCTTAGTGGGACAGAATAACCTACTTAATTCCATTATGAAAAAGTATTGACATTAAACATCTTTTTGCAAAGTCAATGCAGAGCCTTCACTCAGAAGCAGCATATTGGATTTCAAAACATTTCATGTGGCCAGGAATGCCACAGCAAAGCACTATTGAGTGTTCCTTAGCAAAGAATGGCAGTAGCTCTTCTTCTGTATGGTGATATCATAAGAAAAATGTCCCTGGTGCAAAAGGTTTTTTGATTTAAATCTAGAACCAAGAACTTCTCCTGCACTTTTATATAAGTTCAAATCATCATCATCTTACCCATCTACTGCCTGAGGCAGTGACTATTCTATAAGTTGCAGTCCTCCAATCCCACCTGTTTTCCACTAAGTCCCCCGCCATTTCAGATGACTTTAAGTTCTGCCGATATTAATAGATGAGTTATTTACATCCAAAAACTTCACCATGGTACCAAATGCATTGACGTCTCCCAAATTCATGCAAGGTAACTTTATTTCACAGCCCTTTATACTTCAAATTCAACCCAGAAATGTAACCTTCTACCTGTTGTAAACTCAGACACCAATAAATAATCTTAAAATTTAGCATATCTCAGCACATCTTTAAAGCAGATTTGTGGATAAACTATATGTGATGGAAAAAAGTAATTGCATATTTCAAACCAGAATAAAGCACTTGAATCAAATCAGATAATATCATAAAGACATCAAAAATCATGCCGACCAGCGTTATCCATCGAAATCAAAAGGAAAACACACTTTGTGTGACATTTTCTCTCCTATACATGATAGAACTGTAAATGTGGTATGTGGTATTACAGTCATGTTTAAAACGGCATGGCTGTAGCTTTAAAAAATTTAAGATATAGCAAAAAGAAAAATAGAATATTTCATTGAAATCAATAAGAAATCAATCAATTTGCTATTTTCTCTCCTATAAATTATTTAACTGTTAATTTTGTCTACAATGTAGGGAATGTGGAACACTAATCATTGGCAAAACAGAATGGGTGTAGCTTTAATAAAAATTGAGTTATTGCAAAAAAAATGAAGTTTTTTTCATTGCAATCAATAATAGAACCATAAATATTTGCCTGAGTGTTGGGAATAGGGTACTACAATCATTTGCAAAATTGCATGGCTGTAGCTTTATAAAAAATTGAGATATAGCAAAAAGAAAAATAAGTTTTTCCATTGAAATCAATAGGAAAACACACTTTCAGCGATATTTTCTTTCCTATACATAACAGAAAAATTAATTTTTGACGAAATGTTAGGAATGTGGGGCTTCAATCATGTGGAAATTTGCATGGCTTTAGCTTTGATAGAAATTTAGATATAGCAAACAGAAAATGAAGGAGATTTTCCATGAAAGTCAATAGGAAAACATACTTCATGTGATATTTTATCTCCTATACCTCATAGAACTGAGAATTTTTGCCAGAAAGTAGGGAATGTAGTTTTCCAATCACGTGCAAAACGGCATGGCTGTAGCTTGAATAGAAATTGAGATATACCAAAAAAAGTGAAGTTTTTCCATTTAAATAAACAGATACACACACTTTCTATGATATTTTTTCCCTATATGTAATAGACCTATACATTTTTGCCAAAATGTTTGGAAAGGGAAATTCCAAACATGGGCGAAACATCATGGCTGTAGATTTAATGGAAATTGAGATATAGCAATATAAAATGGAACTATAAATTTTTGCCAGAATGTTGGAAATGTGGTACTGCAATTATGTGCAAAAATTCTTAACTGTTGCTTTAATTAAAATTGAGATATAGGACAGACGAAAATGAAGTTTTTTTAATGAAATCAATGGGAAAACACATTTTGTTCGTTTTCTCGCCTATACATGATTGAACTGTAATTTTTTTAAAAATGTAGGGAATTTGGTACTCTAATCATGTTCCAAACGCTATGGCTGTATCTTTTAATAGAATTCAATGGGAAAACACACCTTGTGCAATATTTTCTCTCCTATGTAAAATAGAACTGTAAATTTTTGCCATAATATTCGGAATGTTGTATTCCAATCTTGTGAAAAGCGGCATGGCTGTAGCTTTAATAGAAATTAAGATATAGCAGAAAGAAAAATTAATTCTTTCCATTAAAATAAATGTAAAAACACACTTTGTTCATCTTTTCTCCAATACATGATAGAAATGTAAATTTTCGCCAGAATGTTGTGAATGTGGTATTCCAAACATGTGAAAAACTGCATGGCTGCAGCTTTAATAGAAATTGAGTTATTGCAAAAAGAAAAATAAAGTCCTTCCAATAGAATAATAAAGTTCTTCAATAATTTTTGCCAGAATGTTGGAAATGTGGTACTCCAGTTATGTGCAAAACGGCATGGCTGCAGATTAAACAGAAATTGAGATATAGCAAACAGAAAAGTGAAGTTTTTTCGGTAAAATCAATTTGAAAACACACTTTGCATGATATATTCTCTCCTGTATATCATAGAATTGCAAATTAATTCAAGAATGTAGGTAATGTGGAACTCCAATCCTGCCCAAAATGGCATGCATGAAGCTTTAATAGAAATTAAGGTTTTGCACAAAAATCATGAAGTCTTTCCATTGAATTTCAAAAGGAAAACACACATAATGCAGGATTTTCTCTCCTATCCATCATAGAACTGTAAATTTTTGCCACAATGTAGGGAATGTAATACTCCAACCATGTGCAACACAGCATGGCTGTAGTTTAAAGAGAAATTGAGATATTGCAAAAGAATTGCAGTTTTTCCATTAAAATTATTGTGAACAACACTTTCTGCATTATTTTCTCTCCTATGCAGGATAAAACTGAAAATTTTTGCCAGAATGTAAGCAATGTGCTACACCAATCATTGTCATTACACATGTTATACTTCATGCTGCAGGAAAGTAGCATAGGTATAGCTATGATGGAGATTAAAATAACTAAAAGAAATTTCGCATACACAATCATAAAGAGAAAAGGCTAAACATTTCAAGGAAGATAAATTTCAATGATTACATTTCTTCTCCTACATTTCTCCACTGCAATGACACAATCAACGATGTACGTGGATGACTGACAGTAGATAAGAATATCAGGATTTCAAATAAATAGAAAGCTTTAAACCTGTATATTTAATGTGCCATAAGAATATTGAAAAAAAATACGTTATAATATTCACCAAAAATCATGTGAAATGTGAAATTTTTCTTGCATTTTAAACTGTACATCAGAGAAGGTAAATACATTGCCAGAATGTTAACACTGTTGTATATCTCTGTTGCAAAGTGGCATAGCTGTAATGGCTTTTTGGCTTATTTCCCAAACCGTTATCATAACCTGATAGCTGTTTGGTTTATTCTCTAACCCACTATCGTTACATAGCATATGAAACCAGAGCTCCAGACCTTCTCCTACAGGCCAAATGCTATATTTTTCAATTTCCAGCACTATTAGTAAATTCGTTTCATTTTTACATTTCACTGCTTTTTTCAATGCAGTGCTATATTATTAGGAAGTTTCAAACCACCTGATTTAGTAGATAGTGTCAAATTTCATACAAAAATGTTGATTGCTTTGAAAGCCATGTGAGAATTAACCTTTTTCTTGATTTTTAGAAGGCTAAATCCCTACTAGAATGCATGCAATGTCAAAGTACATGCTTATGAAAAGCGGTGTTGTTATTGCTTCAACACAAAAAAACTGCAAGACACATTTCTCATTCATAGACATTGAGAGAAATGGTGAGGTTATTAAATTTCCAGAACTTATAATTATTTCACACGTTTTCTTGCATCTCTTCACTGTTAGCAATACAATGTGTTACTGTTTTTTGTTGTTGATGAAAAGGGTGAAATTTCCGATTATTAGAGTTTCAAACACATTGATTAAATGCAAAGTGAGAGTTTTGAAACTGAGGTGTTTTCTGTTTGGAAACCCATAAAAAAATTAACATTTCACATAATTTTTACTTCTGTGCATCAGTGTGTGCTAACTTATTGCCAGAATAAATAAAAAGCAATATTCCACACAGTTTAACAGTTGTATATGTGTGGCATAAATAGAATTGGAAAAGCTGTCAAATGCAATTCCCATACCAGCTCATTCAGACAAAACAGAATATTTTTCAATTTCTGGTGCTTGTAGTCTTTGCACTCAATTGGCCACATTTTTCCACTTCTCTCAACACAATGCATCTAAATATTTCTCAGTAGGGAAACATGCCAGGATTTAACAGTATTAGTCATTTTCAGACTTATCTCTTTTTACAAAGTATTAATTTAAAAAAGAAGATTCATTTTACCATAAAAGCCATGGGAAAAGTGATATATTTCACTCACATTTCTCTCTTGTACATTGCACTTCATTTGCATGATTGCACTACATCATGCAAAAGACAAATCATTTATTCCTAATCTAATTTTTTGGAACGCTTCACCAATAATGGGATGGAGTATCCACATAATTGATTTAAACCTTATTGACTCCTTGCATAGTAGGGAAAATTTTCAACTTAAAAATTACTTTGTACTTCACTACTGATCTATGCCTTCAATCACATACTAATGAAGTTAAATTCCAGGAAAATAGTGAAAATCGTTTCCTGGTACAGGTAGTAATTGACTTACAACCTTTGTAGCTTAGGAGTGTTCGACTTTCTCATCAGTTTTGTCAGCTGGCATTGGTAAGCTGATGACCCATTACCAATTAGCAATGATGAAAATTAATTGTTGCAATTTGGCATTACATTTTTCAAACTAATCATCTACATCACACATCCCTAGCCCATGGCTGGGTCAGGTCTGTGAATTCCATTCATCAACTTCTAACTGTCATCAACATACCCCCATTCATCTCTCACACAATGATTGCTATTTGTACCACCTGTTCCTGGTTGAACTTGCATTGCAGTGTGTCAATGATATAAAATATACAATAATAATGTAAGAAAAGCAGTACAGTGCTAGAAATTTCAAGCTTATGTCTGCATTGATGATCTGAAGAAAGGAGTAGGAGAATGGGCCCTTCAATGCTTGAGATTTGCTGATTTTGGAAGTGTTTTGAAGTCCAAAATGGAAGTATGGTTGAATATCTGGGGGCCTGGTAGCCAGGGGCTGGAAAAGGGTGTAGGGATGATGATAACCTGTGTAGTACTGTGCATATAGCTTCTCAACTTACAAACAAATCATGCTATGACTGGACTGTTGGAAACAATTGTGGTCATCACTCAATGAACACCTGTAATTGCTAGTAAAATTTAGATATCAATTGGCATAATTAAGATCAAAGTGAGAGTAATATCTGAAATACTGGAATTGAAATTTATTAAACTGAAATCATTTTGTGTTTAAAAAATTTGAGTATTGCATTTTGAACAACAGTAATTTTTCAACTAAGGTAAAATGATATAAATTTAATAAAAAATAAAAGTCAAATATGAAGAAAAAATAGGATGGTTGTCAACAGTTGTGGCACGTTGGGAACTTCATTTTTATCTGGTAACCACAGTTAAGCATTGTTGGGAAACATCAATGTTGTCCCTACTCAGTCACTTTTCATTATGTTGTAACCTCTGTTCAGTATTATGGGTTCTGCATAATAATGAATATAAGATACACCTTGGGGACCAGTCAAAGTTTATCTAACATTGGGTTGAATACAAAAGAGAAATAACGTTCAGTGTTGAGAGCAAATTCTGTTTTAAAATATGTTGTTTGATAAAATACATTTCATATATAAAATAATATAATTATAGCTTTTCACATAATTCGTAACATACACAAATTCTTTTTGCAATATTTGAATAAACAGTCCCTTTACAGTATAATTCTATATTCTTATTTCCCAAAAGTTTCTGGGAAAATTTCCATACTTGAAATTAACCATTGATAGACAGCAGAGTATTGGATAGCGTTTATTAACATATGGTTACCATACAAATATTCATCCACTGTTATTAGCCAAAATTTATCTTTCATTCATGGAAATATTCCATCAATAACATTGAGCAAGTTCCTTCTGCAAATTTTCTTCACCTACATATTGCTGAATGTAGAGTGCCAGTCATATGCAAATAAAATTAACTATAACATCAGACGCCAGTTTTCGTTTTCAGTCCTTATGTGTCTCTGAGTCTTGTAATGAATTACCACCTGCTGGGGAAACTACAAAACATGACAATGGGTTATTGATGATTTCAAAAGAGCCTTAAAATCTATCTGCTTAAATGTATACAATTGAGATGTCTGTTGATAAGTGAATATTTTGTAGCTGGCTGCCAAAAATGCTGTATCTCAAATGCTTATTTATTACTTGTCTTCCGTTTGTTAGAGAAGTCAACCAATGACAAAGACTACTTATTTGCAACTTGCACCATCAATTCAGTTTTTCACTTGAAAGTGTCATTGTACAACTCCTGCCACATCAGTTTACATTCTCATTCAACAGATTGTGTTGTATTCAAAACCTAATAAAATTTAGCCATATTTGGCAAGATTTGTATTATTTGGTATTGAGCTGTATTTGGATGTTTCATTTGGTATGATTGAGATGAAGCTGAAAGATGAATTGAAAAGATTTTTATTTATCTTATGTCAAATAAATTTAAAGTAGAGTTTATTATGGGTTGCTCTTTGCATCTATTAATAAAA